>CM061748.1:94286387-94616386 GCA_030979885.1 Lolium multiflorum
GCAACATCAGTGGAGCGATCTTTGGGCCAGCGAAGCAGCTAGCGCATCAACCTCCCGGGCCGCCAGCGCCGCCGTCAGTACGGAGGAAGTGAACAGCGTTCCAACTCGCTGGCGCCGACCCCTTCACCATCGAGAAAGGACACCGGAGGAGCACCGCGGCTCTCCTCAAGCAAGCAGAGAAGAAGCCCGGCTGCGCAAAGCGCCGGTGGGAGATCCGCAGTCTTTTGATTCAACCCGCGCCTGACCTCCGTCCGCCCGGCGACAACAAGCTGGCGACAGATCCGCCCGAAGGAGGCGGCACAGGCGCGAAGATGCCGGGACGGCGCAGCATACGCCCGGCTCCGTACGCGGAGCAGCTTAGCCAGCACCGACAAGGAGCACATGCTCGCGGTGGGCGCAGCGGAAGGAAGGCTGCACCACCTCGAAAGGCGCGAGTTACGCCATGGCGAGCGGAGTGGCCGAGGCTGCTTTGAAGAGCGGCAGCACGAGGCGACAAAAGACCCCAGTACGCCATGCCCCCCGACTTCTCACGCTCCCGCAGCCAGCTGAGCAGCAAACGGGGCGGCCAGGACTGCGGCGATCCGCCTCCCGCACCAAGCGGCGACTCGGGCACCTGCATAAGTTCGGCCGCGCAGCCGACGCCCGGTGGCAGCGGCGCGGCCGTACCATCCAAGCGCGACGAAGAAGAGTCACGAGAGGCCATCCACCATCAAACATCAGCGACTCCGAAGGCGATGGCCAAGCGCCCGGCCGGCCTCGCTCGAGCTGAGCCAGCGCGCGCTCAGCCGCGGCGATGCGAGAGATGGCTTCGGCCGAGGCCCGGTCGAATCCGCGCCAGCGAGGAGGAAGGGCCAGCCCGGCCCCAAGTGCCAGGGCCCATGGTCCCTCCAGCAGCCCCATGATTGGCGGCTTCGGCTCCCCGCGACAGCCCAAGTGCGGCGGCGCGGCCAAGCGGCCCGGCTGCGGTTCTCCCGCTGCGCCAGTCGGCATCGCCAAGGGCAACAAGCGCTGGGCCGTGCGCTACTCCCCCCTCATGTTGCTCGGCTCCGCCCGCACATAGCTCAACAACACCCGGCCGGCAGCATCATGGCCCGGCTCGACTTCGAGAAGCCTTCATCAGCAACTTCACCTACCGCCGGCCGGGTCGCCCTCAGCAGCTTGAGATGTGCAAGCAGGGCCCGGACGAGACGGATCGCGCGTACCTGACGCGCTGGTGCGAGATGCGCAACTCCTGCGAGGGCGTGCACGAGATCCAGGCAGTCGGCTTCTTCATGGCCGGCTGCCGGCCCAACACCATGCTGTGGCACAAGCTGCGCCGCAGTGAACCCAAGACGATGGCTGCCTTGATGGCCATCGCAGACAAGTACGCGCTGGCTGAAGGAACCAGCAGCACGCCGGCTGAGATTTCGCCGGCTCCATCCAGGCGGGACAACAACAAGCCGGCCGAGCACAAGCCGGCCGAAGGCGGCCACCACGGCAGCCGGCGGGACAACTACCGCGGCAAGAGGCACAGCGACCAGCCGGACCGCCGGTACGGCTCCGCCCATGTGGCAGCCGTGTCAGACCACGCGGCGGCTGGCGGAAGCCGGCGCCAGAAGCAGACGGACCGGCCCTGGAAGCCGAAGTACACCTTCGAGCAGATGCTCGACTCGCCGTGCAAGTACCACAGCGGCAAGAACCCCTCCAACCACACCACCCGCGACTGCCACTTCATGAAGCGGCTGACGAGCGGCGAGCCCCTTCCGCCTCCACGCCTCCACCAGCCGGCGGGCCGGGTGGCCAAGCCGGCGCAGAAGCCAACAACCTCGAGCACCACGAGGCTAACCAAGTGCACCATGGCGGCCGGTACCTGGCCGAGGATGCCACCTACATCATCTTCACCTCCGAGCCCGAGGACAAAACGAGCCAGCAGCGCCGTTCCCTCGAAGTCAACGCGGTCATGCCGCCGGTCCCCCAGTACCTAAACTGGTCAGAGCAGGCCATCACATTTGATCGCCGCGACACTCCGGCTGTCCTGCCAAAGCCGAGCGACGAGCTCGCCATGGTCCTCGACCCCACCATCGGCACAACCCGGCGCAGCGCTTCTCGCGCGTCCTCATCGACGGGGGCAGCAGCATCAACATCCTCTACCGCGACACCGCCCGCAAGCTGGGCATCCAAGAGGCCGAGTTGCGCCCCACCCCCACCGTCTTCCATGGCATCGTGCCGGGCCACTGCTGCCAGCCGATCGGCCGGATCACGGCGGTCATGTTCGGCAAGCCGGACAACTTCCGCACGGAGAACATCGAGTTCGAGGTGGTGGACCTGGTCAGTCCCTACCACGCGCTCTCCTAGGCAGGCCGGCCCTGACCAAGTTCATGGCGGTGCCCCACTACGGGTACTGGGAATGAAGGCTGCACGGCCCCTGAGGGTCCTCACCGTGGCCGGCGACTACATGGCACCGCGTGGACTGCGCCACGCCCAGAGCTCCAAAATCAGCCCAGGCAGCTGGTCCTTCCGCCCCAGAAAGCGACTCATCCACAGCGCCGTCGCAGGCTAAGGCGCGCGGCGGTTTATGCGAACGTGAACCTTGCAGTGCAGGGCGACTCCTCGGCCGACCGACAACACCAAGAAGATCACCTTTCGACCGAGCGCAGCAGGACAAATGCGTCACCGCCGGTGCGGCAGGCAACAAATAGGAAAGCGAGCTCACCCGGCTTCCTGCGTGAAATCGGGACATCTTAGCATGGTCTCAAAGGACACATCTGCGGGTGTGCGAGGGGAGTTAGCGAGCACCACCTCCAGGGCACGAAGCCAAGCGGTGAAAGCTGACCTCTCAGAGAGCGGTAGCTTCGCGAAGAGCGAAGAGAGGCCATCGGGTGAAGAAATCATAGCTCCTAACATAGGCTTCATCATCAAATCTTACCCAATTTGGTTGGCGAACGGTCCTGGTTTTGAAGAAGAACGGCTCCTGGCGCATGTGTATCGACTACACCAGCCTCAACAAGGCGTGCCCGAAGGACCCCTTCCCCCTGCCGCGCATAGATCAAGTCATAGACTCGACTGCCGGCTGTGAACTGTTGTCTTTTCTAGATGCCTACTCAGGCTACCACCAGATTCCTTTGAATCCGGCTGATCAAATAAAGACTTCGTTCATTACCCCATATGGGGCTTACTGCTACACGACTATGCCATTCGGCTTGAAAAATGCAGGCGCCACCTACCAAAGGTGCATGCAAAAGTGTTTGCAGGATCAAATCGGCAGAAATGTTCACGCATACGTGGATGATGTCGTTGTAAAAACCAAGGAGATGCCTACCCTCCTTGATGACTTAAGAGAAACCTTCACCAATCTGCGAAGATTCCGGATGAAGCTCAACCCGGCCAAGTGCACGTTCGGCGTGCCAGCCGGCCAACTCCTGGGCTACCTCGTCTCTCAGCGAGGAATCGAAGCCAACCCGGAGAAGATCAGTGCCATTGAGAAGATGGAGCTGCCGCAGTGCCTCAAGGACGTCCAGAAGTTCACCGGATGCCTGGCCTCCTTGAGCCGCTTCGTCAGCCGGCTGGGGGAGAAGGCACTGCCCCTGTATCAATTGATGAAGAAGGCGGACAAGTTCGTCTGGTCACCGCAGGCGGATGAAGCCTTTCCGTGACTTAAAGCGCGTGCTTTCGACCGCGCCCATCCTCGCATCGCCGGCTTCGATGGAGCCGATGCTGTTGTACATCGCTGCCACCAATCGTGTGGTTAGCGTCGTCCTGGTGGTGGAGCGCAAAGAAGCCGGCAAGGAGCAGTCGGTCCAGCGCCCAGTCTACTATCTCAGCGAGGTGCTGTCCCAGTCAAAACAGAACTACCCCCACTACCAGAAGGTCACCTACGGCGTGTACATGGCGGCCAAGAAGCTCAAGCACTACTTCCAGGAGCATCCCATCAAGGTGGTGGCCACAGCACCCTTGGCGGAAATCATCGGCAGCAAGGACGCCAACGGCCGGGTCGCCAAGTGGGCCCTGGAGCTAGCCGCCCACACCATCATCTACGAGCCACGCACGGCCATCAAGTCGCAGATCCTCGCGGACTACTTCTTCGTCGACTGGGCCGAGATGCAGTACCTGCCGCCTGTGCCTGATTCCACGCACTGGAAGCTGCACTTCGACGGCTCGAAGATGCGAAACGGCTTGGGAGCCGGCATCGTCGTCACTTCCCCCAAGGGAGATCGGCTGGACTATGTCCTGCAGATCCACTTCGCCGCATCCAACAATGTGGCGGAGTATGAAGCGCTCATCCATGGGCTGAAGCTGGCCAAGGAGATTGGCGTGCGTCGCATCCTCTGCTTCGGCGACTCCGACTTGGTTATACAGCAAGCATCGGGCGACTGGGACGCGAAGGACGCCAACATGGCCTCATACCGCTTCCACGTCCAGCAGCTATCCGGCTTCTTTGATGGCTGTGAATTCCACCATGTGCCACGAGCAAACAATGAGGCGGCAGATGCCCTATCCAAGATTGGCTCAACCCGGCAAGCCATTCCGCCGGGCGTTGCCTTGGCGATTCTCAAGAAACCGTCCATCATACCGTCACCGGACTCGGATTCCATATTCGTGCCGGCTGACCCGGGGGCTTCTCAGCCGAACCCGGGGGCTTCATCGCCCAAGTCGGGGGCTCATCAGCCAAACCCGCCGGCTTCTCAGCCGAACCCGGGGGCTTATCGGTCCAACGCGGGGGCTTCTCAGCCAAACTCGGGGGCTTCTCAGCCAAACCCGCCGGCTTCACAGCCGAACCCGGCGACCACGCAGTCGAAACCGGAAGCTCCGAAGATGGAGGCCTTGGTGGTTAGCGTATTTGAAATAAAATGCGTACCATCATGGGCACAAGAATTCCTCTCCTACCTCACCGATGGTGTGCTGCCCAATGATAGGGTTCAAGCCAGGCAGATTGAGAGAAGGGCCAAGGCCTATACAATCATCAACCGCGAGGCTGTACAAGCGCAGCGTAAGTGGGGTGTTCCAGCGGTGCGTCGAGCCGGCTGAATTGAGCTCCTACGGGAAATCCACCAGGGAGAGTGCGGCCATCACGCCTCCTCCAGGGCCATAGTGGCCAAAGCCTTCCGGCACGGTTTTTACTGGCCGACTGCGCTCAGAGACGCAGAAGACTTGGTGAAGAAGTGCAACGGCTGCCAGCGCTTCGCAAAGCAAAGGCAAACGCCGGCTTCCGCCCTAAAAACCATCCCCATTACCTGGCCGTTTGCCGTATGGGGCTTGGATATGGTGGGCCCATTCGCGATTATCTCTTGGTGATGATTGATAAGTTCACTAAGTGGATCGAAGCCAAGCCGATCAAGAAGCTGGACGGCTCCACAGCTGTCACATTCCTCAAGGAGATAATTGCGAGATACGGCTACCCGCATAGCATCATCACCGACAACGGCAGCAACTTCGCCGAAGGCATTTTCAAGCGCTACTGCGGGGAGATGGGGATCCGAATGGACCTATCGTCCGTAGCACACCCGGAGACCAACGGCCAAGTGGAGAAGGCAAACGGCTTGATCCTAGCCGGCATCCGGCCCCGGCTGGTGGAGCCGCTTGAGCGCTCAGCCCAGCTGGATTGAAGGCCCAGCGTGCTATGGAGCCTGCGCACAACGCCAAACCGCTCAGTCGGCTTTACACCCTTCTTCCTCGTATACGGGGCCGAAGCCGTCCTGCCGACTGACATCGAGCACGACGCGCCAAGAATCAAGCTATACACAGAAGCCGAAGCCAAAGAAGCTCGCGAAGATGGAGTCGACCTGGTTGAAGAGGTCCGGCTGATGGCCGAATCCAGATCACACCGTATACCAACAAAGCCTCCGTCGCTATCACAGCCGGAAGGTCAAGTCCTTAGCATTCCGAGAAGGAGACCTAGTGCTCCGGCTGATCCAACGGACAGCCGGACAGCATAAACTAGCATCCCCATGGGAGGGTCCCTTCATCGTGAGCAAGGCAGTAGGCAATGATTCCTACTATCTCATAGATGCCCAAGAGGCCAAAAAGAACAAGGCGAGCAAAACCGACGAGGAGACAAAACGTCCCTGGAATGTCAGGTTGCTTCGACCATTTTACACTTGAGAGCAGGAATGTATGTATCCCTTGTACCCCTTTTGTAAGTTATGAAAAAGCATGCGCCAAGAGCGCCGTTTCCGACAAGTTTTTCGCGCACTCTACTTCGTTTCGCCAATTGGCTTGAACCCTTTCACGCGACGGCTTAGTAACGTGATCCGATTTCCGACAGCCGGCTTCCGACCAGCTACAGACCGCAACCCGGCTGTCCGGCTGGCGGGAGTAAGGCCTAGGGAGCTGGCACGCGAAAAACGGCTAAGGAAAGAGTAAAAGCGAGTTGACTTGCAACCTTTCATAAAAGTGTCGGACTGCCGAAATCGACTCGTTCGACTGAAATACTATCGGCCTCACCCAGCGGCACGCTCTTGATCCGGCGACGGATCGCAAGTCGGACGACCGGCAAGAGCACAGCCAAAGAGTGGGGCGGATGGGAAAAAGCGAACAAGTCGGAAGAAAGCAAGCCGGCACACAAATGATTAACAAACACACTAAAGTGCATCATAATAAAAAGGCGATAATATTGTCATTACATAAGCACCCGGCATTCCGGGGATTTAATAATCTGTTTTGGCAAAAGCAAAGCTACATGAGCAGGAAAGCCTAAACACCGGCTGAAGGAGGACCAGCCGGATCGTTAGCAGGAGGCGGAGACTCCATCTCGATCTCCTCGTCTTCAAGCTCCTCCTCCTCATCAGAATGAGGGTTCGGATCCGCGACGAAGAGGCGTTTGTCGACGAAGTCGGCAATGGCGCTGGCGGCAAGCCGGGCGGCCTTTTGTTCGGCCGAGAGCTCCTCCTCCACGCCGGCTCGCCGATACTCGAGCTGCCCCAGGTCCACCTCGTTGTACCAGGAGAGGACAAAGGACAGCGCCATGTCGGCGCCAGCGCGCGTGGCAGACTCCTTCCAGTCGAGGAAGCGATCCGGCGCCCGCTCGATCAAAGAGGTGAGGCTGGAGATATCTTGCGGCACCGCCTCCGCGGGCCACAGCATCGGGACCAGCTCCTCAGCCGCCTTCCGGAGCTCCCAGCCAAACTTGGTGATGGGCTCGACGCGGGCAGCCAGGGACGACATGTAGTCCTCCATGGTGAAGCACTCCGAGCTGCCCTCGCCAGTCGCCCGCCTCCTGGACTCGCGCGCAACGCCAACGGCCGCCAAGGCCGCATCCTGCGTTTCCGGGAAGGCCGCTGCAAGAAGGAAGCATGTCAGAAGTCATCAAAGCCGAAATAAGCTGAAAAATGCAAATTTTCGAAGTCCTAAAGTAAGACTGGCGGCAGCCGGCACGAGCCGACTGCCCCCAGCCCGAAGATGGAGATTCCGAAGCTCTAAAGAAAAAGACTGGCGGCAGCCGGCACGAGCCAACTGCCCCCAGCCTGAAGATGGAGATAGCGAAAAAGATAAGTTTCTGCAGCCGGCTACCAACGGAGGCTGGCAGCCGACAGCCGAAAGCCGGCAAAGGGAAGGGAACATAGAAACACTCACCCGAGAAGCCACGATCAATCGCGCCAAGCAAGTCCGTCCAGTGCTTGGCAGTAGCCGTCAGCTCCGTGGACTTGGTGGTAACCTCCTCCTGGAGCGCAAGCCGCTGCTTCTCCACCTCGTCCAGCCGCCGGCTCAGATCCTCCACCTTCTCCTTCTCTGCCGTCCTAAGGGCGAGCTCAGCAAGATGGTTCTTCTCCAGCAGGCGCAGCCGCGTCAACTCCCTCTCAGCCACCTTGAGCTTGGCGGCTGCAGATCGGCCCGCCTCCTCGCTCTCGGCGCACTGAGCGCGAGCAACCCGGAGATCCGACTCCAGCTGCGGGACCTTGGCGGCCTCAACTGCGAGGCAGCCGGAAAGAAATGTCAGCCAACAAAGACAAAAGAAAGAAGACATCGAGCCGGAAGAAGCAAGAGCTTACCCTTGACGGCTTCCAGCTCACGAGCCAAGGTGGCCCGCTCAATCTTGGCCTTGTGGTAGCTGGTCACCACCTTGTTGTACAAGACGGTGCGTCGCTCGTCGACCGCCTGAAAAAGAGTCAACCGTTTAGGCGAAACCTGGGCCGGCTCCGAGCAGCCGGCCCATGCCTCGGAGGGCTACCAGGATAACAATAAAATCGCAGAAAATAAGATAAGAAGCCACCTACCTTGTCAGCATCCTCCAGCGTCGACAGCTGGGCCATAACCTCGGCGGCTTTGTTCTTCAAGCTGGCTCGGTAGCCAGAGAAAAGCATCTTCAAGGGCGCCGTGCCAGGCTGCCCCTCCCGACTGATTATCTCGCAGGAGTCCGCCTGGTGCCAGGCCTTCTCCATGGTGCCAGCCGAGCCGAAGCTGGAGTCCGAGGCGGACGGCACTCTCGCCAGCCGGGCACCCTTGGCCACGTGAAGGCTAGTGGGCGACACCGTCGGGCCCTTTTCGACCTCACCAACGCCCGGGAGTCGGCGTCCTTAGCGCGCGCCGGCTCCTCCCGCTGCGGCTCCTTCCCAGTCGGCTCCGTCCTCGGCGGCTCCGAAGCCGGAGGCGGCGCGGCTGGCCCGGTGGGAACCACCTCCGGCTCCTCAGGCGGCGCAGCTCCGCCGGCTCCAGCTCCTGCCGCCGGTGGCACACCTCGGCCGGCTCCAGCAGTCGGCCCCAGCAGCGGCGCGCGGTGCGGAAACAGGTCGCCAAGAGTGGGCCTCTGGGCCGACTCGCCCTGGGCGCCCTGGCCCGGCGCTGAAGGAGGCGCAGCCGAAGAAGATGCCCCCGCAGAAGGCGGCGTAACCACGGGCGGCACGACGACAACGGGCGGCGCGCGCGCAAGTGTCGAAGGCGGCGGCGTCGGCTCCCTCTGCCGACGAGGCGGCGGCGCAGCACGAGCAGCCGGCCCAGAGGCACCGCCCTGGGTGAACTTTATGGCGGCCCTAGTCAAACAAACAAAAGAAGTTGAGTGCAAAGTAAGGAAAGAAAAGGAATCAAACAATGAAGAAAACAAAAGGGACTTACCCGGCCATCTCCGGGACCTTCTTGGGCCCTTGCTGGCGCTGCCTCTTGGCCTTGCCCTCCAGCCTGGCCGTGCTCCCGCCGGCGGCCCGCTTCTTCTTCTTCGGCGCGGAAGTCGCCGAGGCGGCAGGCGGCCTTGAGCGCAGGGGCACCGCCCGGATCGGTCCTGGCCCCGTGGTAGACTCCTCCTCCTCCTCCTCCCGCTGCTCCGGCGAGGGCGGCGGGTTGTGCTCCCCTTGGCCGCCCTGGTCGGGCACCACCGGCAGGTCATCGTCGCCGGCTTGGTCGCCGGCTTGGTCAGCCGGATCCACGTGATCCGGCGTCCAGATCTTGTGCGCCAAGTCGCCGTCCTCGATCTCTTGGCGGGGGAAAATCTGGAAAGCAAGAACAGATGAATAACAAGTGGGCCACGCAGCCGCAAGTCAAAAGGCGCAAGCCGAAACACAACTTACCCGCTCAGGCGGCGCGGCCCGGTCGTAAGGCGGCAGCCCCCACTCCCAGGCTTCCGGCATGTTGGCCTTGGTGATGTTGTTCACCCGGTGAGCAACTTGGGCCTTGGTGAGCGCCACCCTCGACGTCCGGGTCGGATCCAGCCGGCCGGACATATGCCCGATCTTGTGGACGCGGCCCTGGAGTGGTAGCACCCGGCGCTCCATGTAAGTGCAGAGGAGGTCCTCGGCGCTCAGCCGGCCCCCAGTGACGCACTCCCCCAAGAAGTCCCAGAGGAGGTTGACCTCCGCGTCCGGATCCGCCGACTTGGCGTTGTGACCCCAGTTGAGCCGGGTGGTCGGAGGAGCCGGATTATACTCCGGCAGGTTGATCCAGTCGAAGGCTGGGTTGGCGTTCTTCACGTAGAAGAACGACATCTGCCAGTTCTTCACCGAGTCGACAGTCGGAATCTTCGGGAAGAGAGAGCCGGCGCGGGGATAGATGGAGGCGGCGCCGCAGGTCCTCAGGCGGCCCTCAGTCATTTGCGACTTGAGGTAGAAGAGCCGGCTCCAGAACTCCACGTCCGGCCACAAGCCGGCGTAGCCCTCCATGAAAGCCACGTAGCAGCTAAGGAGGACGCAGGCGTTGGCCGGCAAGTGGTGAGGTTGCAGACCGAAGAACTCCAGAAATCGGCGGAAGAAGTGCGAAGCCGGCAGGACCCAGCCCGCGGTCGAGGTGCGCGCCGAAGACGACGCGCTCGCCAGGCTCCGGCTTGGGCTCCACCTCCTCGCCTGGCGCCCGCGTGATCACCTCCCGAGGAATCCGGCGGAGGCGCACCAGCCGCTCGATGTCGTCGTCGTGCATGTACGAGCCCCTCCAGGACCCGCTGGCGGAGGCCATCGTCGAAGAAGAGGAGGAAGAAGACCAGGAGAGATCAAAGGGCGAGGAAGAACCGCTTCTCACCGGAGGAGAGCGCGGTGGCGACGAGCGCAGCGTCGAGCCGCGGGGCCCCGTGGCGCCGGCTTGGCGTGCGGACGGCTGCCGAACGGCGGAGGTTCCGGCCGCGTGAGATCGCCGGAGTTCGCCAGGAGGTCACCGGAGAAGAAGCGACGGCGTGCGAAGAGCGCTCGAGTTGAAGTGAAGAACAGCGTGCGAGAGCGAGGAAGAAGAAGAAGGGCGCCTCGTACCGCACCGGGGGCATTTATAGCCGCCCGGCGCGCCGGTTGTGTGGCCACGTGGCGATCGTGGGCCACGTCGGGATTTATTGCGGCAATAACTGCTGACCGCTGCGGTTGCCAGAAACCGCGCGCCACTTCCCCACGACCGCACCGGATCCGGAGGAGACAGCGATGTGACCATCTGAAGCGGCCCGCGCTGGCCGAAGCGTCGAGAGCGGTCAAGTCGGGCAGCGGGACTGTGAGTTGCGGTCGCGCCAGCCGGAACGGACGATCGCCGACCCACGACCCCAAACTGCGACAACAAGCGAAATATCATCAACGCCAGAAGAAAAGTGAAAGCGACGGAGAAAGAGCGTCAGCTGGAGAAGCGGACCGAGCTGAGCTTGAACGAGCAGCGGCTGAATGAAAATTCTCAAGTTGGCCCCTCCGAGAACCCGCCGGAAACAAAGCGAGATATCTGGCGAAACCTGCACTAGGTCCTTCTTAACGCCAGGACCTTGCCAGCTTGAGGGCTAATGTGGAAGACCGGGTAGGGCAATAGGCGGGTAACCGGCAAACAGCCGGCTTCAGAGCAAAGCTTGGCGAAGCTTAGCCGGCGAGCCCTGAACCCATCTTGGCTTGCCTCGGAAACGGACCGGCTCCCAAGTCCTAGTCAGGCAGCTCTGACCTTCATGTATTTGTGGGCTGAGCCGACTTCTACAAGCCATATCCGACTGGGGTTTGTACCTCAGACCGACTCGAGGCTGGCGAGTCTTGCCCTGGAAGGAACTGGGTAGGTGATCCGGGTTCAAAGGTCCACGCTGACCTCATCTCCCGTAAAGTACGGGGCACTGTAGAGCAGCAGTGCCACGCGCCAGACAGGCCATCATGGCGTACGTCGGACCGTACGCGCTACAGAGCATGATGGCGACAACGACACCACCTCGCCATGCCGCTGACCTGAGCAGGCGGATGGGACGTGCCACTACGCTCAACGGCTCCCTGATGTCAGCGCCTCGGGAAGGAGCGGGAGCCGAAGCCGGCCATGCCGGCCACTAGACTCTAGGGACTTATATGTAAAGTACCGGTGCCTATATAAGCCGGGCTACCCCCCTCGTGCGGGGGAGGATCGATCACTTCTCATTTCACTAGTCTTAGAGCTGCCTTGTGAGAGGGCCTTACGTCTACCTTAGCCTCCAGGAGCAGCGGATCAACCCAGCTCAAGGAGCACCTGTACTGTGTCACTATCATATACACTCATAGCAGGAGTAGAGGTGTTACCTCCATCGGAGGGCCTCGAACCTGGGTACGTCGCCGTGTCGCTCGTGCCCATACCCGCATCCGGATACCGCCGTGAGACCACAAGGAACCACATCGATTAGCCACCCTATGGCATATGTCATGACGATACCACGACACTAAGGTGATAGATCCTTCAGACAAGACGGACATGCATAGCAACTCACATGATATTCAACAAAGAATAGTTGATGGCGTTTGAAGCATGGTTATACTGCCATAGCAATAAAATAAAGTGCATAGGTATATTCAATCTCGATAGTTTAAGGCTTTATTTTGTCCCATAGACATATATATTGCAAAGGTGAATGATGGAATTACAAGGTAGCACTCAAGCAATTTACTTTGAATGGCGGAGAAATACCATGTAGTAGGTGGGTATGGTGGACACATATGGCATAGTAGTTGGCTCAAGGGTTTTGATGCATGTGAAGTATTCCCTCTCGATACAAGGTTTAGGCTATACAAGGTTATTTGAAGCAAACTCAGGGATGAACCGGTGCAAAACTCACATCAAAGACATATTGTAAACATTATAAGACTCTGCACCGTCTTCCTTGTTGTGTTATTCAAAACTCAATACTAGATATTATCTAGACCTTGAAGACCAAATATGCAAATCAAATTTTAGCAAGCTCTGTATTTCTTCATTAATGGGTGCAAAGCACATATGAGTGCAAGAGCTTAAACATAGGCACAATAACAAGTACCGTATCACATTATCAAGACATTTTAGAATTACCATGTAGCATTTTCCAATTCCAATCATATAACAATTTAACGAAGAAGAAACTTAAGCATGAACATTATGAGGTAAAGCCTAAGGACATATTTGTCCATATGCAACGGCGGAGCGTGTCTCTCTCCACAAAGTGAATGCTAGGATCCATTTTATTCAAAGCAAAAACAAAAACAAACCGACGCTCCAAGTAAAGAGCCTGAATGTGAGGCGGAATAAATAGTTTCAGGGGGGCAGTGATGTTGTCGATGAAAGGAGATGCCTTGAAGCATCACAAGCTTAGACGCTTGAGTCTTCTTAGAATATGCAGGGGGTGAACCGAGGGCATACAAGCTTAGAGCTTTCCCTCCTCTTGATCATAGTATATCATTCTCCTCTCTTGACCCTTGAAAACCTTCTGCCACACCAAACTTCAAGCAAACTCAATAGAGGGTTAGTGCACAATTAATAATTCACACATTAAGAGGTGACACAAACATTCTTTACACTTCTGGGACATTGCATAAAGCTACTGGACATTAATGGATCAAAGAAATGAATCCAACATAGCAAAAGAGGCAATGCGAAATAAAAGGCAGAATCTGTCAAAAACAGAAGAGTCCGTAAAGACGAATTTAAAGCTGGCACCAGACTTGCTCAAATGGAAACTCAAACTAATGAAAGTTACGTACATATCTGAGGATCCCGCTCGTAAATTGGCAGATTTTTCGAATTTTCTACAGGGAACTGTGCCCAGATTCGTGACGGACAGCAATGCTGTTTACAGCGCAGCGATCCCAATATGTATAAAACTTTGACATGGCTTTACTTGGCTACAAAAACATGATAAGGAAGTTGCTACAGTAGTAAACAACTTCCAAGACTCAACAAAAAAAAAATTGCTGTAGTAAAAACATGGGTTGTCTCCCATAAGCGCTTTTCTTTAACGCCTTTCAGCTAGGCGCAGAAAGTGCAAATCAAGTAACATCGAGAGTAGAAGCATTAACATCATAACTTGTTCTAATAATAGAATCAAAGGCAGCTTCATTCTCTTTCTAGGAAGTGTTCCATACCTTTCTTGAGAGAAATTGATATTTAATATTACCTTCCCTCATATCAATATACCAACAGTTCGAAGAAAAGGTCTTTAACACAATAGGCCAAGATGCATTGCATTCGATATCCCAAACAAAAAAATCAACGGGGACAAGGTTATTGTTAACTTGTGTCACTTTTATATATATGAAATCCTCCCCAAAGGTTTTCTTTTTAACATTATCGGCAAGATTAACATTCAAATAACAATTCTTCAATGGTGACAAGTCAAGCATATCATAAATCTTTTTAGGCATACCAAATGCTTGCACCAAGATCACATAAAGCATTACATTCAAAGTCATTGAATTTCATTTTAATGATGGGCTCCCAACCATCTTCCAACTTTCTAGGAATAGAAGTTTCAAGTTTTAGTTTCTCTTCTCTAGCTTTTATGAGAGCATTTGTAATATGTTTTGTAAAGGCTAAATTTATAACACTAGCATTAGGACTTTTAGCAAGTTTTTGTAAGAACTTTATAACTTCAGAGATGTGGCAATCATCAAAATCTAAATCATTATGAGCTACAGCAATGGGATCATTGTTCCCAAGGTTGGAAAAAATTTCAGCGGTTTTATCACAAGCAGTTTCAGCAGTTTTAGCAATTTCAGGCAGTTTTGTACGCTTTGCACTAGGAGTAGAAACATTGCCAACACCAATTATTTTACCATTGATAGTAGGAGGTGCAGCAACATGTGAAAAATTAGCATTACTAGTGGTGGTAATAGTCCAAACTTTAGCTACATTATTCTCTTTAACTAGTTTTTCATTTTCTTCTCTATCCCACCTAGCACGCAGTTCAGCCATTAATCTTATATTCTCATTAATTCTAACTTGGATGGCATTTGCTGTAGTAGTAATCTTATTATCAATATCATTATTAGGCATAACTTTCAATTTTAAAAGATTAACATCGGAGGCAAGTCTATCAACTCTAGAAGCAATAGTATCAATTTTATCAAGCTTTTCCTCAACAGATTTGTTAAAAGCAGTTTGTGTACTAATAAATTCTTTAATCATGGCTTCAAGACCAGAGGGTACACTATTATTGACTAAGAATTCCACCAAATTTACCATAACCATTACCATTAGCGAGGATATGGCCTATAATTATTACGAGTTGTTCCTATAAGCATTGTTGTTAAAATTTGCTTTTAATGAAATTCACATCAACATTTTTTTCTTGAGCAACAATGAAGCTAAAGGAACATTATTTGGATCTACATTAGATCTACCATTCAAAAAGCATAGACATAATCACATCAATCTTATCACTCCAAGGAAGAGTTTCTTCAGCAATTTTACCTTCTTGCAAAGCTCTTTCCGTGTGCCATTCAGAGTAATTTATCATTATATCATCAAGAAGTTTTGTAGCAGCCCCCAATGTGATGGACATAAAGGTACCTCCAGCGGCTGAATCCAATAAATTCCGCGAAGAAAAATTTAGTCCTGCATAGAAGGTTTGGATGATCATCCAAGTAGTCAGTCCATGGGTTGGGCAATTCTTTACCAAAGTTTTCATTCTCTCCCATGCTTGAGCAACATGTTCAGTATCTAATTGCTTAAAATTCATTGTGCTGCTTCTCAAAGATATAATTTTAAGCCAGGAGAATATCTACCAATAAAAGCATCCTTGCATTTAGTCCATGAATCAATACTATTCTTAGGCAAAGATGCAAGCAATCTTTAGCTCTTCCTCTTAATGAGAAAAGACTTTTCAATTTAATAATATCACCATCTACATCTTTATACTTTTGCATTCACAAAGTTCAACAAAATTATTGAGATGGTGACGACATCATCGAACTAACTTTTGAAAGAAGAGTGATCTCTCATAGCAAGTTGTTAAAGCGAGGTTTAATTTCAAAGAGTCCTGCTGTAATGCTTGAGGTGGGCAATAGGTGTGCATAGGAAATCATTATTATTTGCATTTGTGAAGTCACACAACTTAGTATTTTCAGGGGTATTCATTTTAACAAAACGGTAATTAAAACAAACTAGATAAAGCAAATGCAAGTAACTAATTTTTTGTGTTTCGATATAGAGAGCAAGACAATAAATAAGTAAAACTAGCAACTAATTTTTGTGTGTGTTTTGTTTAGGTGCAACAAACAAAGTAGTAAATAAATAAAAGCAAGACAAAAACAAAGTAAGAGATTGAGAAGTGGGACTCCCCTTGCAGCGTGTCTTGATCTCCCGACAGCGGCGCCGAAAAAAGAGCTTGATGGCGATGTAACTCACTACGTTCGTTGGGAACCCCAAGAGGAAGGGATGATGCTGCGCACAGCAGCAAGTTTTCCTCAGAAAGAAACCAAGGTTTAATCGAACCAGTAGGAGCCAAGAAGCACGTTGGAGGTTGATGGTGGCGAAATGTGATGCGGCAACAACGGGGATTCGGCGCCAGCGTGGAATGCACCAGCAAAACAAAGTGCTTTAACACAGCGGCTTGATGAGGTTGTCAATCTCCCGACTTGCTGTAACAAAGTTAAGCGTGTCCCAGTGGAAGATGATTGTTTGCAGAAAATAGTAAAACACAATTACAGTGAGTGTATGCTATGTAAAGAATAGGACCGGGGTCAACAGTTCACTAGAGTGTCTCTCCCAAAAGATAAAAGCATGTTGGGTGAACAAACTACAGTCGGGCAATTAACATATAGAAGGGCATAACAATGCATATACATGATATGATAAATATAGTGAGATTTAGTGGGCATTACGACAAAGTACATGGACCGCTACCATCCAGCTGCATCTATGCCTAAAAAGTCCACCTTGAGGTTATCATCCGAACATTCAGTATTAGGTTGCAAAGCAAGAGACAATTGCATTAAGTATGGTGCGTAATGTAATCGACAGCTACATCCTTAGACATAGGATCAATGTTTTATCCCTAGTGTCAACAACACATCACAACCTTAGAACTTCTGTCACTTTCCAAGTGTCAATGAAGGCATGAACCCACTATCGAGCATAAATACCCCTCTTGGAGTTAAGAGTAAACTTGGCCAGAGCCTCTGCTAATAACGGGAGGGCATGCAAGATCATAAACAACACACTAAGCAATAGATTGATAATCACCATAACATAGTATTCTCTATCCATAGGATCCCGACAAACAACATATAGTATTACATATAGATGATCTTGATCATGTTAGGCAGCTCACAGATCCAGCAATGAAGCTGTAAGGAGAAGGCTTGACCATCTGCTTCTGCACTGGACCCATGGTCCAGAGTGAACTACTCACTCATCACTCCGGAGCGATCATGGCGATGAAGAGAGTCCCTCAGGAAGATGAATCCCACTCTCACAGCGGGTGCGGAGGCGGTCTCTGAATCCCGAGATGGGATTACGGCGGCGACGTCTGCAGAGTTTCCTGCTCGTAGCTCCCGGAGTACTGGGGTTTCGCAGCCGGAGGCTTTAAGTAGAGCGGAAGAGACAGCAGCCGGGGGCCACACGAGGCCCCACACCTAGGTCGAGCTGGCCGAGCACAGGCCGCGCCGCCCTATAGTGTCCGCCTCGTGGCCCCACTTCCTTCCCTCTTCGGTCTTCAAACTCCGTGCAAAAATAGGACCATGGGCTTGATTTCGTCAATTCCGAGAATATTTCCTTACTAGGATTTCTGAAACCAAAAACAGAAAACAGCAACTGGCTCTTCGGCATCTTGTTAATAGGTTAGTTCGGAAAATGCGTAAATACGACATATAATGTGCATAAAACATGTAGGTATCATCAATAAAGTAGCATGGAACATAAGAAATTATCGTACGTTAGACGTATCAGCATCCCCAAGCCTAGTTCTGCTCGTCCCGAGCAGGGAAAACGATAACAAAGACAATTTACTGAAGTGACATGCCATCATAATCTTGATCATACTATTTGTAAACATATGTAATGAATGCAACGATCAAAACAAAGGTAATGACATGAGTAAACAAGTGAATCATATGACAAAGACTTTTCATGAATAGTACTTCAAGACAAGCATCAATAAGTCTTGCATAAGAGTTAACTCATAAAGCAATAAATCAAAGTAAAGGTGTTGAAACAACACAAAGGAAGATTAAGTTTCAGCGGTTGCTTTCAACTTATAACATGTATATCTCATGGATAATTGTCAACATAGAGTAATATAACAAGTGCAATATGCAAGTATGTAGGAATCAATGCACAGTTCACACAAGTGTTTGCTTCTTAAGGTGGAAGGAGATAGGTAAACTGACTCAACAAATAAAAGTAAAAGAAAGGTCCTTCAAAGAGGAAAGCATCGATTGCTGTATTTGTGCTAGAGCTTTTTTTTTGAAAACATGAAACAATTTTGTCAACGGTAGTAATAAAGCATATGAGTTATGTAAATTATATCTTACAAGTTGCAAGCCTCATGCATAGTATACTAATAGTGTCCGCACCTCGTCCTACTTAGCTTGGACTACCGGATCTTTGCATGCCATGTTTCAACCAAGTGTCACAAAGGGGTACCTCCATGCCGCCTGTACAAAGGTCTAAGGAGAATGCTCGCATTGGATTTCTCGCAGATTATTCTCAACTTAGACATCCATACGGGACAACATGGACAAGTAATGGACTCCTCTTAAATGCATAAACATGTAGCAACAATTATTATTCTCATATGAGATTGAGGATATATGTCCAAAACTGAAACTTCAACCATGATTCATGGCTTTAGTTAGCGGCCCAATGTTCTTCTCTAACAATTTTGCATGCTCCAACCACTAAGTGTCGGGGGGAAGACCCCGGGTAGGGCAATGGACGCGGGAGCGGCCGGCTTGAGGACGGCCGGCTCGCGGCAAAGGCCGGCTGAGGAGCAGCCGGCTGGAGCCGTGGCCGGCTGCCTCGGGAGCCGGCTGGCTCTAAGTCGTCGGCCTGGCTACGGCCTTGGCCGGGCAGGGCCGGCTTCTACAAGCCATATCCGACTGGGGTTTGTACCTCAGACCG
The DNA here is from genome assembly GCA_030979885.1 of Lolium multiflorum. Lineage (NCBI taxonomy): Eukaryota > Viridiplantae > Streptophyta > Magnoliopsida > Poales > Poaceae > Lolium > Lolium multiflorum. Next base: position 94,305,063 of record CM061748.1, read on the forward strand.
ACTCGAGGCTGGCGAGTCTTGCACCGGAAGGAACTGGGTAGGTGATCCGGGTTCAAAGGTCCACGCTGACCTCATCTCCCGTAAAGTACGGGGCACTGTAGAGCAGCAGTGCCACGCGCCGGACAGGCCATCATGGCGTACGTCGGACCGTAGCCGCTACAGAGCATGATGTGACAACGACACCACCTCGCCATGCCGCTGACCTGAGCAGGCGGATGGGACGTGCCACTACGCTCAACGGCTCCCTGATGTCAGCGCCTCGGGAAGGAGCGGGAGCCGGAGCCGGCCATGCCGGCCACTAGACTCTAGGGACTTATATGTAAAGTGCCGGTGCCTATATAAGCCGGGCTACCCCCCTCGTGCGGGGGAGGATCGATCAGTTCTCATTCACTAGTCTTAGAGCTGCCCTGAGAGAGAGACCTTCGTCTACCTTAGCCTCCCAGGAGCAGCCGGATACAGCTCAAGGAGCACCATTCTGTGTTACCATCATATACACTCATAGCAGGAGTAGAGGTGTTACCTCCATCGGAGGGCCTCGAACCTGGGTACGTCGCCGTGTCGCTCGTGCCCATACCCGCATCCGGATACCGCCGTGAGACCACAAGGAACCACATCGATTAGCCACCCTATGGCATATGTCATGACGATACCACGACATTTGGCGCCCACCGTGGGGCCTTCAGCGTCCGCGGCCGGTGTCTTCATCCGGACGGGCCTCACCACCACCACCGGCGAGAGGGTCGCTTCAGGCTTGGTCTGGAGATTCGGCTCCCTCGACTGCGTCAGCGACAACGCTGGCTGCTTCGCCGACCGGCCATTCCCTGCCGGCGGCAACCTCATCAGCTTCGGCGGCTTCGACGTCTACGTCGCCACCGTCGCACCACCGCGCTACCCGCGCGAGATCGTGCGCTGTGCCCTCCCCCTGGAGCCGGCCTCACCACCACCACCGGCCCCTGCATCAGGCAGGAGGTCATGGCCACCGGCGACGACGCGGGGGCAAGTCCACGCGCATCCGTGGGCCAGTGCTGGAGCGCGAAGCCGCTGCCGGCGCATCCGCCTCGGGCGCAAAGGCGCCGCCACCACCGTCCCGGCTGGAGGAAGTCCGGGCAAAGCTGAGCACCCCGCTCACGCCTGGCGCCGACCCCACCACCATCGAGAAGGACCTGGAGGAGCACCGCCAGCTCCTCCTCAAGCAAACGGAAGAGCTGGCTGCTGCAAAGCGCCAGTGGGAGATCTCCCAGCGCGAGTTCAACCGCGCCCACGGCCTCACGCCCGCCGGCGACAACCCAAGCCGAGCCGGCCAGATCCGCCGGAGAGGAGGCGGCCTGGGCGCAGAGATCGCCCGGGACGGCGCAGCATCGCCGGCTCCGTCTGCGGAGCAACCCATCTACAACACCCCCGACAAGAACATGCTGCGGCTGAAGCTGCCGCCTCGAAGGCGCAGAGTTACGCCGCCAAACTGAGCGGGTGACTGAGCTGCTGAAGGCGGCCAACCGGCTGACCAAAGACCCCAGGTACGCCCATGCCCCCAGAGCTTCTCACGCTCGTGGCGCTGCAGGCAACGACCGGGACGGCCCGAGGGACACGGCCGAGTCCGCCTCCCCCGCACCAAGCCGGCGCGGCGACTCCCGGAACACCCACGCAAGTTCCAGCCGCACAAGCCGGCCGCCCAGTGGCAACAGCGGCCGCAGCCGGCCACCATCAAGCCGGCACGACGAAGAAGAGTACGAGAGGCCATCCACCATCAAGCATCGCGCGGCTCCAGAGGCCAGTGGCCAGCGCCAGCCGGCTCGCTCCCGGCTGGGCCCGCGCATCGAGCCGGCCGACGCCAGAGATCGCCTCGACCGGCTGGTCGAATCCCGCATCGCGGAGGAAGAAGGGCCAGCCGGCCCCAAGTGCTTCGGGCCGCGGATCCTCAACGAGCCCATGATTGGCGGCTTCCAGCTCCCCCGCGACACGCCCAAGTACGACGGCACGGCCAAGCCGGAGGACTGGCTGCAGGACTACTCCACTGCAGTCGGCATCGCCAAGGGCAACAAGCGCTGGGCCGTGCGCTACTCCCCCCTCATGCTGCTCGGCTCCGCCCGCACATGGCTCAACAACTGCCAGCCGGCAGCATCAACGGCTGGCTCGCTTCGAGGACGCTTCATCAGCAACTTCACCGGCACCTACCGCCGGCCGGGTCGCCCCAACAGCTTGAGATGTGCAAGCAGGGCGCGGACGAGACCGTGCACGCCTGACGCGTTGGTGCGAGATGCGCAACTCCTGCGAGGGCGTGCACGAGATCCAGGCAGTCGGCTTCTTCATGGCCGGCTGCCGGCCCAACACCATGCTGTGGCACAAGCTGCGCCGCAGTGACCCAAGACGATGGCTGCCTTGATGGCCATCGCAGACAAGTATGCGCTGGCTGAAGGAACCAGCAGCACGCCGGCTGAGATTTCGCCGGCTCCATCCAGGCGGGACAACAACAAGCCGGCTGAGCACAAGCCGGCCGAGGGCGGCCACCACGGCAGCCGGCGGGACAACTACCGCGGCAAGAGGCACAGCGACCAGCCGGACCGCCGGTACGGCTCGGCCCACGTGGCAGCCGTGTCAGACCACGCGGCTGGCGGAAGCCGGCGCCAGAAGCAGACGGACCGGCCCTGGAAGCCGAAGTACACCTTCGAGCAGATGCTCGACTCGCCGTGCAAGTACCACAGCGGCAAGAACCCCTCCAACCACACCACCCGCGACTGCCACTTCATGAAGCGGCTGACGAGCGGCGAGCCCCTTCCGCCTCCACCCCCACCTCCACCAGCCGGCGGGCCGGGTGGCCAAGCCGGCGCAGAAGCCAACAACCTCGAGCACCACGAGGCTAACCAAGTGCACCATGGCGGCCGGTACCTGGCTGAGGATGCCACCTACATCATCTTCACCTCCGAGCCCGAGGACAAAACGAGCCAGCAGCGCCGTTCCCTCGAAGTCAACGCGGTCATGCCGCCGGTCCCCCAGTACCTAAACTGGTCAGAGCAGGCCATCACTTTTGATCGCCGCGACACACCGGCTGTCCTGCCAAAGCCGGGCAGCTACGCCATGGTCCTCGACCCCACCATCGGCACAACCCGGCGCAGCGTGCGCTTCTCGCGTGTCCTCATCGACGGGGGCAGCAGCATCAACATCCTCTACCGCGACACCGCCCGCAAGCTGGGCATCCAGGAGGCCGAGTTGCGCCCCACCCCCACCGTCTTCCATGGCATCGTGCCAGGCCACTGCTGCCAGCCGATCGGCCGGATCACGCTGGCGGTCATGTTCGGCAAGCCGGACAACTTCCGCACGGAGAACGTCGAGTTCGAGGTGGTGGACCTCGTGAGTCCCTACCACGCGCTCCTGGGCAGGCCGGCCCTGACCAAGTTCATGGCGGTGCCCCACTACGGGTACCTGAAGATGAAGCTGCCTGGCCCTAAAGGGGTCATCACCGTAGCCGGCGACTACCGCCGCTCCATGGACTGCGCCACGCAGAGCTCCAAGATGGCCCAGACGCTGGTCATCGCCACCGAGAAGCAGCTCATCCACGACGCCGTCGCCCTGGCTAAGGCCGCGCAGGCGGACATGCCGGCTGTGGGCAACCCGGCTGGGACGACTCACTTCCAGCCGGCAACACTGAAGATCCCTGCTCGACCCGGCGCAGCCGGACAAGTACGTCACCATCGGTGCCGGCTTGAGCAGCAAATAGGAAAGCGAGCTCACCAGCTTCCTCCGTGAGAATCGGGACATCTTCGCATGGTCTCCAAGGGACATGCCGGGTGTGCCGAGGGAGTTGGCTGAGCACCACCTCCACGTCAGGCCTGAAGCCAAGCCGGTGAAGCAGCCTCTCAGGCGCTTCGCCGAAGAACGAAGGAAGGCCATCGGTGAAGAAATCGCCCGGCTCCTAGCTGCCGGCTTCATCATGGAAGTGCTGCACCCGGACTGGTTGGCGAACCCGGTCCTGGTTTTGAAGAAGAACGGCTCCTGGCGCATGTGTATCGACTACACCAGCCTCAACAAGGCGTGCCCGAAGGACCCCTTCCCCCTGCCGCGCATAGATCAAGTCATAGACTCGACTGCTGTTGTCTTTTCTAGATGCCTACTCAGGCTACCACCAGATTCCTTTGAATCCGGCTGATCAAATAAAGACTTCGTTCATTACCCCGTATGGGGCTTACTGCTACACGACTATGCCATTCGGCTTGAAAAATGCAGGCGCCACCTACCAAAGGTGCATGCAAAAGTGTTTGCAGGATCAAATCGGCAGAAATGTTCACGCATACGTGGATGATGTCGTTGTAAAAACCAAGGAGATGCCTACCCTCCTTGATGACTTGAGAGAAACCTTCACCAATCTGCGAAGATTCCGGATGAAGCTCAACCCGGCCAAGTGCACGTTCGGCGTGCCAGCCGGCCAACTCCTGGGCTACCTCGTCTCTCAGCGAGGAATCGAAGCCAACCCGGAGAAGATCAGTGCCATTGAGAAGATGGAGCTGCCGCAGTGCCTCAAGGACGTCCAGAAGTTCACCGGATGCCTGGCCTCCTTGAGCCGCTTCGTCAGCCGGCTGGGGGAGAAGGCACTGCCCATGTACCAGCTGCTGAAGAAATCGGACAAATTCGTCTGGTCACCGCAGGCGGATGAAGCCTTCCGTGACTTAAAGCGCGTGCTTTCGACCGCGCCCATCCTCGCATCGCCGGCTTCGATGGAGCCGATGCTGTTGTACATCGCTGCCACCAATCGTGTGGTTAGCGTCGTCCTGGTGGTGGAGCGCAAAGAAGCCGGCAAGGAGCAGTCGGTCCAGCGCCCAGTCTACTATCTCAGCGAGGTGCTGTCCCAGTCAAAGCAGAACTACCCCCACTACCAGAAGGTCACCTACGGCGTGTACATGGCGGCCAAGAAGCTCAAGCACTACTTCCAGGAGCATCCCATCAAGGTGGTGGCCACAGCACCCTTGGCGGAAATCATCGGCAGCAAGACGCCAACGGCCGGGTCGCCAAGTGGGCCCTGGAGCTAGCCGCCCACACCATCATCTACGAGCCACGCACGGCCATCAAGTCGCAGATCCTCGCGGACTTCTTCGTCGACTGGGCCGAGATGCAATACCTGCCGCCTGTGCCTGATTCCACGCACTGGAAGCTGCACTTCGACGGCTCGAAGATGCGAAACGGCTTGGGAGCCGGCATCGTCGTCACTTCCCCCAAGGGAGATCGGCTGGACTATGTCCTGCAGATCCACTTCGCCGCATCCAACAATGTGGCGGAGTATGAAGCGCTCATCCATGGGCTGAAGCTGGCCAAGGAGATTGGCGTGCGTCGCATCCTCTGCTTCGGCGACTCCGACTTGGTTATACAGCAAGCATCGGGCGACTGGGACGCGAAGGACGCCAACATGGCCTCATACCGCTTCCACGTCCAGCAGCTATCCGGCTTCTTTGATGGCTGTGAATTCCACCATGTGCCACGAGCAAACAATGAGGCGGCAGATGCCCTATCCAAGATTGGCTCAACCCGGCAAGCCATTCCGCCGGGCGTTGCCTTGGCGATTCTCAAGAAACCGTCCATCATACCGTCACCGGACTCGGATTCCATATTCGTGCCGGCTGACCCGGGGGCTTCTCAGCCGAACCCGGGGGCTTCATTGCCCAAGTCGGGGGCTCATCAGCCAAACCCGCCGGCTTCTCAGCCGAACCCGGGGGCTTATCGGTCCAACGCGGGGGCTTCTCAGCCAAACTCGGGGGCTTCTCAGCCAAACCCGCCGGCTTCACAGCCGAACCCGGCGACCACGCAGTCGAAACCGGAAGCTCCGAAGATGGAGGCCTTGGTGGTTAGCGTATTTGAAATAAAATGCGTACCATCATGGGCACAAGAATTCCTCTCCTACCTCACCGATGGTGTGCTGCCCAATGACAGGGTTCAAGCCAGGCAGATTGAGAGAAGGGCCAAGGCCTATACAATCATCAACCACGAGCTGTACAAACGCAGCGTAAGTGGGGTGTTCCAGCGGTGCGTCGAGCCGGCTGAAGGGATTGAGCTCCTACGGGAAATCCACCAGGGAGAGTGCGGCCATCACGCCTCCTCCAGAGCCATAGTGGCCAAAGCCTTCCGGCACGGTTTTTACTGGCCGACTGCGCTCAGAGACGCAGAAGACTTGGTGAAGAAGTGCAACGGCTGCCAGCGCTTCGCAAAGCAAAGGCAAACGCCGGCTTCCGCCCTAAAAACCATCCCCATTACCTGGCCGTTTGCCGTATGGGGCTTGGATATGGTGGGCCCATTCAAGACAGCCCGAGGCGGCATGACACATCTCTTGGTGATGATTGATAAATTCACTAAGTGGATCGAAGCCAAGCCGATCAAGAAGCTGGACGGCTCCACAGCTGTCACATTCCTCAAGGAGATAATCGCGAGATACGGCTACCCGCATAGCATCATCACCGACAACGGCAGCAACTTCGCCGAAGGCATTTTCAAGCGCTACTGCGGGGAGATGGGGATCCGAATGGACCTATCGTCCGTAGCACACCCGGAGACCAACGGCCAAGTGGAGAAGGCAAACGGCTTGATCCTAGCCGGCATCCGGCCCCGGCTGGTGGAGCCGCTTGAGCGCTCAGCCGGCTGCTGGATTGAAGAGCTGCCCAGCGTGCTGTGGAGCCTGCGCACAACGCCAAACCGCTCAGTCGGCTTCACACCCTTCTTCCTCGTATACGGGGCCGAAGCCGTCCTGCCGACTGACATCGAGCACGACGCGCCAAGAATCAAGCTATACACAGAAGCCGAAGCCAAAGAAGCTCGCGAAGATGGAGTCGACCTGGTTGAAGAGGTCCGGCTGATGGCCGAATCCAGGTCTGCCGTATACCAGCAAAGCCTCCGTCGCTATCACAGCCGGAAGGTCAAGTCCTTAGCATTCCGAGAAGGAGACCTAGTGCTCCGGCTGATCCAACGGACAGCCGGACAGCATAAACTAGCATCCCCATGGGAGGGTCCCTTCATCGTGAGCAAGGCAGTAGGCAATGATTCCTACTATCTCATAGATGCCCAAGAGGCCAAAAAGAACAAGGCGAGCAAAACTGACGAGGAGACAAAACGTCCCTGGAATGTCAGGTTGCTTCGACCATTTTACACTTGAGAGCAGGAATGTATGTATCCCTTGTACCCCTTTTGTAAGTTATGAAAAAGCATGCGCCGAGAGCGCCGTTTCCGACAAGTTTTTCGCGCACTCTACTTCGTTTCGCCAATTGGCTTGAACCCTTTCACGCGACGGCTTAGTAACGTGATCCGATTTCCGACAGCCGGCTTCCGACCAGCTACAGACCGCAACCCGGCTGTCCGGCTGGCGGGAGTAAGGCCTAGGGAACCAGCACGCGAAAAACGACTAAGGAAAGAGTAAAAGCGAGTTGACTTGCAACTTTTCATAAAAGTGCCGGACTGCCGAAATCGACTCATTCGACTGAAATACTATCGGCCTCACCCAGCGGCACGCTCTTGATCCGGCGACGGATCGCAAGTCGGACGTACGACCGGCAAGAGCACAGCCAAAGAGTGGGGCGGATGGGAAAAAGCGAACAAGTCGGAAGAAAGCAAGCCGGCACACAAATGATTAACAAACACACTAAAGTGCATCATAATAAAAAGGCGATAATATTGTCATTACATAAGCACCCGGCATTCCGGGGATTTAATAATCTGTTTTGGCAAAAGCAAAGCTACATGAGCAGGAAAGCCTAAGCACCGGCTGAAGGAGGACCAGCCGGATCGTTAGCAGGAGGCGGAGACTCCATCTCGATCTCCTCGTCTTCAAGCTCCTCCTCCTCATCAGAATGAGGGTTCGGATCCGCGACGAAGAGGCGTTTGTCGACGAAGTCGGCGATGGCGCTGGCTCGGGCAAGCCGGGCGGCCTTCTGTTCGGCCGAGAGCTCCTCCTCCACGCCGGCTCGCCGATACTCGAGCTGCCCCAGGTCCACCTCGTTGTACCAGGAGAGGACAAAGGACAGCGCCATGTCGGCGCCAGCGCGCGTGGCAGACCCCTTCCAGTCGAGGAAGCGATCCGGCGCCCGCTCGATCAAAGAGGTGAGGCTGGAGATATCTTGCGGCGCCGCCTCCGCGGGCCACAGCATCGGGACCAGCTCCTCAGCCGCCTTCCGGAGCTCCCAGCCAAACTTGGTGATGGGCTCGACGCGGGCAGCCAGGGACGACATGTAGTCCTCCATGGTGAAGCACTCCGAGCTGCCCTCGCCAGTCGCCCGCCTCCTGGACTCGCGCGCAACGCCAACGGCCGCCAAGGCCGCATCCTGCGTTTCCGGGAAGGCCGCTGCAAGAAGGAAGCATGTCAGAAGTCATCAAAGCCGAAATAAGCTGAAAAATGCAAATTTTCGAAGTCCTAAAGTAAGACTGGCGGCAGCCGGCACGAGCCGACTGCCCCCAGCCCGAAGATGGAGATTCCGAAGCTCTAAAGAAAAGACTGGCGGCAGCCGGCACGAGCCAACTGCCCCCAGCCTGAAGATGGAGATAGCGAAAAAGATAAGTTTCTGCAGCCGGCTACCAACGGAGGCTGGCAGCCGACAGCCGAAAGCCGGCAAAGGGAAGGGAACATAGAAACACTCACCCGAGAAGCCACGATCAATCGCGCCAAGCAAGTCCGTCCAGTGCTTGGCAGTAGCCGTCAGCTCCGTGGACTTGGTGGTAACCTCCTCCTCTGGAGCGCAAGCCGCTGCCTCTCCACTTCGTCCAGCCGCCGGCTCAGATCCTCCACCTTCTCCTTCTCTGTCGTCCTAAGGGAGGCGAGCTCAGCAAGGTGGTTCTTCTCCAGCAGGCGCAGCCGCGTCAACTCCCTATCAGCCACCTTGAGCTTGGAGGCTGCAGATCGACCCGCCTCCTCGCTCTCGGCGCACTGAGCGCGAGCAACCCGGAGATCCGCCTCCAGCTGCGGGACCTTGGCGGCCTCAACTGCGAGGCAGCCGGAAAGAAATGTCAGCCAACAAAAACAAAAGAAAGAAGACATCGAGCCGGAAGAAGCAAGAGCTTACCCTTGACGGCTTCCAGCTCACGAGCCAAGGTGGCCCGCTCAATCTTGGCCTTGTGGTAGCTGGTCACCACCTTGTTGTACAAGACGGTGCGTCGCTCGTCGACCGCCTGAAAAAGAGTCAACCGTTTAGGCGAAACCTGGGCCGGCTCCGAGCAGCCGGCCCATGCCTCGGAGGGCTACCAGGATAACAATAAAATCGCAGAAAATAAGATAAGAAGCCACCTACCTTGTCAGCATCCTCCAGCGTCGACAGCTGGGCCATGGCCTCGGCGGCTTTGTTCTTCAAGCTGGCTCGGTAGCCAGAGAAAAGCATCTTCAAGGGCGCCGTGCCAGGCTGCCCCTCCCGGCTGATTATCTCGCAGGAGTCCGCCTGGTGCCAGGCCTTCTCCATGGTGCCAGCCGAGCCGAAGCTGGAGTCCGAGGCGGACGGCACTCTCGCCAGCCGGGCACCCTTGGCCACGTGAAGGCTAGTGGGCGACACCGCCGGGCCCTTCGACCTCACCAACGCCCGGGAGTCGGCGTCCTTAGCGCGCGCCGGCTCCTCCCGCTGCGGCTCCTTCCCAGCGGCTCCGTCCTCGGCGGCTCCGAAGCCGGAGGCGGCGCGGCTGGCCCGGTGGGACCTCCGGCTCCTCAGGCGGCGCAGCTCCGCCGGCTCCAGCTCCTGCCGCTGGTGGCACACCTCGGCCAGCTCCAGCCGCCGGCCCCAACAGCGGCGCGCGGTGTGGAAACAGGTCGCCAAGAGTGGGCCTCTGGGCCGACTCGCCCTGGGCGCCCTGGCCTGGCGCTGAAGGAGGCGCAGCCGAAGAAGACGCCCCCGCAGAAGGCGGCGTAACCACGGGCGGCACAACGACAACGGGCGGCGCGCGCGCAAGTGTCGAAGGCGGCGGCGTCGGCTCCCTCTGCCGACGAGGCGGCGGCGCAGCACGAGCAGCCGGCCCAGAGGCACCGCCCTGGGTGAACTTTATGGCGGCCCTAGTCAAACAAACAAAAGAAGTTGAGTGCAAAGAAAGGAAAGAAAAGGAATCAAACAATGAAGAAAACAAAAGGGACTTACCCGGCCATCTCCGGGACCTTCTTGGGCCCTTGCTGGCGCTGTCTCTTGGCCCGGTTCTCCAGCTTGGCCGTGCTCCCGCCGGCGGCTCGCTTCTTCTTCTGGGGCGCGGAAGTCGCCGAGGCGGCAGGCGGCCTCGTGCGCAGAGGCACCGCCCGGATCGGTCCCGTGGTGGACGCGGCCGGCTCCTCCTCCTCCTCCTCCCGCTGCTCCGGCGAGGGCGGCGGGTTGTGCTCCCCTTGGCCGCCCTGGTCGGGCACCACCGGCAGGTCATCGTCGCCGGCTTGGTCGCCGGCTTGGTCAGCCGGATCCACGTGATCCGGCGTCCAGATCTTGTGCGCCAAGTCGCCGTCCTCGATCTCTTGGCGGGGGAAAATCTGGAAAGCAAGAACAGATGAATAACAAGTGGGCCACGCAGCCGCAAGTCAAAAGGCGCAAGCCGAAACATCAACTTACCCGCTCAGGCGGCGCGGCCCGGTCGTAAGGCGGCAGCCCCCACTCCCAGGCTTCCGGCATGTTGGCCTTGGTGATGTTGTTCACCCGGTGAGCAACTTGGGCCTTGGTGAGCGCCACCTTCGACGTCCGGGTCGGATCCAGCCGGCCGGACATATGCCCGATCTTGTGGACGCGGCCCTGGAGTGGTATCACCCGGCGCTCCATGTAAGTGCAGAGGAGGTCCTCGGCGCTCAGCCGGCCCCCAGTGACGCACTCCCCCAAGAAGTCCCAGAGGAGGTTGACCTCCGCGTCCGGATCCGCCGACTTGGCGTTGTGACCCCAGTTGAGCCGGGTGGTCGGAGGAGCCGGATTATACTCCGGCAGGTTGATCCGGTCGAAGGCTGGGTTGGCGTTCTTCACGTAGAAGAACGACATCTGCCAGTTCTTCACCGAGTCGACAGTCGGAATCTTCGGGAAGAGAGAGCCGGCGCGGGGATAGATGGAGGCGGCGCCGCAGGTCCTCAGGCGGCCCTCAGTCATTTGCGACTTGAGGTAGAAGAGCCGGCTCCAGAACTCCACGTCCGGCCACAAGCCGGCGTAGCCCTCCATGAAAGCCACGTAGCAGCTAAGGAGGACGCAGGCGTTGGCCGGCAAGTGGTGAGGCTGCAGGCCGAAGAACTCCAGGAACCGGCGGAAGAAGCGCGAAGCCGGCAGACCCAGCCCGCGGTCGAGGTGCGCGCCGAAGACGACGCGCTCGCCAGGCTCCGGCTTGGGCTCCACCTCCTCGCCAGGCGCCCGCGTGACCACCTCCCGAGGAATCCGGCGGAGGCGCACCAGCCGCTCGATGTCGTCGTCGTGCATGTACGAGCCCCTCCAGGACCCGCTGGCGGAGGCCATCGTCGAAGAAGAGGAGGAAGAAGACCAGGAGAGATCAAAGGGCGAGGAAGAACCGCTTCTCACCGGAGGAGAGCGCGGTGGCGACGAGCGCAGCGTCGAGCCGCGGGGCCCCGTGGCGCCGGCTTGGCGTGCGGGCGGCTGCCGAACGGCGGAGAGTTCCGGCCGCGAGGATCGCCGAGGTTCGCCAGGAGGTCACCGGAGAAGAAGCGACGGCGTGCGAAGAGCGCTCGGTTGAAGTGAGAGAGAAGAGCGTGCGAGAGCGAGGAAGAAGAAGAAGTGCCTCGTACCGCATCGGGGGTATTTATAGCCGCCCGGCGCGCCGGTTGCGTGGCCACGTGGCGATCGTGGGCCACGTCGGGATTTACTGCGGCCATAACTGCCCCCACGACCGCTGCGGTTACCAGAAACCGCCGCGCCACTTCCCCACGACCGCACCGGATCCGGAGGAGACAGCGATGTGACCATACGAAACGGCCACGCTGACGAAGCCGTCAGAACGGTCAAGTCGGGCGCGGGACTCGAGGCGGCGGAGTTGCCGTTGCACCCGAGCCGGAGCCGGACGATAAAATCGACCCGGCCCCAAATTCTGGCAACAAGCCGGAAGCATCATCAACACTTAAGAAAAAGTGAAAACGACAGGAGCAAAAAAGGCGTCCGGCTGGAGGAAGCCGGACGGGGCGAGCCGGACGAGGGCGCAGCCGGCTGAATGAAAATTCTCAGCTGGCCCCTCCGGGAGCCGCCGGAAACAAGCGAGAGATATATAGAAGCCAGGGAAACCTGCCTAGGTCCTTCTTAACGCAGGACCTTGCCAGCTTCGGGGGCTAATGTCGGGGGGAAGACCCCGGGTAGGGCAATGGACGCGGAGCGGCCGGCTTGAGGACGGCCGGCTCGCGGCAAAGGCCGGCTGAGGAGCAGCCGGCTGGAGCCGTGGCCGGCTGCCTCGGGAGCCGGCTGGCTCTAAGTCCTAGTCGGCCTGGCTGCGGCCTTCAACGCTGTAGCTGGGCCGGCTTCTACAAGCCATATCCGACTGGGGTTTGTACCTCAGACCGACTCGAGGCTGGCGAGTCTTGCACCGGAAGGAACTGGGTAGGTGATCCGGGTTCAAAGGTCCACGCTGACCTCATCTCCCGTAAAGTACGGGGCACTGTAGAGCAGCAGTGCCACGCGCCAGACAGGCCATCATGGCGTACGTCGGACCGTACGCGCTACAGAGCATGATGACGACAACGACACCACCTCGCCATGCCGCTGACCTGAGCAGGCGGATGGGACGTGCCACTACGCTCAACGGCTCCCTGATGTCAGCGCCTCGGGAAGGAGCGGGAGCCGGAGCCGGCCATGCCGGCCACTAGACTCTAGGGACTTATATGTAAAGTACCGGTGCCTATATAAGCCGGGCTACCCCCCTCGTGCGGGGGACGATCGATCACTTCTCATTTCACTAGTCTTAGAGCTGCCCTGTGAGAGAGACCTTCGTCTACCTTAGCCTCCCAGGAGCAGCCGGATATACAGCTCAAGGAGCACCATTGTACTGTGTGACTATCATATACACTCATAGCAGGAGTAGAGGTGTTACCTCCATCGGAGGGCCTCGAACCTGGGTACGTCGCCGTGTCGCTCGTGCCCATACCCGCATCCGGATACCGCCGTGAGACCACAAGGAACCACATCGATTAGCCACCCTATGGCATATGTCATGACGATACCACGACATTTGGCGCCCACCTTCAGACAAGACGGACATGCATAGCAACTCACATGATATTCAACAAAGAATAGTTGATGGCGTTCCCCGAAGCATGGTTATCGCACAACAAGCAACTTAATAAAATATAAAGTGCATAAGTACATATTCAATACTACGATAGTTTTAAGGCTATTTTGTCCCATGAGCTATATATTGCAAAGGTGAATGATGGAATTTTAAAGGTAGCACTCAAGCAATTTACTTTGGAATGGCGGAGAAATACCATGTAGTAGGTAGGTATGGTGGACACAAATGGCATAGTAGTTGGCTCAAGGATTTTGGATGCATGAGAAGTATTCCCTCTCGATACAAGGTTTAGGCTAGCAAGGTTATTTGAAACAAACTCAAGGATGAACCGGTGCAGCAAAACTCACATAAAAGACATATTGTAAACATTATAAGACTCTACACCGTCTTCCTTGTTGTTCAAAACTCAATACTAGATATTATCTAGACCTTAGAGAGACCAAATATGCAAATCAAATTTTAGCAAGCTCTATGTATTTCTTCATTAATGGGTGCAAAGCATATGATGCAAGAGCTTAAACATGAGCACAACAATTGCCAAGTATCACATTATCCAAGACATTTTAGAATTACTACATGTAGCATTTTCCAATTCCAATCATATAACAATTTAACGAAGAAGAAACTTCGCCTTGAACATTATGAGTAAAGCCTAAGGACATATTTGTCCATATGCAACAGCGGAGCATGTCTCTCTCCCACAAAGTGAATGCTAGGATCCATTTTATTCAAACAAAAACAAAAACAAACCGACGCTCCAAGTAAAGAACACAAGATGTGATGAATAAAAATATAGTTTCAGGGGAGGAACCTGATGATGTTGTCGATGAAGAAGGAGATGCCTTGGGCATCCCCAAGCTTAGACGCTTGAGTCTTCTTAGAATATGCAGGGTTGAACCACGGGGCATCCCCAAGCTTAGAGCTTTCACTCCTCTTGATCATAGTATATCATTCTCCTCTCTTGACCCTTGAAAACTTCCTTCACACCAAACATCAAGCAAACTCATTAGAGGGTTAGTGCACAATTAATAATTCACACATTCAGAGGTGACACAAACATTCTTTTCACTTCTGGACATTGCATAAAGCTACTGGACATTAATGGATCAAAGAAATGAATCCAACATAGCAAAAGAGGCAATGCGAAATAAAAGGCAGAATCTGTCAAAAACAGAACAGTCCGTAAAGACGAATTTAAAGCTGGCACCAGACTTGCTCAAATGGAAAAACTCAAAACTAATGAAAGTTGCGTACATATCTGAGGATCACGCTCGTAAATTGGCAGATTTTTTGAATTTTCTACAGAGAACTGTGCCCAGATTCGTGACAGACAGCAATGCTGTTTCTGCGATCCCAAATATAACATCAACTTTGACATAGAAACTTTACTTGGCACAAAAACATGATAAGGAGAGGTTGCTACAGTAGTAAACAACTTCCAAGACTCAACAAAACAAAAAATTGCTGTAGTAAAAACATGGGTTGCCTCCCATAAGCGCTTTTCTTTAACGCCTTTCAGCTAGCGCAGAAAGTGCAAATCAAGTAACATCGAGAGTAGAAGCATTAACATCATAACTTGTTCTAATAATAGAATCAAAAGGCAACTTCATTCTCTTTCTAGGGAAGTGTTCCATACCTTTCTTGAGAGGAAATTGATATTTAATATTACCTTCCCTCATATCAATAACAACACCAACGGTTCGAAGAAAAGGTCTTCCCAACACAATAGGACAAGATGCATTGCATTCGATATCCAAAACAACAAAATCAACGGGGACAAGGTTATTGTTAACCGCAATGCGCACATTATCAATCCTCCCCAAAGGTTTCTTTTTAACATTATCGGCAAGATTAACATCCAAATAACAATTCTTCAATGGTGGCAAGTCAAGCATATCATAAATCTTTTTAGGCATAACAGAAATACTTGCACCAAGATCACATAAAGCATTACATTCAAAGTCATTGAATTTCATTTTAATGATGGGCTCCCAACCATCTTCTAACTTTCTAGGAATAGAAGTTTCAAGTTTTAGTTTCTCTTCTCTAGCTTTTATGAGAGCATTTGTAATATGTTTTGTAAAGGCTAAATTTATAGCACTAGCATTAGGACTTTTAGCAAGTTTTTGTAAGAACTTTATAACTTCAGAGATGTGGCAATCATCAAAATCTAAATCATTATGAGCTACAGCAATGGGATCATTGTTCCCAAGGTTGGAAAAAATTTCAGCAGTTTTATCACAAGCAGTTTCAGCAGTTTTAGCAATTTCAGGCAGTTTTGTTCGCTTTGCACTAGGAGTAGAAACATTGCCAACACCAATTATTTTACCATTGATAATAGGAGGTGCAGCAACATGTGAAGAATTAGCATTACTAGTGGTGGTAATAGTCCAAACTTTAGCTACATTATTCTCTTTAGCTAGTTTTTCATTTTCTTCTCTATCCCACCTAGCACGCAATTCAGCCATTAATCTTATATTCTCATTAATTCTAACTTGGATGGCATTTGCTGTAGTAGTAATCTTATTATCAATATCATTATTAGGCATAACTTTCAATTTTAAAAGATTAACATCGGAGGCAAGTCTATCAACTCTAGAAGCAATAGTATCAATTTTATCAAGCTTTTCCTCAACAGATTTGTTAAAAGCGGTTTGTGTACTAATAAATTCTTTAAGCATGGCTTCAAGACCAGAGGGTACACTCCTATTATTATTGTAAGAATTCCCATAAGAATTACCATAACCATTACCATTAGCAGAAGGATATGGCCTATAATTATTACCAGAGTTGTTCCTATAAGCATTGTTGTTGAAATTATTGCTTTTAATGAAATTCACATCAACATTTTCTTCTTGAGCAACCAATGAAGCTAAAGGAACATTATTTGGATCTACATTAGATCTACCACTCACAAGCATAGACATAATCACATCAATCTTATCACTCAAGGAAGAGGTTTCTTCAATAGAATTTACCTTCTTACCTTGTGGAGCTCTTTCCGTGTGCCATTCAGAGTAATTTATCATCATATCATCAAGAAGTTTTGTAGCCGCCCCCAAAGTGATGGACATAAAGGTACCTCCAGCAGCTGAATCCAATAAATTCCGCGAAGAAAAATTTAGTCCTGCATAGAAGGTTTGGATGATCATCCAAGTAGTCAGTCCATGGGTTGGGCAATTCTTTACCAAAGTTTTCATTCTCTCCCATGCTTGAGCAACATGTTCAGTATCTAATTTCTTAAAATTCATTATGCTACTTCTCAAAGATATAATTTTAGCGGGAGGATAATATCTACCAATAAAAGCATCCTTGCATTTAGTCCATGAATCAATACTATTCTTAGGCAAAGATAGCAACCAATCTTTAGCTCTTCCTCTTAATGAGAAAGGAAACACTTTCAATTTAATAATATCACCATCTACATCTTTATACTTTTGCATTTCACAAAGTTCAACAAAATTATTGAGATGGGCAGCAGCATCAGAACTAACACCAGAAAATTGATCTCTCATAACCAAGTTCAGTAAAGCAGGTTTAATTTCAAAGAATTCTGCTGTAGTAGCAGGTGGAGCAATAGGTGTGCATAGGAAATCATTATTATTTGCATTTGTGAAGTCACACAACTTAGTATTTTCAGGGGTATTCATTTTAGCAACGGTAATTAAAACAAACTAGATAAAGTAAATGCAAGTAACTAATTTTTTTGTGTTTTTGATATAGAGAGCAAGACAATAAATAAAGTAAAACTAGCAACTAATTTTTGTGTGTGTTTTGTTTAGGTGCAGCAAACAAAGTAGTAAATAAAATAAAGCAAGACAAAAACAAAGTAAAGAGATTGAGAAGTGGAGACTCCCCTTGCAGCGTGTCTTGATCTCCCGCAACGGCGCCAGAAAAAGAGCTTGATGGCGTGTAACTCACACGTTCGTTGGGAACCCCAAGAGGAAGGTAAGGTATGATAGCAAGTTTTCCCTCAGAAAGAAACCAAGGTTTAATCGAACCAGTAGGAGCCAAGAAGCACGTTGAAGGTTGATGGTGGCGAAATGTGATGCGGCGCAACAACAGGGATTCCGGCGCCAACGTGGAATCTGCACAACAAAACCAAAGTACTTTGCCCCAACGAAACAGGAGGTTGTCAATCTCACCGGCTTGCTGTAACAAAGGATTAAGCGTATCGAGTGGAAGATGATTGTTTGCAAGAAAATAGTAAAACACAATTGCAGTAGATTGTATGCTATGTAAAGAATAGGACCGGGGTCCACAGTTCACTAGAGGTGTCTCTCCCATAAGATAAAAGCATGTTGGGTGAACAAATTACAGTCGGGCAATTGACAAATAGAGAAGGGCATAACAATGCATATACATGATATGATAAATATAGTGAGATTTAATTGGGCATTACGACAAAGTACATAGACCGCCATCCAACTGCATCTATGCCTAAAAAGTCCACCTTCAGGTTATCCGAACCCCATTCAGTATTAAGTTGCAAAGCAACAGACAATTGCATTAAGTATGGTGCGTAATGTAATCGACAACTACATCCTTAGACATAGAATCAATGTTTTATCCCTAGTGGCAACAGCACATCACAACCTTAGAACTTTCTGTCACTGTCCCAATGAAGGCATGAACCCACTATCGAGCATAAATACCCCCTCTTGGAGTTAAGAGTAAAAACTTGGCCAGATCCTCTACTAATAACGGAGAGCATGCAAGATCATAAACAACACATAAACAATAGATTGATAATCACCATAACATAGTATTCTCTATCCATCGGATCCCGACAAACACAACATATAGTATTACATATAGATGATCTTGATCATGTTAGGCAGCTCACAAGATCCAACAATGAAGCACAACAAGGAGAAGACGACCAGCTATATATGGACCCATGGTCCAGGGGTGAACTACTCACTCATCACTCCGGAGGCGATCATGGCGATGAAGAGTCCTCCGGGAGATGAATCCCCTCTCCGGGGGTGCCGGGCGATCTCCTGAATCCCCGAGATGTGATTCGCGGGCGGCGGCGTCTCAAGGTTTTCCATATCGTGGCTCTCGGTACTGGGGCGACGGAGGCTTTAAGTAGGCGGAAGGGCGCGGGGGCCACACGAGGGCCCCACACCCTAGGTCGGCGCGGCCAGGGCCTGGGCCGCGCCGCCTATGGTGTCGGCGCCTCGTGGCCCCCTTCTTCCTCTTCGGTCTTGGAAGCTCCGTGCAAAAATAGGACCACAGGCGAAGATTTCTTCAATTCCGAGAATATTTCCTTACTAGGATTTCTGAAACCAAAAACAGCAGAAAACAGCAACTGGCTCTTCGGCATCTTGTTAATAGGTTAGTTCCAGAAAATGCGTAAATACGACATATAATGTGCATAAAACATGTAGGTATCATCAATAAAGTAGCATGGAACATAAGAAATTATCGATACGTTGGAGACGTATGACGAAGACCCGTTGAATCTTGCCTCACTGAAGGGTTGGGTACTGCTATGGCCGAAGACCCTAATTAGGATCAACACCTACTCGGGGTCGACGGCAAGCAAAGACAAGCACCTTGCGGCGCCACAGGTCAGCGTCCCTCCACGACAGCCAGCGGCGCCGGTGGTCAGCGCCCCACCACAACAGCCAGCTGCGCCGGTGGTCAGCGCCCCACCACAACAGCCAGCGGCGCCGGTGGTCAGCGCCCCACCACAACAGCCAGCGGCGCCAGAGGCCGAGGAATACGAACGTGACGACTTCCAATGGGATATTCCTACGTCTTCACAAGTTGTCCATGAGGATGCGCCGGCCTCGAAATATGTGTGCTCCAAGAAGCTGTTCGATTCTCAAGAAACGGCTGAGGAGGAAAATCCTGAGGAGGTCGCCGCCGTCGCCGTCAAAAAGATGCTGAGCCCAAACACACTCCGTGCTACGGTTACGGCGGTGGGAGATGGTCCAGTACTACAACCCAAGAAGAGGAAGAGGGCAAACAAGAAGGACGCCAAAGACAAGGCGGCGGCCAAAGACAAGGACAAGGTGGCACTCCTTGACAAGTTGCCAAACAATTGGCGACCTCTGCATCACTTGGGTGAACCGATGCTGCCGGAGCATGTCCTCAACCTACTCACCGGGGATATGGCGAGCTTGCATAACCAAGTCCAGTATTTGGAGAGGCAGCTTCTCAAATCAAAAAATCCTAGTTACCCTCTCTTCGTGGCGAAGGTGCCAACTGGCATGAACTTCGTCGAGAAGTACCCCGCGGACTTGTGCTTCATCCGGTTCAATGACATCTTCAGCATCTATCGCATGCAAATGCTCCACTTTAGTGTGGTTCGCCTAGTTGCTCTTAGCTTGTCTTCCCAGATCGTTAAGGAGGGGACGCCGACCATCGCGATAATGGACCCCTTCTATATGCGGGAGAGCATCATCTGCAACGCTGGGGATCGGGCGATTGCCACCCGGCAGGTCGAGGATTTCATGCTGGCGAACATTAAGAAGGGCGCCATTCTCATCCCTTACTTCCCCGAGTAAGTAATCACTCGCTAGTCCCCATCACCATTCTATCCTATATCTCCATTTGCATTTCCAAAGGTTAATCCGTGTGTTTTCCGCAGAGACATGTACTGCACCCTCATCGTCGTGCACCCGCAACACTCGCATGCAGTCTATCTCGACTCGGGTAGGGACAAGAAGAAAGACTACACCAACATCAGGGCCCTTCTCAATGATGCTCTCACCGGCTTCGCCAACAAGGCAGGCCCCCTCAAAGTAGAGAGGAAATCCCGAGGAGGCTTGGTCTTAACCCACACAACCAACTTCCCCTGCCTCAGGCAGTCGAAGCAAGACAATGGGATGGACGCGTGGTACGCCATCCTTCAGATGCAGGAGTACATAAAGTACGCAGATGACATGTTGCTGCCAGAGAGTCTCAGAGAGAGGTTTGTAAACATGGCGGATGCCCCTGATAGAGAGATTAGAAAGAACTGGGGTCGCATCCAGCAGTTCATTTGCACGATAATCGTGCATGATGTCAACAAAAGGTCTGGCGAGTTCTTCTACGGCTACGGTCTACCACCTAATGACGAGATAGAACTCCGCTTGGAGATGTCGCGTGATGAGAGGCCGTTCAACTCGCTTGAGGGCTGCCGTCCATTCCCCCCTAGGCGTACAACCTGATCCTACGACGGGAACACTATTGCTAAAGCTTGAACGATATGTCTTTGAACTTCCGTATTGTAATACTTGCTACATATTCCCATAGAATCGACTTGTTGCTTTTATTTAGTTGTATGGATGTGCATGTGAACATGTGTCTATAGTTTCATTTACTTTGCTATATATTTCAAGATTATGGCGTAGATACCTTAATAATTATTTGCATTTACTCGACCCCTACTTGCCTCGTATTTGGAGTTCGCCGATGATTAGAATGTTCGGTCACTAGTACACTCGGGGGTGGAGCCAGTGAGCCTTGGTGCGATGGCCACAAGTATCAATCTATTGTGCATCCTACCTAGCCTCACTGACTCCATCCCTGGATGTTAATATGTGTTTCGACCGACAAATTATGAGGCACGCTATTTAATTCGTACTACTTGTCTTTTATTTGAGTTCGCACTTCTTAATTGCATTGGCCGATGATTAAAATGTTTGGTCACTTGTACACTCCGGGGTGGGGCCAGTGAGGCTTGGTGTGATGGCCACAAATATCAATCTATTGTGCATCCTACCTAGCCTCGCTGACCCCATCCCTGTATGTTATTATTTATTTCGACCAACAAAGTATGAGGCACATGCTATTTAGTTCATACTACTTGTCTTTTATTTGAGTTCGCACTTGTTCATTGCGTTGGCCGATGATTAGAATGTTTGGTCACTTGTACACTCTGGGGTGGGGTGAGTGAACCTAGTGTGATGGCACAAATATCAATCTGTTGTGCATCCTACTTGGCTTCACTTACCCCATCCCTGAATGTTACTATTTGTTTCGACCGACAAAGTATGAGGCACATGCTATTTAGTTCATATTACTTGTCTCTTATTTGAGTTGGCACTTGTTAATTGCATTGGTACTAACGTTTTATTTGTCTTGTGCATGGAGATGCCGACGACATATGTCGTGTACAAGGGGAGGGTTCCTGGAGTCTACGACGACTGGGAGGACTGTCGGAGACAGGTGCACCGCTTCAGCGGCAACAGCTACAAGGGATACCCCACTAGGGTGGAGGCGGAAGGAAGATACGCCCGTTATCTAGCGGGAGAGATGAGGGACATGAGGAGGAACCGGATGAAGACCATGGCCTTCGTGATGATGGTCATCGTGACCATGTTGGTCATGTTCTATGTGATTGTAGTTTAGGTTAGTAGCTACATTGTGAGGTGTATGACGACACTTGTGACGACTATGTACCGAGACTTCTAACTTTGTGAAACTTCGTCCTTCGGTGTTGCATATGCACATGTGTTGTATGAATCAACATTCCGGAACGAGACTTGCGTATTTGTGTATTGATACCGAAATGAGACTTGGCTCTCTATGTGCTTCTCATATTGCATGTTCTGCTGTATAAATATGAACTGTGTTGTAAATATATACTGCTGTCAAATATGTATTCTAATATGCTGGGAAAAAGCTGAAAAAAGAATTTTCGAATATTATTGCCGGCGCACCTAAATGACCTACTGCCGGCGCACGTGGCATGCGCCAGTGCTGCAAGCACTACTGCCGGCGCAGCTGCTGGTGCGCCGGTGGAACTTGCCCTTTGCCGGCGAAGCTACGATGGCGCGCCGGCAGTACATGACCTATCGCCGGCGCACTGCCTGGTGCGCCGGCAGTGGCCAGTTATCACCGGCCCGTTCGCAGCGGCGGGCTCGTGGTGCGCCGGCAATGGGCCTTTTAGGTGCGCCGGCAATAGGCCTTTCCCTTGTAGTGATGCTGAGTCAGTGCAAAGTGAGTCTAGTTCGCGTAACCACGAGAGTTATCCAGCTCCTTCTGGGTCTGGTACAGCATGTAGTCCAGATGGTCCACATGGTGCCTCAGCTGGGGGTGCATCGGTACCTGCATGGGTACTCCAAAGGCATCACGCCTTGCATGGTGAGCAAAGCGAGACGCGAGCACGGCTAGCACGTTCTTCCCGCACAGACGCGCAAGTGCCTCCTGAAGGGCACATGCGAGTCCGTCCAGCCAGCTGCTTTCCCTGAAGGAAAAGAGGATCCTCTCGAAGTGGGAGGCTCCACATTGCCCCTCAGGACAGCGGTGATAACCCACTGAAACTCCCCTCCGTGCTGGTCGTTGACCTCGACTCCGTGAAACTCGGGGTGGGGGCGCCCAAGGCGCTCCGACAGACCATCGAGATCCCTCTCGAAGATCAAGTCCCCGCCGTTCCCGAGCTGGTAAAACTTGATGAGGACATCCCTACCTCACTACTACCTCCGTCATTACCAACAGAAGATGAACCTGCTGTGAAGCTCAAGTCCAATGAAGTCAGGATTGGACCAATGACACGAGCTCGTGCGAAGCTACTTAAGCAACAGGTGAACTTGTTCCTAAACGATACCTTGATTGATGAGAACTTTATACTACCTAAGTCCTATTACTTATGTATCATCAGGTATGAAGAGGAGACAAGCATCGCACGAGGAGGAGAGGAGCAGCTGGACGTGAAGATGGACGTGAAGCTGGACAAGGAGCTGGACATGAAGATATCTCATGGACGCGCGAGGGAGGAGCGGGAGGAATGCGCGAGAGGAGAAGAAGAAGTCCAGGCCGGTCCAGCGCCCGGTCAGACCGGCCCCCACGCCGGGCCGCCCGGTCCCTGGCCCGGTTGACCGGTCGCCAACCGGAGGGACGCATCGTACCGGGCAGAAACCGGAAAGTTGCGAAGTTTCCGGTTGCCGCCCGGTCAGACCGGACCACAGACCGGACCGGCCGGTCCACAGCCCGGTTGACCGGATTCCAGACCGGACCAGTCCGAGTCTGTCTCGACCAGATCTATTCAGGTCGGTTTTACTTGTATCTTTCGACCAGAACTCGTCCCGGACGCCTATATAAGTGCCTTGGACGACCCCCTAGCAGTTTTAGACCATGTTTAAGATAAACCCTAGTTCTTAGTTGTTTGCTCTGCAAAACTATTGAATTCCCTACACCATATTGCTTGATATTGTGTAGATCATGTTTAAGTCTTGTGTGATCTGCTGTTCCATTGGGAATTAGACGGTTGCAACTTACCGCTTCGTGGTCGGCGGCTACGTGCGCAAGTGTGTGGAGTTGCGAATATCTTGCAGGGTTGAGAGCTGTTGCATTGGCGACAGGGACCAATCGAGAGATCTCGTTGCGTCATACAAGTTATCATCCACTACATCGTCGTGTTTCTCCGCTGCCATCACCCGTGATCATCATCACCACCGTTGCTTACTGAGAAGATCGGGCCACCCCATATCATCTTGGTATCAGATTTCCAGTTTTCATACAAGTTATCATCCACTTCGTCGTCGTGTTTCTCCGCTGCCATCACCCGTGATCATCATCACCACCGTTGCTTACTGAGAAGATCGGGCCACCCCATATCATCTTGGTAGCGCCATATCATCTGAGAAATTAGTTGAGTTGTGAGTGTTTTTCTATCCATAAAAAGCCAAAAAAAAAATTAGGGTTAGGGTTTGCCATAGCCATAGATTGCACTAATTTCGAGTTTTAGTTGCTTTTCGTAGTTGTTTTTGCGTATCTTTATCTTTCCTCTAGTAGAATTGTTAGGGTTTGTGTTTTCTTTTCATCTAGTTTATCATCTAGAGTCAGTTTTTGTTTACTCCGAGTCCACATAGCATACAGTGTGTTTGTCCAAACCATAGCTACAGCCTTTCGATATACGTGACTAGGAACTTCCCCAGAAGAGACTAGTTTTACCGCTCGACAGGCTGCTCATTAGGGTTTTGGTGCTTTGCATATCTTGTTGGCCGTGTTATCAAGGAGTTGAGTCATAAAATCAAAAAAAAAGAGAAAATAGAAAAGAAGCAAAAAGAGCTACATAGCTGCGTGTGTTACAAAAAGAAAATCCAAAAAGAAAAGTGTCGTGCTAGTTGAATTCAAGTGAAGGCCTAAGTTTTCTTTACTGCACCTGTAGTTGAGCAATCTTGTGCCTGTCTCGTTGAGCTTTGCTAGCGTCTCTCTAGTGCATTGCAACCTTTCCTCCATATAGTTGCATTGCCCCATTATATCGCCTTGTGTGAGTATCATTGGTTGTCTACGGTCAGCGCTAGAGCTTGTTATTGGTGCAAATAGGTAGCCTACCTACAGCCCCACATATACCCTGCTTTGTCGTGTGATTGTTCTTATACCCTTGATATTCGCTTCGCTACATCCGTGCACTAGTTGTTACTACAAGTGGTAAGCAATACTAATTTACTTTGGAACGGTAAGATTTCCTTTTCTTATCAGTTTTGAGTGAGTTGTGAGAGTACCACCATATATTTTTGATTTAGTGCACTAACCTACTAATCATGTCTGCTAGTGATAATAAGATTGTTAACCAGGAAAACAAGAATTCGGCAGATATCATCACATGGAGGGAGTTTGAAGCTCTTCGTAATGAGATGCGACGTGAATTCCGCACTCAGGATGATGAGCTTAAGGGTACGGTTGACGAGATCAAACAAACGCTGGATGCTACTAATGAAACCGTCACTGGATTGGCTGATCAAATGACGGATATCCAGCGCAATATTGCAGATATGCGCCTCGCTATTGAGAATTTGACTGCACAACAACAACAACAAGACGATGACGAAGATCCTGAGCTTGAAGATGACGCACACAATGCTCGTGGTGCGCCTCGTGGTCATCGTCCTCGTGGTTGGGTTCCACTTGGCCGCAATGGTCGTGGACAAGATGAAGAAGATGGATTGGGTAAGCCCAAGTTTTCCATACCCAAGTTTGAAGGAGGAGCTGATGTTGAAGAATATCTCACTTGGGAGCTCAAGATTGAGAAGTTATGGAGCTTACATCCAAACTACTCTGAAGATAGGAAGATCAAGCTTGCTTCTTCTGAATTTGATGGTTATGCATTGCGTTGGTGGGATTCTTTGGTTCGTAACCGCGACGAAGATGGTGCACAACCTATCCGTACATGGCGTGCTATGAAGGAGGTTATGACTTCTCGTTTTGTGCCTACAAATTACTTGCGGAATATATTTGATAAGCTAACATTATTGAGGCAAGGTGTGAAGACTGTTGATGAGTACTACATGGAGATGGAGATGCTTATGCAGCGTGGTCGTGTCCGTGAGTCTCTAGAGATGACAATGCAGCGTTTTCTCAATGGATTGAAGTATGATGTTAAAGGCATTGTTCGTCATTACACCTACACCAATATGAATCAATTGTTACATCATGCAAGAGAAGCTGAATCACAGTTGGCTGAAGAAGCAAAGGTTAAGGGACGTGCTACGGGAGCTGGGCGTTTTACACCCCGCGCCCTCTACGGCGCCGGCGCCTTCGACGCGCTCCGCTCCTTACTCTACTCCGCCTAGCAAACAGGTCTCCAATGTATCTAATGCAAAGAAGTCCGAATCTGCTGCAAGTACGAGTGGTTCTAGCATGTCTACAGCGCGCAACCGCGATATGCTTTGCCATACATGTGGTGGCAAGGGTCACTTCAAGAGAGATTGTCCTAACCGCAAAGTCATGATTATCAATGAGGACAATGAGTATGAGACTGGAGATGATGTTGATCCAAATGCTCCAGACGATGATGACTATGACACTGATGGTGAAGATGCATATCCTTCTGATGCTCGTACCATTGTTGTGTCGCAGCGTGCTCTTAATGTGTTGCCTAGTGCATCTACTCAGCGCTGCAATTTGTTCCAAACCAAAGCTTTAGTTGGTCCTGACAAGGCTTGCAAGGTCATTATTGATGGCGGGAGTTGCCGCAATTTAGCAAGCAAGGAGTTATGTACCAAGCTGAAGTTGAAGTATCTACCGCACCCGCATCCATATTATATTCAGTGGTTGAGCGACAATGGTGAGATGAAGGTAAACCACATGGTGCGTGTTGAGTTTGCGATTGGACCGTATAAGGATTGCATTGATTTTGATGTGGTTCCTATGACGGTTTGTCACCTCTATTGGGTCGGCCTTGGCTCTATGACCGTTCTGTGCAACACAATGGCCGAGCCAATACATATCACTTGGAGTACAAGGGCAAGAAAATTAACTTACAGCCTATGTCACCACAACAAATTGTCAATGAGTCTCGTCAGAAGATTGAAGTCAATTTGGAGGATGCATCTCTAGATAGGCGAGAGAATTGTAATGTCGTGAGTGATATAACGAAAAGTGAGAGAGTGAATTCCTTAGTTTCATTAGCCACCAAAGAAGACATGAGAGAATTTAGTGAGGATCCTACGGCCATGCCTCTTGTGCTTTTGTACAGGGGTATGATGACCCACAAGTATAGGGGATCGCAATAGTCTTCGAGGGAAGTATTACCCAATTTATTGATTCGACACAAGGGGAGACAAAGAATACTTGTAAGCCTTAACAGCGGAGTTGTCAATTCAGCTGCACCTGGAAACAGACTTGCTCGCAAGAGTTTATTAGTAGCAACAGTTTTATAGCAGTAGGAATAGTGAAATAACAGCAGCGGTGAAATAAAGACAGCAGTGATTATAGTAAACAGCAGGATTAAAATACTGTAGGCACAGGGACGGATGAACGGGCGTTGCATGGATGAGAGAATTCATATAACAATCATGGTAGGGCATTTGCAGGTAATAATAAAGTGGTATCCAAGTACTAATCAATCAATAGGCATGTGTTCCATATATAGTCGTACGTGCTCGCAATGAGAAACTTGCACAACATCTTTTGTCCTACCAGCCGGTGGCAGCCGGGCCTCTAGGGAAACTACTGGAAATTAAGGTACTCCTTTTAATAGAGTACCGGAGTAAAGCATTAACACTCCGTGAACACATGTGATCCTCACATCACCACCTTCCCCTCCGGTTGTCCCAATTTCTGTCACTTTGGGGCCTCGGGTTCCGGACAGCAACGTGTGTATACAACTTGCAGGTAAGATCAATAAACAATGCATATCATGATGAAACAATAACATGTTCAGATCTGAGATCATGGCACTCGGGCCCTAGTGACAAGCATTAAGCATAACAAGTTGCAACAATATCATAAAAGTAACATCTACGGATACTAGGCACCATGCCCTAACAATCTTGTGACTATTACATGATCAATCTCATCCAATCCCTACCATCCCCTTCAGCCTACAGCGGGGGAATTACTCACACATGGATGGGGGAAACATGGCTGGTCGATGGAGAGGCGTCGGTGGTGATGGCGGTGAAGATCCCCTCCAATTCCCCGTCCCGGCAGAGTGCCAGAACGGAGTTTCTGGTCCCGAGGCGGAGTTTCGTGATGGCGGCGGCGTACTGGATGGTTTCTAGAAATATGGTCAAACCCCCCGGCGTTTTTAGTTCGAAGGGACTTTGTAGTCCAAAGGAGAGCGTCGGGGGGCCGCCGACGCCCAACAAGGCGGCGCGCCCCCCTCAGCGCCGGCCTAGTGTGTGGGGGCCTCGGGCCCCCACCTGACTTGCCCTTCTGGCTCCGTCAATATTTTGGGAAAATAGGGCCTTTCGCATAAATTCCGAGGATTTTCCTAAAAGTTGGATTTCTGCACAAAAACGAGACACCAGAACAATTCTGCTGAAAACAGCGTTAGTCCGTGTTAGTTGCATCCAAAATACACAAATTAGAGGCAAAACAATAGCAAAAGTGTTCGGGAAAGTAGATACGTTTTGGACGTATCAACTCCCCCAAGCTTAGCTTATTGCTTGTCCTCAAGCAATTCAGTTAACAACTGAGTGCGATAAAAGAACTTTCACGAACACATTTGTTCATATGATGTAAATATTCTCATGATATGGCAAGTGCTTAAGCAATTCATAATAAGGTATATGCAAATAAAGTCATCTAGTAACTGTGTCAATCATAAAAGAGATACCAACAAACTAATAACAAGCATCATGAAACACTTCAATAAGCAGGATTGCAATGTTCATAGAAGGATATGATAAAGTGGTATCTCGCTTGCCTGTATTTGTAGCAAAACATAAATGCCCAGGCACCTCTGAAGTTCATAGAAAGACTAGAAGTAAATTTGTCAAAGATAAAAGTATCAAAGTTATACCACAGCTGATCATATTTTGGGACAAGCATATTATACTAAGAATGACAGTCATGCTCTCAAGAAAGTGCTCAAAGAAAGGATGGTGACTCAACATAAAAGTAAAAGATTGACCCTTCGCAGAGGGAAGCAGGGATTAACATGTGCTAGAGCTTTTCATTTTTCAAAAACAGAAGTAAAATTATTTTGAGAGGTGCTTGTTGTTGTCAACGAATGATAGTGGGTACTCTAACCACCTCGCCAACCAGACTCTCAAGAGCGGCTCCCATGAAGGACGTTATCTCTACCAGCCAGGTAGATCATCCCTCTTCTCTTTTGTTTACACATGTATTTTAGTTTCATTATGGATGACACTCCCCCAACCTTTGCTTACACAAGCCATGGCTAACCGAATCCTCGGGTGCCTTCCAACATTCACATACCATGGGGAAGTGTCTATTTGCAGGTTAAGTTGCTTACTGATGAATCAGAGCAAAACACGTGAAGAGAATCATTAATGAAGGTTGATTAATTGGGGCTGGGAACCCCGTTGCCAGCTCTTTTTGCAAATTTATTGGATAAGCGGATGTGCCACTAGTCCATTGGTGAAAGTCTGTCCGGAGTAAATGACAATGTTGAAAGATAAAACACCACATATTTCCTCATGAGCTATAAAACATTAACACAAATTGAGAAGTAGTTTGAAGGTTTAAAGGTAGCACATGAGAATTTACTTGGAATGGTTTGAAATGCCATGCATAGGTATTTATGGTGGACACTTTGGAATAACTTGGTTTTCAGGTGTTTGGAAGCACGAGCAGCGTTCCCGCTCAGTACAAGTGGAGGCTAGCAATAGACTGGGAAGCGACAATCAAGAGAGCAATAACTGTCATAATCATGCTTGCGACAAAATAAAATTAACGGAGGCATAAAAGTGATACAAGAACTCTGAAGCAAAGTAAATCATCAAGGCTTAATTGACTTTTGTTTAGTCATATGCATGCGTGAGCATGTGCCAAGTCGATTCAAGTGAATTATTCAGAGGAGGATACCACAATGTCATACCGATTTATGAATAAAACAATGCAAGCAAATATTCATGACATGCTACTCATTATTAATAGATTGGAACTAATCATGAGAGATCATAAACTACTAGACTTTCATTAAATGACATATACCTCACATGAACCAACTAAGCATGCTCACATGGATGAGTATATGTACAAAAATGAAAACAAATAGAGTTCATATCAGCCTCTCACCACAGTCAAGTTGCCGTAGATCGTCATTATTGCCTTTCACTTGTGCAGCTTGAATAATAACATGAAATGAAACCAAGCTCCAACCACCGGAGACCTCTGAACTCCCTAATGAACTTTACAAAACCAAAGAAGAACAACAAATATTTTTGGTGTTTTCGGGTTAGAAACAAGAACAAAAGGAAACAAGAAAACAAAGCAAAATCTTTTTGGGTTTTCTCATAGCAAACCAACGATAGCAAACAAAGTAAAATAAGAGCAAAGAACCAAATAAATAAATGGTGAAGAGAAACAACAGAAATATTTTTGGTCTTTTTGTGTTTTAGGAAAGAAACAAAGCGAAAACAAGAGAATGCAAACTAACAGAAACACAGAAAAGCAGGACAGAAATCTGCCAAAACCTGACAGCAGTACAGAAATCGAAATTAACAAAAATCTTCCATTGCTCAGCTCAAAACGTGTTCAACTAATGAAAGTTAGATAACAACCTGGGGCACATGCTCAAAAATTTGCAACTCAAAATAACGTTCTGGCTGTGCGTACGAATTTTTTTGGTAACAGCCCAGAATCTGTTTTTGGACAGCACTTCCCCAAATATCATCTCCCTCTCATTAGAAAACCACTCTAAGAAACTAAACAAGTATGTAAAAGTATCCAGCAACCATAATATGCAAAGAATGAGTGATGCCGGTATACCTCCCCCAAGCTTAGGCTTTTGGCCTAAGTGGAGTTCATTCCCACGGTCCCCATGAAGTGGTGTCTCCGTAGTATGACGAAGAACGACCCGGTTCTAGGTATGTGCTTGAAGAAGCAACAGGGTACGTGACGGTGTAGTCGTAGGAGGGCTCAGCGTCCTCGGAGTCATGTTGCTGGTGGAAGCCTTGTATCTTCAGTTGCTCATCCACCTCCTCCTTAGAGCGCGACCATGGTTTCCTGTCAACACTGAACAAATCTGTTTGGGGCAAGAGGACTTCCCTCTCATCCCCGTCAGCAAATAACATTCTATAAACAATATTATCCATACTAGAGTCAACTGTAACAAATTGGTGACTCTTCATAGCAGCAATATCTAACCTAACAGGTGGTATTTCTACATCAGTAGGGTCAAGAGGGAGATCTAGACGTGCCAAAATACGCGATGCAATTATTCCCCCATAAATAGGCCCCTTGTTAGACAAACGGCGAGCAATAACAGAACCAAGATGATAAGGTGTCTCCCCAGTGAGTGCAGCAATTAAGAAAGCAAGATGATAACTAGAAATATTACTAGTGTTCTCCCTACCAAGAATGCTAGTAGCAAGGTAATAAGCAAAATACTTAATGGCGGGGAGTTGAATGTTTCTTATCTTGCCACGCTGAATGGTGCGGCAATCGTCATTTGTAATTTCTCGATAGAGCTCCAGCAAAACCCTGGGGTTGTCCTCAATCTTCCTCGCTGTACCTGCAGGGGCAATATCCAATGCAGCACAAAAATCCTTCAACTTCATAGTAACAGGATTACCATAGATCTTGAATGCAACCGACGGGTGGAAGTGCTTGTTGTTGAACTTGAAGCTCTCCACAAAGATTTTAGTAAGCATGTAGTATTGCTTCCTCTCATCCTCCATATAGGCGGTTAAACCCGCCTTTCTGACGAGAGTCAAGAAATCATCCAGCAACCCTGCATTGCTCAAAAAGTCATAACATGGAAAAGATGAAGCATTAGGGTCTCCATTGCCCTCATCGAAGCTTGGTGCAATCACGTCCTCATTATAGGATCGTCTAATCCGAGTGGATGCCCTCGAGGGCCTCCCCGTGCTCGTCGTCTCTCCTTCGAACACCTCTCCAAAGTTGTAGTTGTTCATTTTCCTTTTCTGAAATTTTTCAACAATCATTATAAAATTTGATTTCAAGGTATATAATTGAGGGGAACTACTATAGGAACTTGCTAGAGTACTAAACATGCATCAAAACTAGTTTTCACCACTTAGAACAAGCATGCAAGCTCACTAAACATGTTACCTACAGCAGCAAAATATTCAAGATATACTCAACCAAACAAAATTCTAATTGGATAATCAAAGGAGTCACATACCGGAGAGCAAATGTGCCAAATTTCAGACAGAAATCTGGGCTGAGCAAAGAGATCGAGAAATCTCGAGTTCTTGAGCAGAAACGCGAGTGAGAGAAAGTGAGTACGAGTTTTTTCGGGAGAGAGAAGAGAATGGGTGAAAGAGATGATGAAGTGGGGCAAGGAGGGGCCCACACACCAGGGTGGCGCGCCCCCCTTGCTGGCCGCGCCGGCCTGTGGGGTGCCACCCTGGGGTGCCCCACTGGTCATCCCCAGGTGCTCCCAGGTGCCCCTTCGAAAAATAAGA
The DNA here is from genome assembly GCA_030979885.1 of Lolium multiflorum. Lineage (NCBI taxonomy): Eukaryota > Viridiplantae > Streptophyta > Magnoliopsida > Poales > Poaceae > Lolium > Lolium multiflorum. The sequence goes on from CM061748.1 coordinate 94,337,024, forward strand.
CTACCAGTATAATTTTTGTAAATTTTTGAGAACTTCGAAAAATGCACATTTCTGGGTGTTAAAGTAATTATTACTGCGCAGGAAAATGATTTCCAAAATCTTAAACAACTAAAGCATATTGCAAAACAAAAAGTGCTACAACAAGTAAAACAAATGGAGGGAGAAAGAAAGAAAGAAATGTTGTTTAGCTCTCTTATGCATTAAAATATACTTGTTAACAAGGTTGATCAAGTCTTGCTACCAAATAAATTTTATATGACATAAGAAGAAATAAACCTCAAATCAATCATGTTACCTTATATTGAATTGATATAGATCCAATCACAAGAGTTTGATATTCTTCTTTAGGCTCATATATAGGACAATCAATGGATCCCACCTTGATAGTTTTCACATTAAAAATTGTATTAACTCCATATACTTTATCAATCCTCTTGGGAAAATAGACAGTATGTTCCTTGTCATCAACATTAAAAGTAACCTTGCCTTTATTGCAATCAATAACAGCCCCTGCAGTATTAAGAAAGGGTCTTCCAAGAATAATGGACATATTATCATCTTCAGGCATTTCCAACACAACAAAATCAGTCAATATTAAGCAATGTTGAGTAACTTGAACAGGAACATTTTCACATACACCAACAGGAATAGCAGTAGATTTATCAGCCATTTGCAAAGATATATCGGTTGGTATCAACTTATCTAAATCAAGTCTCTTGTAAAGAGAAAAAGGCATTACACTAACTCCTGCTCCCAAATCACATAGAGCAGTTCTAACATAATTATTCTTGATGGAACAAGGAATAGTCGGTATACCTGGGTCTCCCAGCTTCTTTGGAACCTTACCATTAAAGGAGTAATTAGCGAGCATAGTGGAAATCTCCTCATTGGGAATTTTCCTTTTGTTAGAGACAATATCTTTCATATACTTTGAACTAGCAGGGTGACCCGCGCATTTGCGCGGCTAGGTTTCGTATCTTCTATTACTCATAGGGTTTGACACAAATACTTGTTGTGTGCAATTTTGACCATAGTTTTATGTAAATATTTTTTATGAAAATTATAAAGATGCTAATACATTATAACCTACTTGTACTGTATGTGGAGTTATATAAAATAGAGTACATGGCGCCGTGGCTAACCACATACATCCTACTCTCATGCTGAAGCCATGGCCTAGGAATGAGTTCAACACAATAGAAGCTCTAGTGTGTTAGACTTTGATAGCTACTTGGCCAGCGGCTCGATCGAAGGCCTCTCCATACATCAGTTGGACCAAGCAACAAATTAGTTATGCATAGAAACTGATTGTTAAGGCAAAATAATTAGTATGGTTAGCAAATCTTTGTTCTTTTGGATCTTCGATCGGCCGAGAGAGCCTTCACAATGTTGCTCATCGAACATATTTATCCAAGCGCGACTGGTCGATAGGTTGTTCATGGTTATCTTTTTGTTGTGTAACGTGGCCGGTGTCTTTTCTTTGCATGATCGTGGCCTCCTATTAGCACTTCACCAAAAAAGTAATGTTGTAAATAACATCCAGGATTTTGTTTTTGAATTATTATGCTCTAGCAAGGTAGATGCATATACATCACGGAACTGTCTCTCCGCTACTTCGCTAAGTATCACAAACAATGCGTAAATCCAAATTTTCTATTATTCCATCATATGAAATATTAATGTTCTTATCATTTCTTTTCTAAAGAAAAATAACATATGCATGGTTGAAGCCTGCTCCCTCCTCATCGGCATAGACTTTAATCTGCAGTAGATATAAAAGATGTTAATCTAAGATATATTTTAATCATGCATGAACATGCTGCCCCATGTTTTATTAGTCTGATCTTAATAGGCAAAGAAAAGACAAATTCCCTGAACATCTAATTTTACTTCCTGTTGTAATATTTATATTTGAGTGTTACTGGAATTTGCAGACAAAGTAAATTTAGGATTGATCGAAGAGTAGCCAAACACATACAGTTACATTCTTTATTCTTTAAACCAAATATAGTGTTTTTTATAAGGAAGATAATGAACTTGAACCCCATAGTGTGATGCGACTGTTTGTTGCACTGGACAAAGACGTCGCAAAATATATTTAGCAACTCAATGTGTGGGCAATGACTTCACTGTCGAGCTGTGTGTCGTGGCACAGTTTTTCCTGACTTTGATATTCATCGGCGCAAGCTTCATGTGGACATCAGGAAGCTTCGATTTTCATGGCGGCCTTGCTCCGTCGTAATTTATGATGACTTTGATTTCTATGGATCACACATAAAAAAATCTTTCAAATCTCAGCCTTTGACTCATTAGATGAGATTTGCCGGTGTTTCCATGCCTTTGATCGTTCCCGCCGCATCTTTGGATATACCAAGAGTTTCAGTATAAATGCAACGGCCGATATAAATTACTTGGTGAACAGAAAAGGCTAAAGAAAATATACTCCATTAATTAGAACATACCTTTTATCTATTTTCTAGCAGCTCCATGGATCAGAACATGGAAGGCATCTGGCTGGTTGTGATCGATCATACCTTTTGTTTGTTTTCTAATACAATATGATTAACTTTACATGCAAAGGCTGGATATAATAAATCTTAAATGCATAGGCTCGATCAGGATTAACCTTCGTTGCGCAGAACGTGCGCTGGTCAAGCACCAAGCCAGCACCTGCAAAGGCAGGTTTGTAAATCTACATGTCAGGTTAAAAAAAACTGCATGTCAGCTCGCGCATAAATCTGCATATGTGCTAATCAAGGTCGTGGGAATTCTTGTTCCATGCATATGGACCAATCTAGTACTTTGTGAGCTGCCTCGCGCTGCAATCGACGAAGAGGTGCACCATGGAGTCATGGTCCAATGCCAGTAACATCCATTCGACATGAGGCGGTATTTGGAACCGGCAACAATCTGGCGATCTAGCTAGGCTGATCTTCCCTTGCCATTGGCCTGCCCAGTAGCATTGAACCCGACTGGGAACCCCATCACCACTCCGGCGGGTGCCACCGACACCCCTGCCACCGCCGCCGAAGGCACCTTCCCCTCCTTGGCGACACCACCACAGCAGGAACCATCACTCCCACTCGCCGCATCATCCACGGTCTTGACGCCTTTCCCCAGCTCTTTCATTGGCGCCGGACCGCTGAGCCTCTTGACTCTGATGTTGACGATGCCGTTGCGGGTCCCCATCGTCGACCCGCTGTCGTAGAGCCGGTAGCTGAGGCAATGCAGGTGGCCCGGCGGGCCGACGCTGAAGTTGGCGACGGGCACGCGGCGTAGCCGCCACCGACTCGGCGCGGCCGTCGCTCTTCCGGTAGATCTCCACGTCGATCGCCGTCGCCCGATCATAGACCGTCACGCGCAACGCCTCGCCCCGTGGGGGTACCCGTTGCAGTGGCCGTCCTCGTCGTTGGCGCGGGTGCGCGCGTCGCCGTGTCCGTGTGCACCACGGCGTACGCGCCCGGTCGAGCGGCTTGCGCCGCGTGGTGCCCCGAGGACGACCTCCTCCGCGGACAGCACGAGCACCTCCAGGTCCGTCAGCCGCGGCGTGCCGCCTGCTTCGAGAAGGACGACGATGAGGAGCACTCCGCGGCGAACTTGGTTGTGCCCTTGAGCGCCATTGCTGGTTGGTTGGTCGCTGGTGATCTAGTTCGATCGGTGCGTACGTTTGGATCATGGAGGCAGGGTCCCTGCGCAGCTTATACGGACTATATTGGTAACGGCAAGCGCGTATCCTCTGGGCATCGGGGCCTTTGTCGATGTGAGGTTTTCCCGCAGCTTATACGGAATTCTTTCTAGCTATCAGCGCCGTGGTAAAGAAAAAAAACATAGACTAATGGAATTGGATTCCTTTTGTTGTGCGTAGCTTGCCCGTATCTCACCTAAGTTTGTTCCTTGCTTTTTCTTGGACGGAAATCTTAGCTGTTTTTGTTTTTTTCGTGCATGAATCTTAACCGGAACCTAGTTTCCTTTTAGAATCATTATCCGAAACAAACACTACTACGGGAGAAACGTGTCAGATTGTTGTGCAAAATAATATATGTTGGTACTTGTTACACTCCGTAGGATTTTTTTTGTGTGGCTCTTTTAAATCTGAGCCGTTCTCTTTCAAGTGTAAATCTGAGCCGTTATTTGTCTTTTGTTTTAATTATATAATAGATAAGGAGGCAATTTAATAGCGCCAGTCAAAGGGATTTGCAAAAATAAAGGTTTCATCCAATCACAAAATTTATTATAATGTTCCTCCTCCTTTGATTTTAGTTTCTTAGCAGGAAAAGGCATTGGCTTTTGAACCCAAGGTTCTCTTTCATTACCATGTTTCTTTGTAATAAAATCTTCTTTAGTGTACTTTTTATTTTTATCATGCTTTTCAGGTTCTTTTTCAATTTCTTCTTTATCAGGAGTATCATTCTTATCATTATCTTCATCATGTTCATTACCACTTTCAGTTTCAGCATCAGAAATAGAAATACTTTTTTTTGAAAGGAATACGGTAGGGGAAACCCCTACAGTGATTTTGTTTTTTAAATAGTAAGAACCCAAATTCGCATCCCTGAGGACTTGAACCTGGGTGGCTGGGTTGTACATCACTTCATAACCAAGTGAGCTAGGCTCACTTCAGAAATAGAAATACTATTAGGATCATTAACAGGTTCAGAGGATTCTACAACAGTTTTATGTTTCTTCTTCTTTTTCTTAGAAGGACTACTAATTTCTTTAGTTCGTTGAGAATCTTGTTCAATTCTTTTGGGGTGCCCTTCAGGATATAGAGGATCCTGGGTAGAAACACCGCCTCTAGTTGTTACTTCATAAACATGTTTTTCTTCATGATTATTTTTTAACAAGTCATTTTGCACTTTAGTAAGTTGATCAATTTGAGTTTGAATCATATTAAAATGTTTAACAAGCATCTTAACATCATTGGAGGTTCTCTCCACAATATCATGCAATTTACCAATAGCTTGAGAATTTTCCATTAGATGATTCTCTACTCTCATATTAAAATTATTTTGCTTAACAATATAATTATCAAATTCATCTAAACATTGATCAGGAGGTTTTGAATATGGAATATCTCCTCTATCAAAGCGTTGAAGAGAATGTACCTCGATTGTGGATGAAGGGGGAATTATCTTACATAGGTCTTCTATTGGAGGCAAATTCTTCACATCTTCAGATTTAATACCTTTCTCCATAAGAGATTTCTTGGCTTCCCTCATATCTTCATCATTTAATTCAATCATACCCCTCTTCTTCAATATTGGTGTCGGAGTTGGTTCAGGTGTAGACCAATCATCATGATTTTTGCTTATCTTTGCCAATAATTCTTCAGCTTCGTCTGGAGTTCTCTTCCTGAAAACACAATCAGCTTCAGGTATGTGATACGCTCCAACGTATCGATAATTTCTTATGTTCCATGCTACTTTATTGATGATATCTACATGTTTTATACACATTATATGTCATTATTATGCATTTTCTGAACTAACCTATTAACAAGATGCCGAAGTGCCAGTTCCTGTTTTTGGTTTCAGAAATCCTAGTAACGAAATATTCTCGGAATTGGACGAAATCAACGCCAGGTTCCTATTTTGCCCGGAATCCAGAACAGAGAGCGCGAGAGGAGGGCCTGTCGGCCCCGATGATAGGGTGGCGCGGCTCGGCCTGGCCGCGCCCTATGGTGTCGTCGCCCCTTCGACCTTCGACGCTGCCCTTTCGCCTATATAAAGCCCCTGCATCGAAAACCCTTAAGGAAGAAGCCACGGCGCAAACCTTCCAGAGCCGCCGCCATCGCGAAGCCAAAATCTGGGGGACAGGAGTCTGTTCCGGCACCGCCGGACGGGGAAGTGCCCCGGAAGGCTTCTCCATCTCCACCGCTGCCATCTCCACCGCCATCTTCATCATCGCTGCTGCTCCCATGAGGAGGGAGTAGTTCTCCATCGAGGCTCGGGGCTGTACCGGTAGCTATGTGGTTCATCTCTCTCCTATGTACTTCAATACAATAATCTCATGAGCTGCCTTACATGATTGAGATTCATATGATGATGCTTGTAATCTAGATGTCATTATGCTAGTCAAGTGAGTTTTACTTATGTGATCTCCGGAGACTCCTTGTCCCACGTGTGTAAAGGTGACAGTGTGTGCACCGTGTGGGTCTCTTAGGCTATATTTCACAGAATACTTATTCACTGTTATGAATGGCATAGTGAAGTGCTTATTTATATCTCTTTATGATTGCAATGTGTTTTGTATCACAATTTATCTATGTGCTACTCTAGCAATGTTATTAAAGTAGTTTTATTCCTCCTGCACGATGTAATGGTGACAGTGTGTGCATCCGTGTTAGTACTTGGTTTATGCTATGATCATGATCTCTTGTAGATTGCGAAGTTAACTATTGCTATGATAGTATTGATGTGTATTATTCCTCCTACATAAGCATGAAGGTGACAGTGTGCATGCTATGTTAGTACTTGGTTTAGTCGTATCGATCTTTCTTGCACTCTAAGGTTATTTAAATATGAACATTTAATTGTGGAGCTTGTTAACTCCGGCATTGAGGGTTCGTGTAATCCTACGCAATGTGTTCATCATCCAACAAGAGAGTGTAGAGTATGCATTTATCTATTCTGTTATGTGATCAATGTTGAGAGTGTCCACTAGTGAAAGTCTAATCCCTAGGCCTTGTTCCTAAATACTGCTATCATTTTTTACTGTTTTACTGAATTACTATTGCTGCGTTACTACTTTGTTTACTTCCTACAATATTACTACCATCAACTGCACGCCAGCAAGCTATTTTCTGGCGCGTTACCACTCATATTCATTCATACCACTTGTATTTCACTATCTCTTCGCCGAACTAGTGCACCTATTAGGTGTGTTGGGGACACAAGAGACTTCTTGCTTTGTGGTTGCGGGGTTGCATGAGAGGGATATCTTTGACCTCTTCCTCCCTGAGTTCGATAAACCTTGGGTGATCCACTTGGGAAAACTTGCTGCTGTTCTACAAACCTCTGCTCTTGGAGGCCCAACACTGTCTACAAGAATAGAAGCACCCGTAGACATTAAGCACTTTTCTGGCGCCGTTGCCGGGGAGGAAAGGTAAAAGGCACTCATACTCCGGTTCCAGTGTACTTTTCTGGCGCCATTGTGTGTGTGCTCGAAGCTATTTCCTTTAGACTCTGCAATTGCGACATTTGGTTTCTTGTTTACACTAGTTAGGCATAATGGACAACAAAGAGCTTCTTATTCTATTTCCTGATTTAAGACATGGATGGTTTGATGCGAAATTAAAAAACCCATGGAACATATTAATATGAATGCTTTGAACACTATTGTTGCTAATGCTATGGAAAATTCTAAGCTTGGGGAAGCTGGCTTTGATGAGCATGATATTTTTAGTCCCCCAAGCATTGAGGAGAAAATTTACTTTGATGATACTTTGCCTCCTATTTATGATGATTATAATGATAGTAGTCTTTTGTTACCACCTGTTATGGAGGATAAATTTGATTATGATTACAATATACCTCCTATATTTGATAGCTACTTTGTTGAATTTGCTCCCACTACAATTAATAAGAATGACTATGCTTATGTTGGGAGTAGTAATTATTTTATGCATGAGACTCATGATAAGAATGCTTTATGTGATAGTTATATTGTTGAGTTTGCTCATGTTGCTACTGAAAGTTATTATGAGAGAGGAAAATATGGTTGTAAAAATTTTCATGTTACTAAAACACCTCTCTATGTGCTGAAATTTTTGAAGCTACACTTGTTTTATCTTCCTATGCTTGTTACTTTTCTCTTCATGAACTTGTTTATTTACAAGATTCCTATGCATAGGAAGCATGTTAGGCTTAAATGTGTTTTGAAATTGCTTCTTGATGTTCTCTTTTGCTTCATTGTCTATTTTCATGAGAGCATCATTAAAACTGCTGAGCCCATCTTAATGGCTATAAAGAAAGAACTTCTTGGGAGATAACCCATGTGTTTATTTTACTACAGCAATTTTTTTTGTTGAGTCTTGGAAGTTGTTTACTACTGTAGCAACCTCTCCTTATCATGTTTTTGTGCCAAGTAAAGTTTCTATGTTAAAGTTGATGTTATATTTGGGATCGCTGCGCAGAAACAGCATTGCTGTCTGTCACGAATTCTGTCACAAGTCTCTGTAGAAAATTCGAAAAAATCTGCCAATTTACGAGCGTGATCCTCAGATATGTACGCAACTTTCATTAGTTTTGAGTTTTTCCATTTGAGCAAGTCTGGTGCCATTTTAAAATTCGTCTTTACGGACTGTTCTGTTTTGACAGATTTTGCCTTTTATTTCGCATTGCCGCTTTTGTTAAGTTGAATGAGTTTCTTTGTTCCATTAACTTTCAGAAGTTTTGTGCAATGTCCAGAAGTGTTAAGAATGATTGTGTCACCTCTGAACATGTGAATTTTTGATTATGCACTAACCCTCTAATGAGTTTGCTTGAAGTTTGGTGTGAAGGAAGTTTTCAAGGGTCAAGAGAGGAGTATGATATACTATGATCAAGAGGAGTGAAAGCTCTAAGCTTGGGGATGCCCCCGTGGTTCACCCCTGCATATTTTAAGAAGAATCAAGCGTCTAAGCTTGGGGATGCCCAAGGCATCCCCTTCTTCATCGACAAAGTATCAGGTTCCTTCTCTTGAAACTATATTTTTATTCGGTCACATCTTATGTACTTTACTTGGAGCGTCTGTGTGTGCTTTTATTTGGGAGTGGTGTTTTGGAACATGGGTGCATATGCTCCCTATATTTCGAAATGCATCTTACACATATTTTAAATTTCAAAAAAATTAAAACAAAAAATTGGTACATACATGTTCACGTGCTACGCGCTCACAAAGTCGTTTCATAAAAAATCGACTTATCATGTGACGTGTGTAAAAAAGATAAAATTTAGTGCTAAAAATAATGCTTTTCACATGATAAAGTTTCTCCTTTTTACATAGACCACAAAAAATATTGTTTTTTCGTGAAACTTGACGAATGCACATACATAATGAAGATGTACATGTAGAATTTTTTATCCAAATTTTTCGACATTTCAAAATATACTTTTTTGGTAGAGGGAGCATACGCACCCGGGAGCCGAATTGAATTTCCGCTTTTATTTTTGTTTTGTTATCTTAGTTCTCTGAATAAGTTCATCCTTGTGTGGGAGAGAGACACGCTCCGCTGGTTCGTATGAACACATGTGTTCTTAGCTCATAATATTCATGGCGAAGTTTCCTCTTCGTTAAATTGTTATATGGTTGGAATTGAAAAATGCTACATGTAGTAATTGGTAAAATGTCTTGGATAATGTGATACTTGGCAATTGTTGTGCTCATGTTTAAGCTCTTGCATCATATACTTTGCACCCATTAATGAAGAAATACATAGAGCTTGCTAAAATTTGGTTTGCATATTTGGTCTCTCTAAGGTCTAGATAATTCTAGTATTGAGTTTTGAACAACAAGGAAGACGGTGTAGAGTTTTATAATGTTTACAATATGTCTTTTATGTGAGTTTTGCTGCACCGGTTCATCCATGAGTTTGCTTCAAATAACCTTGCTAGCCTAAACCTTGTATCGAGAGGAATACTTCTCATGCATCCAAAATCCTTGAGCCAACCACTATGCCATTTGTGTCCACCATACCTACCTACTACATGGTATTTCTCCGCCATTCCAAAGTAAATTGCTTGAGTGCTACCTTTAAACCATTCAAAAGTTATTACCTCTTATTTGTGTCAATGTTTTATAGCTCATGAGGAAGTATGTGGTGTTTATCTTTCAATCTTGTTGGGCAACTTTCACCAATGGACTAGTGGCTTCATCCGCTTATCCAATAATTTTGCAAAAAGAGCTGGCAATGGGATTCCCAATCCCAAATTAATTAACAAAAATAGACACTCCTCCATGGTATGTGATTGTTGGAAGGCACCCGAAGGATTCGGTTAGCCATGGCTTGAGAAAGCAAAGGTGGGAGGAGTGTCAACATAATAAAACTAAAATAAAAAGGCACTCCTTCATGGTATGAGATTGTTGGCAGGCACCCGAGGATTCGGTTAGCCATGGTTTGTGAAAGAAAGGTTGGAAGGAGTGCCACCCAAAATAAAAAATAAAATGGGAGCCGCTCTTTGAAGGTTTGTCTGCAAGGGGGTTAGAGTACCGCTACCATTCGTTGACAACAACAAATACCTCTCAAAACTTTATTTTTATGTTCTCTTTATGTTTTCAAAATAAAAGCTCTAGCACAAATATAGCAATCGATGCTTTCCTCTTTGAAGGATCATTCTTTTACTTTTATTGTTGAGTCAGTTCACCTATTTCTCTCCACCTCAAGAAGCAAACACTTGTGTGAACTGTGCATTGATTCCTACATACTTGCATATTGCATTTGTTATATTACTCTATGTTGACAATATCCATGAGATATACATGTTATAAGTTGAAAGCAACCACTGAAACTTCATCTTCCTTTGTGTTGCTTCAATACCTTTACTTTGATTTATTGCTTTATGAGTTAACTCTTATGCAAGACTTATTGATGCTTGTCTTGAAGTACTATTCATGAAAAGTCTTTGCTTTATGATTCACTTGTTTACTCATGTCATTACCATTGTTTTGATCGCTGCATTCATTACATATGCTTACAATAGTATGATCAAGGTTATGATGGCATGTCACTTAAGAAATTATCTTTGTTATCGTTTTACCTGCTCGGGACGAGCAGAACTAAGCTTGGGGATGCGATACGTCTCCAACGTATCGATAATTTCTTATGTTCCATGCTACTTTATTGATGATATCTACATGTTTTATACACATTATATGTCATTATTATGCATTTTCTGGAACTAACCTATTAACAAGATGCGAAGTGCCAGTTCTGTTTTCTGCTGTTTTTGGTTTCAGAAATCCTAGTAACGAAATATTCTCGGGTTGGACGAAATCAACGCCCGTTCCTATTTTGCCCGGAAGCATCAGACAGGAGCCGAGGGAGGGCCCTATGGGCCCAGAGATGATAGGGTGCGGCCGGGCCCCGCCGCGCCGGCCTATGGTGTCGTCGCCCTTCGACCTTCCCTGCCCTTTCGCCTATATAAAGCCCCGCCGAAAACCCTTAAGGAAGAAGCCACGATACGCAAAACCTTCCAGAGCGCCGCCATCGCGAAGCCAAGATGCGGGGACAGAGTCTCTGTTCCGGCACCACGCGGACGGGGAAGTGCCGGAAGGCTTCTCCATCGACACCGCTGCCATCTCCACCGCCATCTTCATCACCGCTGCTTGCTCCCATGAGGAGGGAGTAGTTCTCCATCAAGGCTCGGGGCTGTACCGGGTAGCTATGTGGTTCATCTCTCTCTATGTACTTCAATACAATAATCTCATGAGCTGCCTTACATGATTGAGATTCATATGATGATGCTTGTAATCTAGATGTCATTATGCTAGTCAAGTGAGTTTACTTATGTGATCTTCGGAGACTCCTTGTCCCACGTGTGTAAAGGTGACAGTGTGTGCACCGTGTGGGTCTCTTAGGCTATATTTCACAGAATACTTATTCACTGTTATGAATGGCATAGTGAAGTGCTTATTTATATCTCTTTATGATTGCAATGTGTTTTGTATCACAATTTATCTATGTGCTACTCTAGCAATGTTATTAAAGTAGTTTTATTCCTCCTGCACGATGTAATGGTGACAGTGTGTGCATCCGTGTTAGTACTTGGTTTATGCTATGATCATGATCTCTTGTAGATTGCGAAGTTAACTATTGCTATGATAGTATTGATGTGTATTATTCCTCCTACATAAGCGTGAAGGTGACAGTGTGCATGCTATGTTAGTACTTGGTTTAGTCGTATCGATCTTTCTTGCACTCTAAGGTTATTTAAATATGAACATTTAATTGTGGAGCTTGTTAACTCCGGCATTGAGGGTTCGTGTAATCCTACGCAATGTGTTCATCATCCAACAAGAGAGTGTAGAGTATGCATTTATCTATTCTGTTATGTGATCAATGTTGAGAGTGTCCACTAGTGAAAGTCTAATCCCTAGGCCTTGTTCCTAAATATCGCTATCGCTGCTTGTTCTTTTTCTTGAATTACTACTGCGTTACCGCTTGTTTACTTCCTACAATATTACTACCATCAACTGCACGCCAGCAAGCTATTTTCTGGCGCCGTACTACTGCTCATATTCATTCATACCACTTGTATTTCACTATCTCTTCGCCGAACTAGTGCACCTATTAGGTGTGTTGGGGACACAAGAGACTTCTTGCTTTGTGGTTGCAGGGTTGCATGAGAGGGATATCTTTGACCTCTTCCTCCCTGAGTTCGATAAACCTTGGGTGATCCACTTAAGGGAAAACTTGCTGTTCTACAAACCTCTGCTCTTGGAGGCCCAACACTGTTTACAAGAATAGAAGCACCCGTAGACATCAGTATGCCCTAGACTCAATGGTTAGTCCACTATAAAATATATCAAGTAAATCATGCTTTTCCAAATCATGTCCAGGCCGAGCTCTAATGAGAGAGCAAAATCTTGCCCAAGCTTCAGGCAATTTCTCTCCATCTTCTTGATCAAAGCTATAAATTCTCTGCAGAGCCATATGTTGAGCACTAGCAGGAAAGTATTTCCGAAAGAAAACATCAAGCAAACAACTTGGACTATCAATAGAATCAGGAGGCAAATTATTATACCAAATCTTAGCATCATCCTTTAATGAGAATGGGAAAATCTTAGCAACAAAATAAGTACGCATCTTAACATCATCAGAAAACAAGCTACTTAAAGTAGAAAGCTCATTCATATGTTCTACAGCACTCTCTTTTTCAGTACCACGAAAGGTGTTTTCTCAACAATAGATATATGAGATAAATCAAGAGAAAAGTCGTAATCTTTATCCTTAATGTTTATAGGAGATGTGGCAAATTTAGGATCAGGAGACAGTTTATATCTAACAACATGTTGTGCAATAAGCTTTTTAAGGTTACTTGTACTAGTAGTAGCATTGCATTTATCAATAAAATCATCATCAAGTTCCACATAATCTTCATCAAGATCATCAATCTCAGGTGAATTAACAGGTGTAACAGTATTTTCATTAGGAGTTTCAGTATTTTCAATTTGTCTAGACCTAGCAATTGTAGCATCTAGAAAAGGACCTAATGAACCAGTATTATCAAGCACAGTAGAAGCATCATCAAAATTATCAGAGGAATTTTCAGATTCAGCAGAAATACCAACACGTGAAGTTTGTGGTGGTGAAACAAGTTGACTTATCACAGATGGTGAATCAAGAGCAGCGGAGGTACTCAGAGTTGTACCTTTTCTTGTAGTGGATGGTAATATGGCGACTTTAGTATCGCGAGGTTTACCCATGATGGAGAATTTGCAGCGAACAATATCAATCCAAGTGAACTTGCAAATAAAGCTATGCTCCCCGGCAACGGCGCCAGAAAATAGTCTTGATGACCCACAAGTATAGGGGATCAACAGTCTTCGAGGGAAGTATTACCCAATTTATTGATTCGACACAAGGGGAGACAAAGAATACTTGTAAGCCTTAACAGCGGAGTTGTCAATTCAGCTGCACCTGGAAACAGACTTGCTCGCAAGAGTTTATCAATAGTAACAGTTTTATAGCAGTAGGAATAGTGAAATAACAGCGGCGGTGAAATAAAGACAGCAGTAGTGATTATAGTAAACAGCAGGATTAAAATACTGTAGGCACAAGGACGGATGAACGGGCGTTGCATGGATGAGAGAATTCATATAACAATCATGGTAGGGCATTTGCAGGTAATAATAAAGCGGTATCCAAGTACTAATCAATCAATAGGCATGTGTTCCATATATAGTCGTACGTGCTCGCAATGAGAAACTTGCACAACATCTTTTGTCCTACCAGCCGGTGGCAGCCGGGCTCTAGGGAAACTAATGGAAATTAAGGTACTCCTTTTAATAAGTACCGGAGCAAAGCATTAACACTCCGTGAACACATGTGATCCTCACATCACCGCCTTCCCCTCCGGTTGTCCCAATTTCTGTCACTTTGGGGCCTCGGGTTCCGGACACAACGTGTGTATACAACTTGCAGTAAGATCAATAAACAATGCATATCATGATGAAACAATAACATGTTCAGATATGAGATCATGGCACTCGGGCCCTAGTGACAAGCATTAAGCATAACAAGTTGCAACAATATCATAAAAGTAACATCTACGGATACTAGGCACCATGCCCTAACAATCTTGTGACTATTACATGATCAATCTCATCCAATCCCTACCATCCCCTTCAGCCTACAGCGGGGGAATTACTCACACATGGATGGGGGAAACATGGCTAGTCGATGGAGAGGCGTCGGTGGTGATGGCGGTGAAGATCCCTCCAATTCCCCGTCCCGGCGGAGTGCCAGAACGGAGTTTCTGGTCCCGAGGCGGAGTTTCGCGATGGCGGCGGCGTCTGGATGGTTCTGGAAATATGGTCGAACCCCCTGGCGTTTTTTTAGGTCGAAGGACTTTGTTGTCCAAAGGAGGAGAGCGTCGGGGGCCGCCGGCGCCCACACAACAAGGCGGCGCCCCCTCTGGGCCGCACCGGCCTAGTGTGTGGGGCCTCGGGCCCCACCTGGCTTGCCCTTCTGGCTCCGTCATATTCTGGGAAAATAGGGCCTTTCGCATAAATTCCGAGCATTTTCCTAAAAGTTGGATTTCTGCACAAAAACGAGACACCAGAGCAATTCTGCTGAAAACAGCGTTAGTCCGTGTTAGTTGCATCCAAAATACACAAATTAGAGGCAAAACAATAGCAAAAGTGTTGTAGATACGTTTTGGACGTAGGGGTACGGTTTTGGTTTCTAACGACATGACCCCTCTTCCTCTTGGTGTTTCTAATGTTTTGCAGGAATTCGACGTGTTTCCGGAGGAGGTACCCGCAGGACTACCACCATTGCGAGGTATTGAGCATCAAATTGATTTGATTCCCGGAGCATCGCTGCCCAATAGGGCGCCATATCGCACTAATCCCGAAGAGACGAAGGAGATACAGAAGCAAGTACAAGCGCTACTCGACAAAGGTTATATCCGCATAAGCCTTAGTCCTTGTGTTGTTCCTGTTATTCTAGTTCCTAAGAAAGATGGTACTTGGCGTATGTGCGTAGATTGTAGAGCTATAAACAACATTACTATTCGATATCGTCATCCTATTCCCCGTTTAGAGGATATGCTAGATGAATTGAGTGGTGCTGTTGTGTTCTCTAAAATTGATTTGCGTAGTGGTTATCATCAAATTAGGATGAAAGAAGGGGATGAGTGGAAAACAGCCTTTAAAACAAAATTTGGTTTATATGAGTGGTTAGTAATGCCTTTTGGGTTAACTAATGCACCTAGCACTTTCATGAGACTAATGAACCATGTTTTGCGTGAATTTATTGGCAAATTTGTGGTTGTGTACTTTGATGACATATTAATCTACAGCCGCAATGAATCTGATCATACTATACATATTCGACATGTTTTGCAAGTGTTGCGTGATAATCAACTCTATGGTAATCTTGAGAAGTGCACATTTTGCAAAGATAAGGTCATATTTCTTGGTTATGTTGTCTCTAAGCATGGAGTAGAAGTAGATGTGTCTAAAATTGAAGCTATTCAAAATTGGCCTACTCCCATGAATGTGAGTCAAGTAAGAAGTTTCCATGGTCTAGCTGGGTTTTATCGCAGATTTGTGCCCAACTTTAGTACTATTGCTGCACCTTTGAATGATTTGACTAAAAGGGTGTTGTTTTTGAGTGGGGCGCAGCCCAAGATCATGCTTTTGATGAACTTAAGAGATTGTTAACTTCTGCACCGTTGCTTGCACTTCCTGATTTCAATAAGCAATTTGAGATTGAATGTGATGCTAGTGGTATTGGAATTGGTGGTGTGTTGATGCAAGAGGGTCGCCCAATTGCATATTTTTCTGAGAAACTTTCTGGTGCTAAGTTGAACTATCCTATATATGATAAAGAATTGTATGCTTTAATTAGAGTTCTTGAGGTTTGGCAACATTATTTGTGGCCAAAAGAATTTATCATACATTCTGATCATGAAGCTTTGAAATACCTGAAAGCCCAATCTACTTTGCATAAGCGTCTAGCTAAGTGGGTTGAGTTCATTGAGTCTTTTCCATACATTATTAAACATAAGAAGGGAAAAGATAATATTGTTGCTGATGCTCTATCTAGGAAGAATATGTTATTAACTCAACTTGATGTTAAAATTCCTGGTTTAGAGATACTATGTGATTTGTATGCTACTGATCATGATTTTGCTGAACCATATCGCTTATGTGCTCTTGGTAAAGCATGGGAAAAATATCACATACATGATGGGTTCTTGTTTAGGGCTAACAAACTATGTGTTCCAGAATCGTCTGTGCGTTTGCTCTTATTGCAGGAATCACATGTTGGAGGTTTGATGGGTCACTTTGGGCGTGAGAAGACGCTACTCATGCTAGCTGACCACTTTTATTGGCCAAAGATGAGGCGGGACGTGGATAGATATGTGAGGAGATGCATTACTTGCAACAAGTCCAAGTCCAAGCTGAAGCCTCACGGTTTGTATACTCCTTTACCGGCACCTACTACACCATGGGAAGATATTAGTATGGATTTTGTGTTGGGTTTGCCGCGTACTAAAAGAGGCCATGATTCTATATTTGTGGTAGTGGATAGATTCTCTAAGATGTCCCATTTTATTGCCTGCAAAGAGCGACGATGCGTCGCATATTGCTAACCTGTTTTTCAGGGAGATTGTACGTCTACATGGAGTCCCAAAGACTATTGTTTCTGATCGTGACGTGAAGTTTATGAGCTACTTCTGGAAGATGCTTTGGAGAAAGCTGGGGACAAAGCTGCTTTTCAACACTACTTGTCATCCCCAAACTGATGGTCAAACTGAAGTGGTGAATAGAACATTGTCACAACTGTTGAGATCCATGATCAAGAAGAACTGAAGGAGTGGGAAGAGTGTTTGCCGCATGTGGAGTTTGCTTACAACAGGGCGGTTCTACCACGGAGCTGTGTCCTTTTGAGGTGGTGTATGGTTTCAAACCCATTACTCCACTTGACTTGTTGCCTTTGCCCATACATGAGAGAGTCAATATGGAGGCATCCAAGAGGGCAGATTTTGTGAAGAAAATTCATGTGAAGACTAAAGAGTTGATCGAGAAGAAAGGCAAGAGCAATGCTGCAAGGAAGAACAAGAAGCGCAAGGAGATGTTGTTCAAGCCTGGTGATTTGGTCTGGGTACATTTTCGCAAGGATAGGTTCCCGAAGCTGAGGAAGTCTAAGTTAAAGCCTCGTGGTGCTGGTCCTTACAAAGTGCTTGTCAATATTTTATTCCGTTACATCGTCAGAGTTATAATTTTCTACGTCAAGTCCATCGTTCCATATAGAGGTGAAGGACGTGGCCTTCCATATCGGTCAGTTCTTTTTTTCTTAAAGAAAGTATGTTTTATTGCCATTGCACGCGCAACGCTCAGCGATTTGTTCGTGATCTATGAGTCTGCAATACCACAAAGAATTTGGTAGACATGACCGTTAGCGCCGGGAGCTCTGCGACGCCGTGTGTGGCCGGCCATGGTCGTGCGCAGCCCCCTCCGCGCCCCCACCCGAGTCCGCCTCCCTCCTCCTCCACCAACCCTCCCACCTAACTTCACACACTGCATACCTCGCGTTCCCTCTCCATCGACCTCGAGAAGCTCGGCCCTCGGATCCGTCGGGAGGTCTCCTCTGCTCCCTCTCTGCCGGCGGAAGCTGGGTGGGCTCTTCCACGGCCGGTGCTCGACCGTGGACGGCCTTCCCTCGACGAGCCGTCGCAGCTGGGTGCGAGGCCATCTGCGCGTCGCTGTCCGCTGGCGTCGCCGGGCTGGCCGCCGGCCACGGCCTCCTCCTCAACGGCTCCGGCAGGATCCTCCGCGCACCCTCCGCTCCGGGCACGTCGGCTCCGCGCGGGCACGCAAGTCCGTCTGTTTCGACTTGACGACCTCCTTCCCCAAGATCTCCACGGTCAACGCCCGCTCGAGCCGACAGGCCGGTTCGTCTCCTCCGCCTTCGCTGCGCCTGCAGGCCGTTTTGCTCCGTTGGAAGATGGCTGGACGCGAGTTACTTCACCGCACGCGGCGCAAGGCCCGGTGGCGCAGCTCCACTCAGCGCTTACGGCGGCCGTCGCATCCCCTCCTCCACTCGACGCGGTGCCCTCCGACTCCTTCCCCTACAAGTCGAGGCCGGGACCTACCGTTGCGGCTCTGGACCATCTGGTCGCATCCTGCTCCCGTCCGCGTGGCCGCCGGTGCCACCCGCGCTCCCCACCTCAACCAAGCTACGAAGCCGCGGGTGCCCGTCCCTCCCCGGCAACCATGTCCTTCCTCGGCCATCCCACCACGCGCGAGGAGGAGGATTCGTGCTTCATTGCAGCCTCCTATGACTGGACAGGGAGCGCCTCGGCGGGAGAGCACAGCCATAGTGGCTTGGGTGCTAGCTGCACCGTCCGGAACGGACCGCACCGACGTCGAAGATGTGTTCCGCCGCAAGTTCGGCTGCGGGCGTTGGAGCTTTGGTGAGCTCTCACTTCCCGGAGCAGTTTCTCGTGAAGTTCTCCTCCGCCGAGCTGCGAAACGAGGTCATGCGCACGGAGCGCTGCAACTTCAAGCTTGATGGCCTCGACGTCCACTTCCGGCCATGGCGTGCCGTCTCCCACGCCTACAACGCCGACCTCCACTTCCGCGTCCACGTGGTCGTCGATGGTCTGCCCCCTTTCGCATGGAGGCCGGAGGTGGTCGACCAGCTGGTCGGCCGCAAATGTGCGGTGCAGCACCTCGAAGATGGCTTCACCACCATGGAGGACACCTCCTCCTTCGGCATGTGGGTCTGGACAGCGTCCTTGATACGTCCAAAACGTATCTACTTTCCCGAACACTTTTGCTATTGTTTTGCCTCTAATTTGTGTATTTTGGATACAACTAACACGGACTAACGCTGTTTTCAGCAGAACTGCTCTGGTGTCTCGTTTTTGTGCAGAAATCCAACTTTCGGGAAAATCCTCGGAATTTCTTCAGATGGCCCTATTTTACCAAAATATTGACGGAGCCAGAAGGGCAAAGGAGGTGGAGGCCCGAGGGCCCCACACCACATGGCGGCGCGGCCCGGGGGGGCGCGGCGCGTGGTGTGGCCCCCTCGGCCGGCCTCCGACGCCCCCCTGGACTACTTATCGGGTTCGACCTAAAAACGCACGGAGAGAAGTCGACATCGCCAGAAACCCTCCAGAGAGCCGCCACATCGCGAAACTCCGTCGCGGGAGCCAGAAGTCTCCGTTCCCGCCGGGACGGGGAATTGGAGGAGATCTTCACCGCCATCACCGCCAACGCCTCTCCATCAACCAGCAATGTTTCCCCCATCCATGTGTGAGTAATTCCCCCGCTGTAGGCTGAAGGGGATGGTAGGGATTGGATGAGATTGGTCATGTAATAGTCACAAGATTGTTAGGGCATAGTGCCTAGTATCCGTAGATGTCACTTTTATGATATTGTTGCAACTTGTTATGCTTAATGCTTGTCACTAGGGCCCGAGTGCCATGATCTCAGATCTGAACATGTTATTGATTCATGAAGATATTCGTTGTTTATGATCTTACCTATAAGTTGTATACACATGTCGCTGTCCGGAACCAATGGCCCCGAAGTGACAAGAATCGGGACAACCGGAGGGGATGGTAGTGATGTGAGGATCACATGTGTTCACGGAGTGTTAATGCTTTGCTCCGGTACTCTATTAAAAGGAGTACCTTAATTTCCAGTAGTTTCCCTAGAGGCCCGGCTGCCACCGGCTGGTAGGACAAAAGATGTTGTGCAAGTTTCTCATTGCGAGCACGTACGACTAAATATGGAACACATGCCTATTGATTGATTAGTACTTGGATACCGTTTTATTATTATCTGCAAATGCCCATGCTTTGATTGTTACATGAGTTTCTCTCATCCATGCAACGCCCGTTAAATCCGTCCCGTGCCTACAGTATTTTAATCCTGCTGTTTACTATAATCACTACCGCTGTCTTTATTTCACTGTGCTTATTTCGCTATTTCCACGCCATAAAACTGTTACTCTGATAAACTCTTGCGAGCAAGTCTGTTTCCAGGTGCAGCTGAATTGACAACTCCGCTGTTAAGGCTTACAAGTATTCTTTGTCTCCCCTTGTGTCGAATCAATAAATTGGGTAATACTTCCCTCGAAGGCGATCCCCTATACTTGTGGGTCATCAAGACTATTTTCTGGCGCCGTTGCCGGAGCATAGCTTTATTTGGAAGTTCACTTGGATTGATATTGTTCGCTGCAAATTCTCCATCATGGGTAAACCTCGCGATACTAAGATCGCCATATTACCATCCACTACAAGAAAAGGTACAACTCTGAGTACCTCTGCTGCTCTTGATTCACCATCTGTGATTGATAAACTTGTTTCACCGCCACATGCTTCACGTGCTGGTACTTCTGCTGAATCTGAAAATTCTCATAATATTGATAATGTTTCTGCTGTGCTTGATGATAGTGGTTCATTGGGATCTTTTCTAGATGCTACAATTGCTAAGTCTAGACAAATTGAAAATACTGAAACTCCTAATGCTGCTACACCTGTTAATTCACCTGAGTCTGTTGAATATTCTAGTGATGATCTTGATGAAGATTATGTAGAGCTTGATGATGATTTTATTGAAAAATGCAATGCTACTACTGATGCAAGAAAAATTAAAAAGTTGCTTGCAGAACATGCTGTTAGATATAAACTATCTCCTGATCCTAAATTTGCCACATCTCCTATAAACATTAGGGATAAAGATTATGATTTTTCTCTTGATTTATCTCATATAGCTATTGTTGAGAAAACACCCTTTTGTGGTACTGAAAAAGAAAGTGCTGTTGAACACATGACTGAGTTATCTACTCTTAGTGGCTTGTTTTCTGATGATATTAAGATGCGTACTTATTTTGTCGCTAAAATTTTTCCTTTCTCATTAAAGGATGATGCTAAAACTTGGTATAATAATTTGCCTCCTGGTTCTATTAAAAGTCCAAAAGAATTGCTTGATGTTTTCTTCCGCAAATACTTTCCTGCTAGTGCTCAACATGCTGCTTTGCAGAGAATTTATAATTTTGACCAGGAAGATGGAGAGAAATTGCCTGAGGCTTGGGCGAGATTTTGCTCTCTTATTAGAGCTCAGCCTGACCATGATTTGGAAAAGCATGATTTACTTGATATATTTTATAGTGGACTAACTATTGAGTCTAGGGCATACCTGGATAGTTGTGCTGGTTGTGTTTTCAGGAAAAGAACTCCAGACGACGCTGAAGAATTATTGGCTAAAATAGGCCGGAATCATGATGATTGGTCTACACCTGAACCAACCCCGACACCGATAGTGAAGAAGAGGGGTATGATTAAATTGAATGATGAAGATATGAGGGAAGCCAAGAAGTCTCTTAAGGAGAAGGGTATTAAACCTGAAGATGTGAAGAATTTACCTCCTATTGAAGATATATGTGAGACAATTCCCCCTTCATCCATGATTGAGGTACACTCGCTTCAACACTTTACTAGGGAAGATATTCCGTATTCAAAATCTCCTGCTCAATGCTTAGATGAATTTGATAATTATATTGTTAAGCAAGAAAACTTTAATATGAGAGTAGAGAATCATTTAATGGAAAATTCCCGAGCTATTAGTGAATTGCATGGTATTGTGGAGAGAACCTCCAATGATGTTAAAATACTTGTTAAACATTTTCAAATGGTTCAAACTCAAATTGATCAACTTACTAAAGTGCAAAATGACTTGTTAGGAAATAATTCTAAAGAAAAACATGCTTGTGAAGTAACAACTAGAGGTGGTGCTTCTACCCAGGATCCTCTATATCCTGAAGGGCATCCCAAAAGAGTTGAACAAGATTCTCAACTAATTAAAACTAGTGCTCCATCTAAGAAAAAGAAAAAGAAACATAAGAATGTTGTAGAATCCTCTGAACCTGTTAATGATCCTAATAGTATTTCTATTTCTGATGCTGAAACTGAAAGTGGTAATGAACATGAGGAAGATAATGATAAGAATGATACTCCTGATAAAGAAGAAATTGAAAAAGAACCTGAAAAGCATGCTAAAAATAAAAAGTATACTAAAGAAGATTTTATTACAAAGAAACATGGTAATGAAAGAGAACCTTGGGTTCAAAAGCAAATGCCTTTTCCTGCTAAGAAACTAAAATCAAAGGAGGAGGAACATTATAATAAATTTTGTGATTGGATGAAACCTTTATTTTGCAAATCCCTTTGACTGATGCTATTAAATTGCCTCCTTATTCAAAGTATATGAAAGATATTGTTACTAATAAAAGGAAAGTCCCCAATGAGGAAATTTCAACTATGCTTGCTAATTACTCCTTCAATGGTAAGATTCCAAAGAAGTTGGGCGACCCAGGTATACCGACTATTCCTTGTTCCATCAAGAATAACTAGCGGGGTGGCCCGCGCATTTGCGCGGCTAGATTTATTACACGTGATACATTGGTATTGTTTTTCCGGTCACTTGTTTTGACTTTTGGCTATTTTTAGCTACATTGACAATGATATAAGCTTAAAAATATGTAAAATATGACTATTCTACATATCCATTCATCAATAAGGAAATATATCATATTATTGTTGAAGACCTTAATTGGTTCATGACAACCAATGGCATCCAGTCTTCCTCCTCGTTTGATGTCTACTTTGTTATGCCTTTCTACCATTTTGTCACCTATTATTTTATTCCGATTGCATGTGCCTAAAACTATGAAATTTTCGTCACTCATTTTATCACCGACCCAAATATCCCACCTTTTGTAACTTGGTCTATTGCGTGTGTCCTGCGATGGGATGTGAGGTTTGGTCTCTGAAAATAATTACTGTGGACTAATTTTAGGCATGCACATTGTTGTACAGTAATCTGATTTTGTAGTACGGACTGAAAAAAGAGTGGTTCTTTATAGAGTTCCTTCTTGGATACAAAATCTTTAATTGAAGTGCAACTTACCTTTTCAAAGCAAAAGTAGAAACGTATGTAAGAAAGCACATATTCATCATAATTGCAATCGTTTAAAATGTCATTTGCTGAGTAAAGCATCATAACTAATAGTATAGTACAAAAAAGGTAATTAGTGTAGAAAAGCATGAACAATGAAGATCTAAGATGTGCTTATTCTGGTTTCCTTAAAGGATCTGCTGTTTCCATCGGAACTAAATCCAGGACTAAATATTGTATATTTTGTCGCAATAGATATTGTTGCATGTAACTTTTAGATTTTCCCTTTCATTAATTTACAGGCATTTCTAAAATAATATAAATATCAAATGATGTTAATGGCTAGTGATCTTAAGTTACTTCACATTGTGAACTTTGCTGGCGCTCAATATGAGTCATCGAGAAGACGATTTTTCCTGAATGAATTTTAAGATGTCTTGAAAATGAAGCACCAGAAAGATCACACCTCGGCTACTAACGGTAATATAAGCACACAATTAAAATATAACGATGTAAATTAATTGGAATCACACTTTTAAAATAATATTGTTGAATATATTTGTCTTCGAGTACAACTATGAGAAAATACTAATAACGGTTATATTGGTCAATATATTTATCTTTGATTGCAACTATGAGAAAATACTAATAACGGTTATACACTTGAGAAGTTCCATCACCCGACAATATGGCAACAAACGTTTAATTAATTAGCCGGTTTTGATGCTAACATCCAGGAATAAGAAAACATAGCAAAAATAACTCCATCTCTATTTATGATTAAAACCCCTGAAAATTTTCTACTTTAGCCCATCTGCATTGTCATCTAATTAAAATAAGGTTACGTCCAATTGCTTAAATTTATACTGAAACTTTGACACAAAATAACATTTAAATTGCTCGTTTTATTTCTACATTATTCTTATTTCACTTGCCTTGTGCAACTATATTCTCCAATAGCATAAATTCTGCTTGCCTCCTACTGGGAGGAATAATATACTTCAAAATTTGCCACCACATTAACGACTGCATCTTCGTGTGACTTAGTTCCTGTACCACTATCTCTCCTTTCTGTACTTCATTATCAGTACAAATTTAGACATAAGAAAGGAAATTACCTCGCTTTGTTTCTAGTGTACGTACCTTCATTAAAGGTGTACCGCCGTATACCAATTGAAGTTTAATTGATCCACTAATCAATGTAATATACTTTAGCTTGAATATCCGCAACTGCCATGTACGTCCGTGACGATGGTGCAGTGCGTTGCATCGCTAGCATTGAGAACGGCACTTCCAACTTGTGCGGCCAAAGATCATGCGTGTAAGTGCGGCATGACACATGGAAAATTGGAGGCGCAGCTCATCTTAGACTCACTCAGGCGGTAGCCACCATCCTAGATTCCTAGCCTTCGGGCTCGCCTTAGCAACATTGATTTCATCTCGTCCTAAATTTCAGGCCTGATTTAGGAAAACATGATTCCAGCAAAATAGAAATCTACCGCGTGCATATGCATGTGCTGTAGGCCCAACCGTCTGTCGGCAAGATCGTGGCGGCCGGTCACGCGGCTTCTTCTAGCAAACTCATTGTCCTCCCTGCGTATGTATATGTGCATGGTCTGTACGAAACTCGCTGCTCCTTTGATTGCCATCGCTGTCGGCTTCAAGCGATGAACACTTCATCCGATACACGACCGCATATCTAGAACCATCATGAACACGAATAACGTAGTCTGATCGTCACCGTGGTCGTCACCCAGCAGCAGATGATGCAATTTGGAGTCCATGAATATGTACTTTGGGAAATTGAATTGCAGGCAGATTGCCCAGAAATATGGAGTGGCGGCGGCCGTATAGAGGAGAAAGAGAGACGCCGTGGAGAGGAGACTCCCGACGTTTGATTAGGTAAAGTCCGTGACTAACACGAAAAATTATACCGGGTCTGGCTCTTTTAAAGGCGTAGCTCTTTAAAAAAAAAAACTAAAGGCGTAGCTCTTTTAATACTACGCCAGACGTTGATTAATCTTCACCATCGAATAAGTTCTGCTAAATCCTCACCGTTATTTATCTTCTGTTTTAATTATATAATAGATTATGTTAGAACTGCTCTATGTGATTTGGGAGCAGGTGTTAGTGTAATGCCTTTTTCTCTTTATAAGAGACTTGATTTAGATAAATTGATACCTACTGATATATCTTTGCAAATGGCTGATAAATCTACTGCTATTCCTGTTGGTTTATGTGAAAATGTTCTTGTTCCAGCATTGCTTGATATTAACTGATTTCGTTGTGTTGGAAATGCTTGAAGATGATAATATGTCCATTATTCTTGGAAGACCCTTTCTTAATACTGCAGGGGCTGTTATTGATTGCAATAAAGGCATGGTTACTTTCAATGTTGATGATAAGGAACACACTGTCTATTTTCCCAAGAGGATTGATAAAGTGTGTGGAGTCAATACAATTTTTAATGTGAAAACTATCAAAGTGGGATCCATTGATTGTCCTATATATGAGCCTAAAGAAGAATATCAAACTCTTGTGATTGGATCTATATCAATTCAATATAAGGTAACATGATTGATTTGAGGTTTATTTCTTCTTATGTCATATAAAATTTATTTGGTAGCAAGACTTGATCAACCTTGTTAACAAGTATATTTTATTGCATAAAAGAGCTAAACAACACTTCTTTCTTTCTCTCTCCCTTCACCTATTTTACTTGCTGTAGCACTTTTGTTTTGCAATATGATTTAGTTGTTTAAGATTTTAGAAATCATTTTCCTGCGCAGTAATCATTAATTTAATACCCAGAAATGTGCATTTTTCGAAGTTCTCTAAAAATTACAAAAATTACACCGTTGGTCCTATTTTTCGACGAGGCACCTGGGAGCACCAGAGGATGACCTGTGGGGCACCAGGGGGTGCCACACCATAGGCTGGCGCGGCCAGCAAGGGGGCCACGCCACCATGTGGTGTGGGCCACCCCTTGCCCCACTACACCATCTCTTCCTCCCAGCACCTTCTCTCTCCCGAAAAAACTCGTACCAAGTTTCTCTCACTCGTGTTTCTGCTCAAGAACTCGCGATTTTTCGATCTCCTTGCTCAGCCCAGATTTCTGTCTGAAATTTGGCACATTTACTCCTTGAAAATGGAAGGAGGTGTGCCCCAATTGAACCAAGAAGAATTGGAAGTCCAGCAAGTTACGAGAGTCAATCGTGAGGAGGGAGTATACCCCTCTTACTACCCATGCATGGACTTTATGAGAAGTGCGGGGATTTTACAAGATGTGCAAACTCTAATCTCTCGTGCAGGACTTCAAGTTCAATTGGTCGCGATCTGACCCCATGGTCCAGTATAAAATTTACAATAAAGCTGTCAACTTGTCATTTAGTGTTTTTTGTGCAGCAATTGGAGTACCGCAATGGGGATCCTGCGAGAAGATCAGGGGAACACCGCAGGAGCTCTCAGATCTTTATACAAGGATTTGTAATGGGAGGAGCCTCTCCAATGATGGTAAGATTAGTAGCATTCAACATCCAGCCATCCGCTACTTTGCCTATTTCATTACTAAGTGCGTCCTTGCAAGAAGGACTGGAGGTAAATTATCTGTCCCAGACTTGGCTTTCTTAGCTGCTGCTTTGCAACAGGATAGGACTTATAATTTGGGTGCTTTAATAGCTTGTAGACTTGCTACTAACCGTGAGAAAGGAGGAATTTGTGGAGGTCTTATCGCCTCTCGCTTATTAGCTATGCATGGTGTAGAACCTCACCATTTAGATATTCCGCTTTCTATAGAGAAGCTTGATGTGGTTTCCATGATTAGACATGAGTTTATTTCAGATGCATCTAGTTTGAACAACCTGCATTATAGGATAACTTTGTATAAGAAAAGTTGGAGTATAACTAAGAAAATTGAAAAACTAGTACGATTGCCTGCACCTGCTTTGTTTAACCTTGATGCCAGGAACGGGTGGTCGATCACAGAAAATGAGCTAAATGCGTACATAGAAAGAGAAAGCCGTCGTGCGAGGGAAGATGTGGAGGAGGCCGAGGAGCACCCCGACTCTTCATCCGATGCAGCGAGCTCCTCATATCAACATCATGGTCATGTGGAGCCTCCACGATATTCTTCTGCGCAGGGGCCCTATTACCACTCCATGTATGATCCACCGGCGTGGAACTCCGACCCTCGTTGGGAATGAACTCCACTTAGGCCAAAAGCCTAAGCTTGGGGGAGGTATACCGGCATCACTCATTCTTTGCATATTATGGTTGCTGGATACTTGTACATATTTGTTTAGTCTCTAAAGTGGTTTTCTAATGAGAGGGAGATGATATTTGGGGAAGTGCTGTCCAAAAACAGATTCTGTGCTGTTACCAAAAAAATTCGTACGCACAGCCAGAACGTTATTTTGAGTTGCCAATTTTTGAGCATGTTCCCCAGGTTGTTATCTAACTTTCATTAGTTGAACACTTTTTGGTCTGAGCAATGGAAGATTTTTGTTAAATTCGATTTCTGTACTGCTGTCAGGATTTGGCAGATTTCTGTCATCCTGCTTTTCTGTGTTTCTGTTAGTTTGCATTCTTTTGTTTTCGCTTTGTTTCTTTCCTAAAACACAAAAAGACCAAAAATATTTCTGTTGTTTCTCTTCACCATTTGTTTATTTGGTACCTTGCTCTTAGTTTGCTTTATTTGCTATCGTTAGTTTGCTATAAGAAAACCCAAAAAGATTTTGCTTTGTTTGCTTGTTTTCTTTCGTTCTTGTTTCTAATTCAAAACACCAAAAATATTTGCTGTTCTTCTTTGGTTTGTAAAGTTCATCATGAGTTCAATGGTCTTCGGTGGCTGGAGCGTGGTTTTTCATTTCATATTATCCAAGCTACACAAGTGAAAAGGGCAATAATGACGATCTACGACAATCTGCTTGTGGTGAGAGGCTGGTATGAACTCTATTTGCTTTCATTTTTGTACATATACTCATCCATATGAGCATGCTTAGTTGGTTCATGTGAGGTATATGTTATTTGAGAAAGTCCAGTAGCTCATGATCTCTCATGTTTAGTTTCAATTTATTAATATGAGTAGCATGTCATGGATGTTTGCTTGCATTGTTTTATTCATAAGTAAGTATGGCATTGTGGTATCCTCCTCTGAATAATTCATTTATATCGACTTGGCACATGCTCACGCATGCATATGACTGAACAAAAAGTCAATTAAGCCTCGATGATTTATATTGCTTCAGAGTTCTTGTATCACTTTTATGCTTCCGTTAATTTATTTTGCCGCAAGCATGATTATGACAGTTACTGCTCTCTTGATTTGTCGTTCCTAGTCTTTTGCTAGCCTTCACTTGTACTGAGCGGTGACGCCGCTCGTGCTTCCAAACACCTGAAAACCAAGTTGTTCCAAAAGTGTCCACCATAAATACCTATGCATGGCATTTCAAACCATTCCAAGTAAATTCTCATGCGCTACCTTTAAAACCTTCAAAATGCTTCTCAATTTGTGTTAATGTTTCATAGCTCATGAGGAAGTATGTGGTGTTTAGCTTTCAACCTTGTCATTTACTTTTGACGGACTCTCATATGGACTAGTGGCACATCCGCTTATCCAATAATTTTGCAAAAAGAGCTGGCAATGGGATTCCCAGTCCCAAATTAATTAACTTAAATAGACACTCCTCCATGGTTTGTGATTGTTGGACGGCACCCGAAAGATTCGGTTAGCCATGGCTTGTGTAAGCAAAGGTTGGGGGAGTGTCATCATCATAATAAAACTTAAATAAAAGGCACTCCTTCATGGTATGTGAGGGATTCGGTTAGCCATGGTTTGTGAAAGAAAGGTTGGAAGGAGTGCCAACCAAAAATAAATAAATGGGAGCCGCTCTTGTGAGTCCGGTTG
The DNA here is from genome assembly GCA_030979885.1 of Lolium multiflorum. NCBI lineage: Eukaryota > Viridiplantae > Streptophyta > Magnoliopsida > Poales > Poaceae > Lolium > Lolium multiflorum. The sequence continues at coordinate 94,366,047 of CM061748.1, forward strand.
ATGAGGTAGTTAGTGTACCCATTACCATTCGTTGACAACAACAAATACTTCTCAAAATAATTTTACTCCTGCTTTACAAAAGAAAAGCTCTAGCGCATGTTAATCCCTGCTTCCCTCTGCGAAGGGTCAATCTTTTACTTTTTATGTTGTGTCTCCATTCTTTCTTTGAGCACTATCTTGAGAGCACAACTGTCATTCTTAGTATAATATGCTTGTCTCAAAATATGATTAATTGTGGTATAACTTTGATGCTTTTATCTTTGACAATCACTAATTCTAGTCTTTCTATGAACTCAAGAGGTGCCTCGGCATTTATGTTTTGCCGATCAAATACAGGCAAGCGAGATACCACTTTATCATATTCTCTTATGAACATTGCAATCCTGCTTATATACATGATTCATGGTGCTTATTATTAATTGTTGGTACCTCTCCATGATTGACATAGCTGTTGGATGATCTTATTTGCATGTATCTCATTATGATGCCATAGCATGAGAATATATACATCATATGAGCAAATGTGTTCGTGAAAGTTCTTTTATCGCTCAGTTGTTAACTGAATTGCTTGAGGACAAGCAATAAGCTTGGGGGGAGTTGATACGTCCAAAACGTATCTACTTTCCCGAACACTTTTGCTATTGTTTTGCCTCTAATTTGTGTATTTTGGATACAACTAACACGGACTAACGCTGTTTTCAGCAGAATTGCTCTGGTGTCTCGTTTTGTGCAGAAATCCAACTTTCGGGAAAATCCTCGGAATTTCTTCAGATGGCCCTATTTTACCAAAATATTGACGGAGCCAGAGGCAAAGGAGGTGGAGGGCCCCACACCACATGGCGGCGCGGCCCAGGGGGGCCCGCGCGGCCATGTGGTCGGCCCCCTCGGCGGCCTCCGACGCCCTTTGGACTACTTATCGGGTTCGACCTAAAAACGCACGGAGAGAAGTCGACATCGCCGAAACCCTCCGAGAGCCGCCACATCGCGAAACTCCGTCGCGGGCGAAGTCTCCGTTCTGGCACTCCGCCGGGACGGGGGTTGGAGGAGATCTTCACCGCCATCACCAACGCCTCTCCATCAACCAGCAATGTTTCCCCCATCCATGTGTGAGTAATTCCCCCGCTGTAGGCTGAAGGGGATGGTAGGGATTGGATGAGATTGGTCATGTAATAGTCACAAGATTGTTAGGGCATAGTGCCTAGTATCCGTAGATGTCACTTTTATGATATTGTTGCAACTTGTTATGCTTAATGCTTGTCACTAGGGCCCGAGTGCCATGATCTCAGATCTGAACATGTTATTGATTCATGAAGATATTCGTTGTTTATGATCTTACCTATAAGTTGTATACACATGTCGCTGTCCGGAACCAATGGCCCCGAAGTGACAAGAATCGGGACAACCGGAGGGGATGGTAGTGATGTGAGGATCACATGTGTTCACGGTGTTAATGCTTTGCTCCGGTACTCTATTAAAAGGAGTACCTTAATTTCCAGTAGTTTCCCTAGAGGCCCGGCTGCCACCGGCTGGTAGGACAAAAGATGTTGTGCAAGTTTCTCATTGCGAGCACGTACGACTAAATATGGAACACATGCCTATTGATTGATTAGTACTTGGATACCGTTTTATTATTATCTGCAAATGCCCATGCTTTGATTGTTACATGAGTTTCTCTCATCCATGCAACGCCCGTTAAATCCGTCCCGTGCCTACTGTATTTTAATCCTCTGTTTACTATAATCACTACTGCTGTCTTTATTTCACCGTTATTTTGCTATTTCCACTGCCATAAAACTGTTACTACTGATAAACTCTTGCGAGCAAGTCTGTTTCCAGTGCAGCTGAATTGACAACTCCGCTGTTAAGGCTTACAAGTATTCTTTGTCTCCCCTTGTGTCGAATCAATAAATTGGGTAATACTTCCCTCGAAGACTGTTGCGATCCCCTATACTTGTGGGTCATCACCCCTTGATGCGCGTAGATGTACACGTCCGTTGGGAACCCCAAGAGGAAGGTACGATGCGCACAGTGGCAAGTTTCCCTCAGAAAGAAACCAAGGTTTAATCGAACCAGGAGGAGCCAAGAAGCACGTTGAAGGTTGATGGTGGCGAAATGTGATGCGACGCAACACCAGGGATTCCGGCAACGTGGAACCTGCACAACACAACAAAGTACTTTGCCCCAACGAAGCAGTGAGGTTGTCAATCTCACCGGCTTGCTGTAACAAAGGATTAACCGTATTGTGTGGAAAATGATTGTTTGTGAAGAAAACAGTAAAGAACAATTGCAGTAGATTGTATGCGATGTAAAGAATAGGACCGGGGTCCACAATTCACTAGAGGTGTCTCTCCCATAAGATAAAAGCATGTTGGGTGAACAAATTACAGTCGGGCAATTGACAAATAGAAAGGGCATAACATTGCACATACATGATATGATAAATATAGTGAGATTTAATCAAGGCATTACGACAAAGTACATAGACCGTCATCCAGCATGCATCTATGCCTAAAAAGTCCACCTTCAGGTTATCATCCGAACCCCTTTAAGTTTGCAAACAACAGACAATTGCATTAAGTATGGTGCGTAATGTAATCAACAACTACATCCTTGGACATAGAATCAATGTTTTATCCCTAGTGGCAACAACACATCCACAACCTTAGAACTTTCTGTCACTGTCCCAGATTTAATGGAGGCATGAACCCACTATCGATCATAAATACTCCCTCTTGGAGTTAAGAGCAAAAACTTGGCCAGAGCCTCTACTAATAACGGAGAGCATGCAAGATCATAAACAACACATAGGTAATAGATTGATAATCACCATAACATAGTATTCTCTATCCATCGGATCCCGACAAACACAACATATAGTATTACAGATAGATGATCTTGATCATGTTAGGCAGCTCACAAGATCCAACAATGAAGCACAATTAGGAGAAGACGACCATCTAGCTACTGCTATGGACCCATAGTCCAGGGGTGACCCCCGGGATCAGGGTTAGACAAATACCAGATCTTCGTCTGACATAAGACTAACCTAGAGCTCGAGAGACTACAGTGAAAGAATCGGTAACACAACAGTGACTCTACGACTCAAGAAGTAATACAAGCTCATAACTGAGCGAAGAACCAAAGCATTACAAGCAGAGGTCACTGACCTGTCATTCATCAATCAACGGAAGCAAAGTTATGCTATTAGACATAGCAAGATAGCAAAAGGCCTAAGAGGCCAGGAGCATAACGGCGACGTCCCATAGATTCCAGGCTGCCACCTGGGAACCCCAAGCTACTCGTCGATGTCGACTAGAAACCACCATCTGTTGGAGAGACTTCGTTGAAACAAAAGCATGCAAAGCTGAGTACAGGGACTCAGCAAGACTTAGTACAACCTTTTAGCAAAGCGGGTATGCGGGCTTTCTGTGGAGCTTCTTTTGCGAAAAGCCAGTTTTCCTTTGTAAGCAAGAGGGAGAAGAAGCTCGACTACTCAGAACCTTTAAAAGGGATAAGAGAGCGATATCTCTATCACTATATTAATCATCATATTGTATCCACCAATCTTCATCATCTCGAACCACTATCCTCGGATCACCCCCTCAAAACCCGGAGAAGGTATCCGTAAACACACATTGGTTGCCAAGTTTTACGATTAGGTTCAGGTTCTCTATGGTCTCCACGTCCGTTCCCAAGTCGTCCATAACCGCGGACACGGCTTTTCGAAAAGATTCATAACCCTGCAGGGGTGTACAACTTTACCCACACGCGCCAACCGACTCTTAATGCCAATATATATTAGCTCTCTTCCTTGGAGAGCCGGCAGAGGGTGGTCGACCACGACCTTTACCTTGCTGTCGCCGAGACCATGAGTCACGCGCTAAGGATTGTTCCGCCGTAACGGGTCAAGTCCCGAAGCCGGTCCTTAACGATGTGAGCCGAGGTGGGTTTCCCCAGGGACTCTAACCCCAGCCACCACGACCACGCTTACCTACCTGTTATGTACCTTTTCCCCCAAGCAAAAATGCAATGCATATGTCCAGGTAAAGCGCAAACTATGTGACTCATGGAATCTACTAGGCAAGTTATTGAGTCGAGAGGGTACCATAATAGGGCCTCGTGTGGTTGTACGCTCAGTCTTGGTTCAAGAGGCGAGAACTCGCATCCTAGGGTCGGCAGAAACGAAACAACCCACCACATCCCAATGTGGCCTTTCGTCTGAGCCTTTAATCATGTTTAACACTCATCTCTATACTTACCACGTCAACCTGTCATGCTAGATTTATTTCATTGTAAGGCTCCAGTCCGAAGACCGGAGTAGTAGCGTAACAAACTAAGCATGGCTAAGCATAAAGAGATAAAGGCTCTAGCGACGCGCACATGCCAAACCTAGGTATGCTAGGAGCAGTGGATCAGGGTATTGAGGCTACAAAGGTCGGACATGCAACAGATAGGGTAACTCTACCTATCGATAAAAGACAGTTGAATCGTGTGCAATATGTAGGACCCAGAAGTAAAAGCATTTCATAAACATGTATGAACCAGGCTAGGGCTTGCCTTTGTCCCTGACAGACCAATATGGATCTTCGAGATCCCATGCTTGAATTGTTCGTCGATGGATAATTATTGATCTGCATCGTTGTCGATCTTCATCGTCTCGGCATTTGCTCTATCGATCGCGAAGAAGCAAATACTAGAAAGAGAGAAATAACATTCAATACATGGCATAATGCAATGCACATTCAAGTATGATGATATGACATGTTAATTAGGTACTAAAGCTAACCCTAGGACAAGAGCATCAATTTAACTGGGTTTCGGTGAACTAGGGTTAGTAGTTCCGGAACCTCAGAGGGGTTGATTAAGTTATCCTATTAAGGACAGGGTTCAAAGTTGCTTAATCATGCATGATTGTGCTACTAAAGTGTAGATCTCATTTTTCTGAAGATTTTGATATATTATACACATTTTTCCAAATTAAAATGAATTAGTTATGAATTAAACAAGATTTAACCATTTTCTGGAATTTCTGGAAAATGTTAAATATCTGACAGGAGGGGTCCACTGTCAGGGTTTTATTAATTTCCAAAACATTTACGAAAAGATTAAATATCTGACAGCCGGTCCCACCTGTCATAGTTTTATTCATTTACAGAAATGATAAAACAAAAACAAAAATAAAAAGAAAAGGCTGACGGCCGGGTCCCACCGGAGTCAACCGCCGGTGGTTGACCACGGCGGACCGGCGGCAGTGGCGAGCCTCGCCGGAGTTCCAGGGCGCCCCTGGACGCGCGAGCGGGCTTGTTAGCTGCGCCTCGCCGAGGCGAACCACATGGAGGCGGCGCCGCTCCCCAGAGGTCGCCGGAGCGACGGGGACAACGACGTCCGGCGGCGGCGGACGGAGCCGCACGTCGCGGGGACGAACCAGGGAGAGAGGGAGGGCACAGGGAGGCGCCGGAGCACCGGGTGCTCACCCTGATGCTGTAGGGATGGTCGGCGCGGCGGGAGGTGGCCGGGAGGCGCCGCAGCAGCCACGGCGAGCTCGGCCGGCTGCGGGGAAGAAGGTGTTGCCGGCGGCGATTGAGGGCGCCCGCGGCCGATTCCTTTGGCGGGGAAGATGCAGGGAACGAGGCGGAGCGAATGGCGGCGTCGGCTGGGCGCGGGGAGGCGTAGAACGGCGGCGAGCGGCGGAGGCCGTGGGCTAGGGTTTCGTCGGCCGCGCGCAGCGAGAAGGGGAGGAGAGGAGGGAGGCGTGCAGGGGCTTCTCGGCGGCGGCGGTGGGGCTTTATAGCCGGCCAGGGGGCGGCGAGGGCCATCCTGGCCGCCGGCGCTATCGGGCGGCCACGGCGTCGACAGGCAGCAGCTTGTCTGCCTGGAGGTAGAAGACAAGGGGGTTTTTGCAGAAAGCCCCCTGGATTTTAGGATTTTCTTGGAAGAATAAAAACAGGGCTAAAAACATTATATTTTTGGCATTTTGCAACCTTTTGGAGATCCAAATTAACTCAAAACTTCAGGGAAATATTTGTGGCATTCCTCATGTATTTGAGGTTCCACATATTTTGGGTTTTCAAGATTTGAAACAACTTGGGATAATATAAAACAGAGGAGGGTTTGCATACATTAGGGTTTCCACTTATTTTATTTGCAAATTTTTCTTAATGCAAAAATACATGATGCTCATGATGCACAAAACAACTCCTAATTATGTTTAGCAAAACAGGGATGTTACAACTCTATCCCCCTTACAAGAATCTCGTCCCCGAGATTCCTAAGGTAGGAAAAGAGAAGGTAACAAGGACTACACCGATCTTCAACGAGCTTGTCGATACCACGATGATCTTCTTTGTTGAAGGAGTTGATCCACGACACCATGAAGAAGTTGACCCACAACACCATGAAGAGCTCTTCATTTTGCTTTCTTCACTCTAAAGGAAAGAGGGAATGACACTAGACGGTGGATCTTCACAAAGATCGAGTATCTCATGGTCAACTCATGGGTGGAGTGTTGAAAAACAACTCTTGAGCTAACAAACAGGAAACACGTCAAGGTAACGGAAGAGACGGAAGAAGTTTCCAATTTTGGTAGACAATTGCTCCACGCTTTACAAGAATATGAAGGACAAGGTAGCGAGGAGTTAGATTGCCTTTGATACCATGACGAGGCACTCTTAGGGAGGGTGACTCTTAGAAGCATAGAAGATTACCAACCAGAGCTACTTTGGATATAAGAATCATAGTCACTCTTTTGGTATGGGTACATGAAACGATTGAAGTGTATTCAAAAGGCTGGGGACCATAGATGGCTGACGAATTCACACAACGTGTGAATTGATTAGAAGTTCAGGTACAAACCAAAGGAAGGGGAAGAGTACTGGCTATGGAAGTGACAAGGATCAACGGAGATTGAAATTTCTCCAAACGAAGTTGTTGTCACCGGAGAAATGATTTCAAGGGATTGACCGAGAGACATTTAGCAACTCTGCTTATAATGTTCTCCTTGATGTTCTAGAGACCAATATTAGGCTATTGACTAGCCTTCAATAGGTCATCAAGCGAAGGTCAAGACTTCAGGATTTGAAAAGCATCATAAGGGCAACTCCTAGAATAAGTCGCACAAGATCCTTATGGAGAGTGGTTATTTTTGATGATTCAAGAGATTATGACATTAGACCTTCCGACTAATTGTGTTAACCAAGACATCAATCTTGCCGGATTTACAATGAGACCTATGCCAAAAATCCTTGAGGAACACCAACCATCATTGCTGCTTGAGATTCAGCTTAGGTTAGGTGTAAAGATACTTTCGGACTCAGAATGTTTGAATGTAAGATTTGCAACAGTTACCACCAAGGTAAAGTCGCTAGATTCTCAAGATATGGACCACAATGTCAAGCTCCAAAGGATTGAGCTAGATTGCGTAATACATGTGGTTGCGACTGCAGAGGCAATTGCGTGCACATGAACTTGCAATGTAACACAAGTGAGTCCTTATGGGGACATCAAAGAAGATTTTGAAGTTCTTAAGCTTCTTCTATTTCTTGAACAAATCAGTCAGTGGCTTAGGGTGCATAGAGGAACGTTTCAAGGATTGGAGGTAACAACCTTCCATCTCAAGAATACTTCGCACATGCATGGCCGACTTGCAATGATTCCCGAGGAAAACAAAGAAAACTCGACTCAGATCCACGGCGACATCTTTCAGCAAATGCACGCGAACCAGAGAAGGTTACTTCCAACATCCAGAACACATACTTCATGATAACACAAAGATGGTTCTTAAAAGTTTCCAACATTAGTGCCAACTGTCCAATATGAACCTATTTAAACATGGAGAAGATAAGAATGTCATCGATGGGCTCAATAACAAACTTATCAAGATACTCCACCTCATATTCTACATGGACTCGGCAGAAATATTGGTCAGACCAAAGGACATGAAGGTATACTCAGACGAGACACCATGGGTATAAACATCATCAAGATAGTCCTTGGAACTGAGTTTGATTTGACAATAGCCCAACTCAAACCAAATATGGGAGAAGATAGCATATCCATAAAGGAGATACTTCCTGACTTCAACACGAACAAAACTAGACACCCCTTTATGAAGGAACAAAGTCGGATAGAGCTTTTGTCTTTCAACTCTCCAAGTTGTTGTATAGGCTCAACCAACTAGTACATGGATGTACGGTTTCTTAGAGAAGTAGTGATTCAGAGAACCAACTTACTCACGAACTCGACAACACGGTCATGTGGCAACACGGCAATACTTCTAGAAAGACATCCAGAATATCACGATCCACCGGTATATCACTGAATTCAAGAGGGAATCTTGCCTTACAAAGCAAACGATATGGTCTTGAGAGCTCTGGGATGGACCTAACTCTTTGACCGAATATGTGTGCCTGAACAAATGGACTTGGCAGCACAATCAAACTTCGCTTAATAATTGGCGAACCAATCATGCTAAGAATGATGCGAACGTCCTTGGATTTCAAAGCAATAAGAATTGCTAAGAATTTTAGATGGCCACATGAATAAGCACACCCCAACGTTCCCAAGCCCAGACAGCTCGGAGGAAGGTTGACTAAAGATGTGCAAAGCATCACTTCATCAATGAGGTCATGATACAACACGATCTCATGATATAAAAGAGTGTGCTGCTCTAAGATAGAACATAACAGAAGCTAACGAGGCCTCTTAATCTGCGGAATACAACACTTTGACCAAGTCTTAGAGATAGACGAGGTACTGGAGTTTGTTTCTCCTGACATACTAAAGTGGAATGTCTTTACGAACCACAAGAGTAACATGCACTGGAGACACCAATGCACATTTACCACTTGGCTGCTAACTAGCACACAAAGGTCGGAAAGCAACTAAAGAGGAAGAACACGATCAGGATAAGAATTCATGAGATGTAGATGCACAAGATAACACTTCATCAAACTTATGCTGAAAAGGGAGGTGTGGAAGAGTCACAGACATAGATAAGAGACTCTCAAAGAGCACTCTTGTCGTGATCCGTTTGGTTCGACGAAAGAACATCTGGAGTAGCTAGTGGAAGGGAAAGATCTTTATTGCCGCAATTCAACACGACAATAACCACAAGCTTGAAGGATAGCTTGATTTGAATTTAACCATCCCGATGTAATGTTTGAACATTAACACCAGTGTTCAATGGAATGGATCTTGGGTTAAAGGCCAGCTTCATGTACTAAGATTCATTAGAATCCAGCACAATCGGGGACCTTCGGTTCAAGTCCAAGGGTTAAAACCCGAGAAAGAAGTAACTACTAGATGAGTGACACAGAGGATACTACGAGGTAGTGATCACACTGTAGCTTTTAGAAGCGACGCAAAACTTCCAAACTACCCAAGCAAATAAAAAGGAGGCATCCAAGGCGAAAGGAAACCTCGAAGCCTAGAACAGAATGATGTGGAACCCACAAAATAGAGAGATCATGATGGAAAGGAATCTCTCTGTTGAAACAAAACAAAACAAAGAGGAACCACAGAACACACACGACTCTAGAGAACTCTACACTAGGTCAACTGGTTTAGAAACGGCATGCTCTCCAAACTCCTAAGTTTTGGAAAAGAGATGGTAAACTTTTGCAAATCAACACAAGGTAAGGCACTTTAGAATTAGAGCGATACCAGATAAGGAGCAAAAAGAAGCCTAATAGGATTTTCGCAAATACTTTTAGCTTTCAAATAGTTTTACAAACACTAGACTCAACATCGACCAGTAGAAAGGGTTTCCTACAGGCAGTCCTGCTCTGATACCAAAACCTGTGGCACCCCCGGGATCAGGGTTAGACAAATACCAGATCTTCGTCTGACATAAGACTAACCTAGAGCTCGAGAGACTACAGTGAGAGAATCGGTAACACAACAGTGACTCTACGACTCAAGAAGTAATACAAGCTCATAACTGAGCGAAGAACCAAAGCATTACAAGCAGAGGTCACTGACCTGTCATTCATCAATCAACGGAAGGTTATGTTATAGCAAGACATCCCAGGCCCATAGATTCCAGGCTGCCACCTGGGAACCCCAAGCTACTCGTCGATGTCGACTAGAAACCACCATCTGTTGGAGAGACTTCGTCTGAAACAAAAGCATGCAAAGCTGAGTACAGGGACTCAGCAAGACTTAGTACAACCTTTTAGCAAAGCGGGTATGCGGGCTTTCTGTGGAGCTTCTTTTGCGAAAAGCCAGTTTTCCTTTGTAAGCAAGAGGGAGAAGAAGCTCGACTACTCAGAACCTTTAAAAGGGATAAGAGAGCGATATCTCTATCACTATATTAATCATCATATTGTATCCACCAATCTTCATCATCTCGAACCACTATCCTCGGATCACCCCCTCAAAACCCGGAGAAGGTATCCGTAAACACACATTGGTTGCCAAGTTTTACGATTAGGTTCAGGTTCTCTATGGTCTCCACGTCCGTTCCCAAGTCGTCCATAACCGTGGACACGGCTTTTCGAAAAGATTCATGCAGGGGTGTACAACTTTACCCACACGCGCCAACCGACTCTTAATGCCAATATATATTAGCTCTCTTCCTTGGAGAGCCGGCAGAGGGTGGTCGACCACGACCTTTACCTTGCTGTCGCCGAGACCATGAGTCACGCGCTAAGGATTGTTCCGCCGTAACGGGTCAAGTCCCGAAGCCGGTCCTTAACGATGTGAGCCGAGGTGGGTTTCCCCAGGGACTCTAACCCCAGCCACCACGACCACGCTTACCTACCTGTTATGTACCTTTTCCCCCAAGCAAAAATGCAATGCATATGTCCAGGTAAAGCGCAAACTATGTGACTCATGGAATCTACTAGGCAAGTTATTGAGTCGAGAGGGTACCATAATAGGGCCTCGTGTGGTTGTACGCTCAGTCTTGGTTCAAGAGGCGAGAACTCGCATCCTAGGGTCGGCAGAAACGAAACAACCCACCACATCCCAATGTGGCCTTTCGTCTGAGCCTTTAATCATGTTTAACACTCATCTCTATACTTACCACGTCAACCTGTCATGCTAGATTTATTTCATTGTAAGACTCCAGTCCGAAGACCGGAGTAGTAGCGTAACAAACTAAGCATGGCTAAGCATAAAGAGATAAAGGCTCTAGCGACGCACACATGCCAGACCTAGGTATGCTAGGAGCAGTGGATCAGGGTATTGAGGCTACAAAGGTCGGACATGCAACAGATAGGGTAACTCTACCTATCGATAAAAGACAGTTGAATCGTGTGCAATATGTAGGACCCAGAAGTAAAAGCATTTCATAAACATGTATGAACCAGGCTAGGGCTTGCCTTTGTCCCTGACAGACCAATATGGATCTTCGAGATCCCATGCTTGAATTGTTCGTCGATGGATAATTATTGATCTGCATCGTTGTCGATCTTCATCGTCTCGGCATTTGCTCTATCGATCGCGAAGAAGCAAATACTAGAAAGAGAGAAATAACATTCAATACATGGCATAATGCAATGCACATTCAAGTATGATGATATGACATGTTAATTAGGTACTAAAGCTAACCCTAGGACAAGAGCATCAATTTAACTGGGTTTCGGTGAACTAGGGTTAGTAGTTCCGGAACCTCAGAGGGGTTGATTAAGTTATCCTATTAAGGACAGGGTTCAAAGTTGCTTAATCATGCATGATTGTGCTACTAAAGTGTAGATCTCATTTTTCTGAAGATTTTGATATATTATACACATTTTTCCAAATTAAAATGAATTAGTTATGAATTAAACAAGATTTAACCATTTTCTGGAATTTCTGGAAAATGTTAAATATCTGACAGGAGGGGTCCACTGTCAGGGTTTTATTAATTTCCAAAACATTTACGAAAAGATTAAATATCTGACAGCCGGTCCCACCTGTCATAGTTTTATTCATTTACAGAAATGATAAAACAAAAACAAAAATAAAAAGAAAAGGCTGACGGCCGGGTCCCACCGGAGTCAACCGCCGGTGGTTGACCACGGCGGACCGGCGGCAGGGCGAGCCTCGCGGCCGTTCCAGGGCGCGCCTGGACGCGCGAGCGGGCTTGTTAGCTGCGCCTCGCCGAGGCGAACCACATGGAGGCGGCGCCGCTCCCCAGAGGTCGCCGGAGCGACGGGACAACGACGTCCGGCGGCGGCGGACGGAGCCGCACGTCGCGGGGACGAACCAGGGAGAGAGGGAGGGCACAGGGAGGCGCCGGAGCACCGGGTGCTCACCCTGATGCTGTAGGGATGGTCGGCGCGGCGGGAGGTGGCCGGGAGGCGCCGCAGCAGCCACGGCGAGCTCGGCCGGCTGCGGGGAAGAAGGCGTCGTCGGCGTCGATTGCTGCTTCCGAGGCGGGGAAGATGCAGGGAACGAGGCGGAGCGAATGGCGGCGTCGGCTGGGCGCGGGGAGGCGTAGAACGGCGGCGAGCGGCGGAGGCCGTGGGCTAGGGTTTCGTCGGCCGCGCGCAGAGAGAAGGGGAGGAGAGGAGGGAGGCGTGCAGGGGCTTCTCGGCGGCGGCGGTGGGGCTTTATAGCCGGCCAGGGGGCGGCGAGGGCCATCCTGGCCGCCGGCGCTATCGGGCGGCCACGGCGTCGACAGGCAGCAGCTTGTCTGCCTGGAGGTAGAAGACAAGGGGGTTTTTGCAGAAAGCCCCCTGGATTTTAGGATTTTCTTGGAAGAATAAAAACAGGGCTAAAAACATTATATTTTTGGCATTTTGCAACCTTTTGGAGATCCAAATTAACTCAAAACTTCAGGGAAATATTTGTGGCATTCCTCATGTATTTGAGGTTCCACATATTTTGGGTTTTCAAGATTTGAAACAACTTGGGATAATATAAAACAGAGGAGGGTTTGCATACATTAGGGTTTCCACTTATTTTATTTGCAAATTTTTCTTAATGCAAAAATACATGATGCTCATGATGCACAAAACAACTCCTAATTATGTTTAGCAAAACAGGGATGTTACATGAACTACTCACTCATCACTCCGGAGGCGATCATGGCGATGAAGAGTCCTCCGGGAGATGATTCCCCTCTCCGGCAGGGTGCCGGAGGCGATCTCCAGAATCCCCCGAGATGGGATTGGCGGCGGCGTCTCTGGAAGGTTTTCCGTATCGTGGCTCTCGGTCTTCTGGAAGCTTCGTGCAAAAATAGGACCCTGGGCGTTGATTTCGTCCAATTCCGAGAATATTTCCTTACTAGGATTTCTGAAACCAAAAACAGCAGAAAACAGCAACTGGCTCTTCGGCATCTTGTTAATAGGTTAGTGCCGGAAAATGCGTAAATACGACATATAATGTGTATAAAACATGTAGATATCATCAATAATGTAGCATGGAACATAAGAAATTATCGATACGTCGGAGACGTATCAGCATCCCCAAGTTTGCTCGTCCCGAGCAGGTAAACGATAACAAGGATAATTTCTGAGTGACATGCCATCATAACCTTGATCATACTATTGTAAGCATATGTAATGAATGCAGCGATCAAAACAATGGTAATGACATGAGTAAACAAATGAATCATAAAGCAAAGACTTTTCATGAATAGTACTTCAAGACAAGCATCAATAAGTCTTGCATAAGAGTTAACTCATAAAGCAATAAATCAAAGTAAAGCTATTGAAGTAACACAAAGGAAGATTAAGTTTCAGCGGTTGCTTTCAACTTATAACATGTATATCTCATGGATAGTGTCAATGTAAAGTAATATAACAAGTGCAATATGCAAGTATGTAGGAATCAATGCATAGTTCACACAAGTGTTTGCTTCTTAAGGTGGAGAGAGATAGGTAAACTGACTCAACAATAAAAGTAAAAGAAAGGTCCTTCAAAGAGGCAAGCATCGATTGCTATATTTGTGCTAGAGCTTTTATTTTGAAAACATGAAACAATTTTGTCAACGGTAGTAATAAAGCATATGTATTATGTAAATTATATCTTACAAGTTGCAAGCCTCATGCATAGTATACTAATAGTGCCCGCACCTTGTCCTAATTAGCTTGGACTACCGGATCATCGCAATACACATGTTTTAACCAAGTGTCACAAAGGGGTACCTCCATGCCGCCTGTACAAAGGTCTAAGGAGAAAGCTCGCATTTTGGATTTCTCGCTTTTGATTATTCTCAACTTAGACATCCATACCGGGACAACATGGACAACAGATAATGGACTCCTCTTTAATGCATAAGCATGTGGCAACAATTAGTGTTCTCATATGAGATTGAGGATATATGTCCAAACTGAAACTTCCACCATGATTCATGGCTTTAGTTAGCGGCCCAATGTTCTTCTCTACCAATATGCATGCTCTAACCATTAAGGTGGTAGATCTCTCTTACTTCAGACAAGACGGACATGCATAGCAACTCACATGATATTCAACAAAGAGTTGATGGCGTCCCCAGAAGCATGGTTATCGCACAACAAGCAACTTAATAAGAGATAAAGTGCATAAGTACATATTCAATACCACAATAGTTTTTAAGGCTATTTTGTCCCATGAGCTATATATTGCAAAGGAGAATGATGGAATTTTAAAGGTAGCACTCAAGCAATTTACTTTGGAATGGCGGAGAAATACCATGTAGTAGGTAGGTATGGTGGACACGAATGGCATAGTGGTTGGCTCAAGGATTTTGGATGCATGAGAAGTATTCCTCTCGATACAAGGTTTAGGCTAGCAAGGTTATTTGAAGCAAACTCAAGGATGAACCGGTGCAGCAAAACTCACATAAAAGACATATTGTAAACATTATAAGACTCTACACCGTCTTCCTTGTTGTTCAAAACTCAATACTAGAAATTATCTAGACCTTAGAGAGACCAAATATGCAAACCAAATTTTAGCAAGCTCTATGTATTTCTTCATTAATGGGTGCAAAGTATATGATGCAAGAGCTTAAACATGAGCACAACAATTGCCAAGTATCACATTATCCAAGACATTTTAGAATTACTACATGTAGCATTTCCCGATTCCAACCATATAAGAATTTAACGAAGAAATTTCAACCTTCGCCTTGAACATTATGAGTAAAGACTAAGGACATATTTGTCCATATGCAACAGCGGAGCGTGTCTCTCTCCCATACAGTGAATGCTAGGATCCATTTTATTCAAACAAAACAAAAACAAAAGATGTGACTGAATAAAACTATAGTTCCAGGGGAGGAACCTGATGATGTTGTCGATGAAGAAGGGGATGCCTTGGGCATCCCCAAGCTTAGACGCTTGAGTCTTCTTAAAATATGCAGGGATGAACCACGGGGCATCCCCAAGCTTAGAGCTTTCACTCCTCTTGATCATAGTATATCATACTCCTCTCTTGACCCTTGAAAACTTCCTTCACACCAAATTTCAAGCAAACTCATTAGAGGGTTAGTGCACAATTAAAAATTCACATATTCAGAGATGACACAATCATTCTTAACACTTCTGGACATTGCACAAAGCTACTGGACATTAATGGATCAAAGGAATTCATCCAACATAGCAAATACGGCAATGCGAAATAAAAGGCAGAATCTGTCAAAAACAGAACAGTCCGTAAAGATGAACCTGAAAGGGGCACTAGACTTGCTCAAATGGAAAAACTCAAAACTAATGAAAGTTGCATACAGAGGATCACGCTCGTAATTTTGCAGATTTTTTAGAATTTTTTCAGAGACTTATGCCAGAATTCGTGACAGACAGCAATGCTGTTTCTGCGCAGCGATCCCAAATATAACATCAACTTTAGCATAGAAACTTTACTTGGCACAAAAACATGATAAGGAGAGGTTGCTACAGTAGTAAACAACTTCCAAGACTCAACAAAACAAAAATTGCTGTAATAAAATAAACACATGGGTTATCTCCCAAGAAGTGCTTTTCTTTAACGCCTTTCAGCTAGGCGCAGAAAGTGTAATTCAAGTATTATCAAGAGATGAAGCATCAACATTACCTGGGCTTTACCTTTACCTTTCTTGTTCTTTTTCTTACTCTTTGGTTTAGGGAATACATGTCTACCCCCGGGTGTAGAGGTGAACTTTAGGGTGCCTTCTCCCATATCTATGACTGCTCCCAATAGTTTCAGCAGGGATCTTCCGAGTGTGATTTGTCCTGTTCCTGCACATTCAATAACAAGATAATCAATGGATATTGTTCTACCAAGAATGGTTGTATGCACACCCGCAGCTATTCCTTTAGGAATTATAACAGAGTTATCAATAAGAGTTATTCCTTCTCCCCCTTCAACGAATCCCCAAAGTTGCAAAGATTCATGAATACTCTTAGGCATTAAGCAAAATTCAGACATAATATCACAATTGGCATGAAGAGTTTGGTCACCGATAACAATTTTAACAGTAGGATCCCATAATGAAGGTTCAGAGTTCACTAAAACTTGATCAAGACGGTTACGAACATATCTATAATTTTCATTCAAGCGAGATGCACTTGTCTCAAGAGTGTTTAATCTATTATAAATACTAATAAGGGCTGAATCAAAGTTATTAGCTGAATCATGTGATGCAACCAACTTCTTTATGGCGTTAAAAGCTTGATCCCCATTACAATGAAGGAAATCTCCCCCCACTACAGCATCCAAGGCATATCTATAGCGAATCATAAGACCAAAATAAAAATTACTAAGGAGAAAACTTAGAGTCATTTGAGGTTCAGCTTTACGATAAGAAGTAAAAATCCTGGACCAAGCATCTTTAAAACTTTCCTCATCCCCTTGTTTAAAAGTAAAAACTAATTCCTCAGGTGAAGAAGTAAAGAGCTAGACATGATAACAAAAGTAAACTAAATGCAAGTAACTAATTTTTGTGTGTTTTTGATATAGAAAGCAAGACAGTAAATAAAGTAAAACTAGCAACTAATTTTTGTGTGTTTTGTTTAGGTGCAGCAAACAAAGTAGTAAATAAAATAAAGCAAGACAAAAACAAAGTAAAGAGATTGGGAAGTGGAGACTCCCCTTGCAGCGTGTCTTGATCTCCCCGGCAACGGCGCAGAAAAAAAGCTTGATGCGCGTAGATGTACACGTCCGTTGGGAACCCCAAGAGGAAGGTATGATGCGCACAGTGGCAAGTTTTCCCTCAGAAAGAAACCAAGGTTTAATCGAACCAGGTGGAGCCAAGAAGCACGTTGAAGGTTGATGGTGGCGAAATGTGATGCGGCGCAACACCAGGGATTCCGGCGCCAACGTAAACCTGCACAACACAACCAAAGTACTTTGCCCCAACGAATCGCTGAGGTTGTCAATCTCACCGGCTTGCTGTAACAAAGGATTAACCGTATTGTGTGGAAAATGATTGTTTGCGAAGAAAACAGTAAAGAACAATTGCAGAGATTGTATGCGATGTAAAGAATAGGACCGGGTCCACAGCTCACTAGAGGTGTCTCTCCCATAAGATAAAAGCATGTTGGGTGAACAAATTTCGGGCAATTGACAAATAGAAAGGGCATAACATTGCACATACATGATATGATAAATATAGTGAGATTTAATCAGGGCATTACGACAAAGTACATAAACCGTCATCCAGCATGCATCTATGCCTAAAAAGTCCACCTTCAGGTTATCATCCGAACCCCTTCCAGTATTAAGTTGCAAGCAACAGACAATTGCATTAAGTATGGTGCGTAATGTAATCAACAGCTACATCCTTAGACATAGCATCAATGTTTTATCCCTAGTGGCAACAGCACATCCACAACCTTAGAACTTTCTGTCACTGTCCCAGATTTAATGGAGGCATGAACCCACTATCGAGCATAAATACTCCCTCTTGGAGTTAAGAGCAAAAACTTGGCCAGAGCCTCTACTAATAACGGAGAGCATGCAAGATCATAAACAACACATAGGTAATAGATTGATAATCACCATAACATAGTATTCTCTATCCATCGGATCCCGACAAACACAACATATAGTATTACAGATAGATGATCTTGATCATGTTAGGCAGCTCACAAGATCCAACAATGAAGCACAATTAGGAGAAGACGACCATCTAGCTACTGCTATGGACCCATAGTCCAGGGGTGAACTACTCACTCATCACTCCGGAGGCTATCATGGCGATGAAGAGTCCTCCGGGAGATGATTCCCCTCTCCGGCAGGGTGCCGAGGCGATCTCCTGAATCCCCGAGATGGGATTGGCGGCGGCGTCTCTGGAAGTTTTTCCGTATCGTGGCCTCTGGTTCTGGAAGCTTCGTGCAAAAATAGGACCGGGCGTTGATTTCGTCCAATTCCGAGAATATTTCCTTACTAGGATTTCTGAAACCAAAAACAGCAGAAAACAGCAACTGGCTCTTCGGCATCTTGTTAATAGGTTAGTGCCGGAAAATGCGTAAATACGACATATAATGTGTATAAAACATGTAGATATCATCAATAATGTAGCATGGAACATAAGAAATTATCGATACGTCGGAGACGTATCACCCCTCACCGAATTCCCAAAGTGCTTTGGTGCACTCTCGTCAACAAGGGAGCCGGCGGCCTTTCCTCCAAGGTCCGCGTCGAGGAGGACCGACCCGATCAATGGAAGAGAGGCATCTCCTTCAGAGTCCTCCTCCACGTCGCCTGCGTCGAAGACTTCACTGGTGCCCCCGTCCTTGATGGTGGCGAGCCTCTTACCGACTTTAGGCCGGCGTCGCACTCCCTCCCGCTTTGCCACCTGGGCACCATCGACGGTCGGCCGGTCTGCGAAGGCTCGGGCTCTGTTCTGCCTGCCCCCATCCCGGCGTTGGGTGACCTCGGCCCGGCCTATGCTCGGCGCCATGAAGACGATGATCTCCACGGGCGGAGGCGCTCCGCCACCCGCGAGGAGCGCGACGTCAGGTCCAGCTCACGTCCGCGCAACAAGGATCGTGGAGCTCCTCGCCGGTCTCTCTCCAGGGTTCCAGAACGCCATCGCTCACGCTCCGCTGAGTTGAAGGACCGCCGCCGCAGCCGCTCACGTCACGGCTCTCGCTGCGGCAGCAAGGAAGCCCGTAAGCAGCGTCGCAGAGACGACGAGGATGACGAAGACCGTCGGGGACCTCGCCGTGGGCCGTCGCGACACACCTCTTCCTGCGCCCCGCGCGCCAAGGCGTTCTTGTCGTCTGATGGTCACCGCAGCAACAGAGGTGCGGATCACTCCTCTGGCCGCTCCTCTGGTCGTCATGGAAGCTACCACCGTCACTCCTTTGAGCAGCAGCCTCCCGTGCTTGGCATCATGGCCAGTGATGCCCAGACGCTGCCAAAGCTGGCCTCCATCATCACGGGCAAGACGTCCTGCACTGATTGGACCACAGCTATCAAGGAGCTGCCTCCGGCGCTCACTTTTGGTTCTTCACGGCTCGCCACCCCTCCTCCTAAGGAGCATGTCGAGGCTCCGCTACCCAGCTCTTGGGATGCCGACGTACCTAAAGCCTCGGAGCTGGCACCTTCTCCGCTGATCCAAGCCGCGACCACGACGCCTCTCCTCATGCCGGCCGAGGTGCCGGAAAACTGGGATGACGCCCCTGCTGAGCTTGCCAACATCCAAACTTTCAGCGCCCCTACGGCGGAAGACCTCGCTCCGCCCTCCGTCGACAGCCTGTTTGTCCGCCCTCAGGCTCCTCTTCTACCTCGCCCCACGCCGGCGCTGCCGCAGCCCCTGCAGTCCGAGGCTCAGCCACCTTCTGAGACTAGACGCAGCGCTCGTCTTGTCAACAAACCGAAGATGCACGTCATGGATAAGGTTGTTCACGTCCTCAACTCCAAGATGGGTATTGCCACGGAAGGGGTGCCTTTGCTGGTTGCCAGGAAGGCCTACGTTGACAAGTTTAAGTCGCAAATCCCGGACAAGACGATCGATGCTCTGTCCAAGCTCTTCAAGCTCAACATTCGTAGCATGTCCGAAGCGGATGAGACGCTTATCGCCATGGGAGGCCCGGGGGGTTGTGAGCCTGCTGTTCAGGACGTGATC
Source organism: Lolium multiflorum (assembly GCA_030979885.1). Lineage (NCBI taxonomy): Eukaryota > Viridiplantae > Streptophyta > Magnoliopsida > Poales > Poaceae > Lolium > Lolium multiflorum. The sequence continues at coordinate 94,386,007 of CM061748.1, forward strand.
GTTTAGCTTCTCTTTCCTTGGCCGCTTGTGATCGCCTTCTGCTTTGAATAAGAGTTTGTGGTTGTCTTCCTTGTTGTCTGTGGTTTTGAGTCGTTTCTCCACTTTCGCCTCAATGATTGGTTCGGATCTTTCAATCGCTGACTGGAACACACGTGGGCTGAATGACCAAGGCCGAAAGGACACTGTTCACGCCTTCCTCGCGGATACTCACTGCCACATTGCATGCATTCAAGAGACCAAGCTCGACCACATCGACCAACAAACGGCTGCTTATATTGGTGGGTTTAGGCTTCGCTCCTTCGCGCATCGTCCGGCTACCGGCACTCGGGGCGGTATCCTCTTGCTTTGGAATGAGGATCATGTGGATATTGCTAACATCCATATCGGCACTCACTTGATCTCCGCCAATGTCTCCGTTTGCTCATGTGGCACCACCTTCAAGCTCACTACGGTCTACGGCCCTAGCTATCATGATGATAAAGAGGATTTTCTCACGGAAGCTATCGCCGCCAAACCTGCGGACGACTCTAAATGGCTCATCATCGGGGATTTCAATCTCATCTACCAGGCAGAAGACAAGAGCAATGACAACTTAAACTTCCGTCTGATGGGTCTTTTCAGAAGAGCCCTCACGACTTGTCAGTTGAAGGAGCTGAAACTTCAGAATAGAAGATTCACGTGGAGTAACGAGCGAGAAACTCCAACTCTTGTGCGGTTGGACCGGGCTTTCTGCAACGCTGCTTGGGACCTCGAGTTCGAGAATCATGTGCTGCATGCCCTATCTTCCTCACTCTCGGACCATTGTCCCCTCCTCCTCTCCAACCAAAGTGGTCCGCGGAAACCCCCGATTTTTCGCTTCGAGTCCTTTTGGACCAAAATGCCAGGGTTCAGAGAGGTTGTTCAACAAGCTTGGACCGCGCCTTCAACACACACCCAGCCGGTTCACATCATCAACCACAAGTTGAAATCGACTGCGCTTGGCCTGAAATCTTGGAGTAAAGGCCTTTTCTCCGACTGCAAGCTTCAGCTCCTCATGGCCTTAGATGTCATCCTGCAGCTTGATATTGCCCAAGAGTCCCGCGCTCTCTCTCTGGACGAAAGACATCTCCGTGCTGGTCTAAAACGCCGGGTTAAAGGCCTTGCTGCTCTAGAGAGATCTCGCAAGCGTCAAGCTTCCAGAATCCGATACCTCCGTGACGGCGATGCTAACACTAAGTTCTTCCACCTCCGTGTCAATGCAAGGAAGCGCAAAAATCACATCCTGAGGCTGAAGCACAATGATGGCTGGGCCGTAACTCACGACGACAAAGCGAAGCTTATTTTCGATCACTTCTCCCAAGCTCTAGGCCGCCCTCCCCCTCGCCTATTGGACTTTAATTGGGAAGCTCTGAACCCCACTGCTCATCAGCTGGAGGAACTGGGCCTGCCTTTCTCCGAGGAAGAGATTAAAGAGGCTATCGACGACATGCCCGCAGACAAGGCCCCGGGCCCGGACGGTTTTTCCATCGCCTTTTTTCGCTCTTGCTGGGACATCATCAAGGATGATCTTATGTTGACCATAAATGCTTTCTCGGAGCTCTCGGCGTCTAACTTTCATATCATCAACACCGCCAACATTGTGCTTCTGCCAAAGAAAGATGGAGCGGAGGCCGTGGCAGACTTCAGGCCCATTAGTCTTATCCACGTGATCCCAAAGATCATCGCCAAAGCTATGGCACGACGTCTCAGCCCTAAGATGAACGACATCGTGTCACGCAGTCAGAGTGCCTTCATCAAATCCAGAACTATACATGATAATTTCATGTACGTCAGGAACACCGCCCGCCAACTTCACCGCAGCAAAACCCCGTCCCTCCTTATCAAGCTGGACATCGCCAAGGCCTTCGACACCGTCCGCTGGGATTATATGCTAGACCTTATGCAACGCCTCGCTTTTCCACAAAGATGGCGGGCTCTTTTGACGACCCTCTTCTCCACGGCTTCTTCTCGGGTTTTCCTCAACGGGGTCCCCGGAGGGAACATCCTTCATGGACGAGGTCTTCGCCAGGGCGATCCCCTCTCGCCTCTCCTTTTTGACATCGCCATTGACCCCCTTCAGAAGGTTCTGGAGAAGGCTACGGAGTCTGGGCTGTTATATGCTATGCCGGGTGGTTTGCGGGGCCCCCGGGTTTCCCTATATGCGGATGACGCGGCCATCTTTTTGTCCCCCACTGAGCATGACATTGCAAGTCTTGCTAGCATCCTTCAAAGTTTTGGGGAGGTCTCCGGTCTCGTGACGAATGTGGCTAAGAGCTCCATTGCCCCTATCCAATGCGCCAACATCGACCTGGAGGCGGTTCTGGCAAACTTCCCTGCGGCTACTGTCTCGTTTCCCATAAAATACTTGGGACTGCCCCTCTCGCTTGGAAGACTTAGACGTGTCGATCTTCAACCTTACATCGACAAGGCGGTGGCTCGGCTAAACCCGTGGAAGGGCAAGTTCCTGAACCGTGCGGGTTGCACCGCCCTGGTGAAGTCAGTCCTCTCTTCCATGCCGATCTTCCTGTTGACGGCTCTTAAAGCTGACAAAGGAATTCTCAAGGCCTTTGCGAAGATCAGTCGCGGAATGCTCTGGGCCTGCAAGGAGGCGGTTAGCGGGGGGAAATGTAAGGTTAACTGGCAAAAGGTCTGTCGCCCCAAGGAGCTTGGCGGTTTGGGAATCTTGGACTTGGAGAATTTTTCTCGGGCATTGAGGCTACGCTGGCTGTGATACGAGTGGAGAGCTCCTGAGAAGCCGTGGGTGGGTTCTGAAACACCCAACGACGCCTCCGACATTGACCTCTTTAATGCCGCCACCCGTGTCACCATCGGAAACGGCTCCAAGGCCTCCTTCTGGTCCTCTTCCTGGCTTCATGGCGCGCCACCAAAGGACCTTGCCCCCCTGATTTTCAAGGCCTCCAGGAGAAAGAATCGGACAGTTCGAGATGCTCTCCATGACCATAACTGGGTCTCTGACATCGCGATCGATGATTTCACTGTTGAACATATGGAGCAATACGTCCGCCTTTGGGATCTTCTCTCTGATGTCCAGCTCCTCCCAGACTCGGAGGACACCATAACCTGGTCCTTGACCCCTAATGGATGCTACTCGGCCAGCTCTGCCTACAAAGTCCAGTTCCTCGCCTCTTTGCCATGTCAGTTCGGCAACATTGTCTGGAAGACTTGGGCACCCCCAAAGTGTCGTTTCTTCGCCTGGCTTGCCGTCCAAAATCGCCTCTGGACCGCGGATCGCCTTGCAAAACGCGGATGGCCACATCAACCTACCTGCCAGCTGTGCAGATGCACCCCCGAGACGGCGCGTCACATCCTCTTCGAATGTCGTTTCTCCAAGAGGATCTGGACGGCCGCGGCCTCCTGGCTCTCCTGTCCGGATCTTACCAACAGCCTGGGGGTTGGTAGGAATAAGGTGCTTGACTATTGGCAAGCCATCACCAAGGCCACCACCTCTTCCCCCAGAGGTTTGCGAACTGCCATCACGCTTATCACCTGGGAGATTTGGAAGGAAAGGAATGAGCGGGTTTTCAACAACAGATCCTCTTTACCTTCGGTCGTCATGCATAAGATTAGGGAGGAAGGGAAGGACTGGATCCTTGCCGGCGCTAAGAACTTGGCGGAGCTTGTAGGCTGATTTCCTTTTCCCTTTCCGGGTGGGGGTTTCTTTCCCCCCTCTTTTTTTGTTTTTTGGCGCTGGCCATCATCTTGTTTGCTTCTCCTATATCAATATAAGGCAAAAGCTTTTTTGCCCGTTTCAAAAAAAAAAAAATTGCGTGCACAGTTTTTTCTTGAGAATCTATCTATCTGACAGAATACGTGTATACATATATGGCTGTTGTACGTAACACTTCTAATTTTTTAATCTCGTTAACCTGATGTCTCGAAAAACATCCTTATTTTGCTTTTAATATATAATAAATAGATACTATAGTAGCAATATAAGATTATCCCTCAAATAAAATATCAAAAATTGGTGTGTTCTCCCTTATTGTTCACCACCAAGAAAGTTCTCCATTGTGAAACACGTCATCACAATCGGGTGTTACACATCTCGGCGTTCACATACAGTGGGTGTAAGTCATGTTGTACATGAAAACACTAAGGTTACGTTGGCGAGCCTACCATGCACATACATGACCTCGGAACACAAGTGATCGAAAGGTTAAGCATGAATCACACAGTTGATGTGATTGATATTTTGATATCTACCTTTGAAACTTTGCCATCGGACGTGACGATTGAGGCTGGTATAGTGAATTAGGATTGTGATCACTAAACAATGACGAGGGATGTTCGAATAAGTGGGAGTTGTTGTAGTATATTCCAATTAAACATGAACTCATATTATGAGCATAGTATTGATGTATTTTGCAAACACCATTGTGGATGTCTCACCCCACCGTCAACCTAGGCCCATTCCTTGAGAAAGAGAAACTTAAAATTGATGGGTCACACTTCATGCCGTGGTACGGCATGCTGAGAATTTTCCTCACTTACCACAAAATTACCTATGTACTTGAGGTTGCGCTAGGTGACTAGCTAACCGATACTGCCTCTTAGGATGAGAAGAATGTCTTCCAATCAAAGGCGGATAATTCCTCCTTAGTCCAAAGTGGCATGCTCTATGCCATGGAGGCTGATTTGCAACAACGTTTTGAGAACATGGGTCCTTATGAGATAATCACCGATCTCAAGCCAGGGCTGAGATGTATGAAGCCTCAGAACTGTTCTTCTCAGCCATGATGGAAGAGCACATCAGCATGAGTGAGCACATGATTAAAATATGTGGTTGCATTGGGAGCTTGAATGCTCTACAGACGAACTGGCAATTGATAGGGTGCTGCAATCGCTGCCCCTAGCTACAAAGGATTTGTCCCGAACTACAACTTGCATGGGATGACCAAGTCCCTTTCTACGTTGTTCGCGATGCCCAAAACTGCTGAGGTGGAAATCAAGAATGAGCGCACTTTGTTAATGGTCAACAAGACCGTCGACCACAAGAATCCTAGAAGGAAAGGAAAGGGCAATAACGGGAATTTTAAGAAGAATGGGAAGCTTGTTGCCACTCCTCCCAAGGAGCTCAAGCCTAGCGTCGAGTTCTTATACTGGAAAGGGGGAGGTCACTAGAAATGCAGCTGCCCCAAGTACCTGGAATATAAGAAGGCCGACAAGATTGCCAGAAAAGATAAAGGTATATGTGATATACATGTTATTAATGTTTACATCGCAAGTGCTCGGAGTAACACATGATTATTTGATACCGGTTCTGTCGCTCATATTTGTAACTCCCGGCAAGATTTACAGAATATGCGGCGCTTGGCAAAGGATGAAGGGACGATGTGTGTTAGCAATGGCTGAAAACTAGATGTTCTGTATGTCCGCACTCTCTTTCTTAGTCTACCTTCGGGATTGATTCTAGTTTTGAATAAATGTTACTTTGTACCCGTGTTGAGTATGAATATTATAAGTGGGTCTTGCTTGATGCGAGACTATTTTCATTTAAGTCAGAAAGAAATGGTTGTTCTATTTATATGAGTGATGTCTTCTATGTTCATCCGCCAAAAAGTAATGATTTTGTTCTTATTAAATATTGATTGTAATGATTCTCACATCCATAACATTGATGCCAAAAGATGTAAACTTAGTGATGATAATACCATGTGTATGTGACATTGCCTTCCGGATCATATTGGTGTTAAGCGCATGAAGAATCTCCATTCTAATGGACTTTTGGAGTCAGTAGATTTTGAATCTCTTGACACATGCGAGCCATGCCTTATGGGAAAGATGACCAAGACTCCGTTCTCTGGTGTGATGGAACGGGTGATGAACTTACTGGGAATCATGCATGCTGATGTATGTGGACGGGATGAGCATCTCAACACACAATAAAAAATATCGTTACTTCGTGACCTTCACCGATGATTTGAGTAGATATGAGTATATTTACTTAATGAAACACAAGTATGAAACATTTGAAAAGTTTAAAGAATTTCAGAGTGAAGTTGAAAATAAACTTAACAAGAAAATCAAGCACCTCAGATCCGATCGAGGAGCCAAGTATTTGAGTTATGAGTTTGGCATGCATAATAAGACGGGTGGCATTGTACAACAACTTATGCTAGCCCAAAAAGCACATTGTATCAGTGTGTCTGAATGACGTAATAACACTCTATTAGATAGTGTATGGGATATGATGTCTCTTGCCTACTTATCGATATCATTTTGGGGGTATGCGTTAGAAACAATTGCATTCATTTTAAATCGGGTGTCATCCAGACAACACCATATGAGATATGACATGCCAAGAAACCTAAGTTGTCCTTTCTAATAGTTTGTGGTTGCGAGGCTTATGTTAAAACACTACATACCGATAAACTCGAACCAAAAGCGGAGAAATGCATCGTTGTAGCGTATCCAAAGGAAACTATTTGGTACACCTACAACAAAACCGAGGGCAAAAATTTTGTCGAGAAGAATGGTTCCTTTCTCTACAAAGAGTTTCTCGCCAAAGGTGTTAGTGGAGGAAAGTAGAGCTTGATGAGATTATCGATACTACTCTCCAAATATCAAGTGGCGCAACGGAAGATGTTTCGGAAACGTCCTCCACAATTGGAGAGGGGGCAAATTATAATGATCATAATATAATGATCATAACACTGACATCGAGGCGCCTACTCAACCACACAGCTCTACAAGTTAATATACCCTATGGCCGCAAGGCCGTTGAGAATAAATGGATTCTTAAGAAAAAGATAGATGTTGACGGTATATAAAGCTCGACTTGTCACAAAGAGTTTTTGACAAATTCAAGAAGTTGACTACGATGATACATTCTCACCCATAGGATGCTTAAGTCTATCAAGATTTAACTAGCAATTGTTGCGTATTTTGATTATGAGATATGGCATACGGATGTTAAAACTGCGTTTTGAATTGAAACATTGAGGAAGAGTTGTACCAGAAGGTTTTTTCGATCCTAAAGATGTTGGAAAGACATGCAACCTTCAGCGTCCATTTATGGACTGAAGTAAGCATCCCGAAGATGGAATCTTCACTTTGATGAAGTGATCAAGGATTTTGGATTTGTCCAAAATGAAGAAGAGTCCTGCATTTATTTAAAAAAAAGTGAGTGAGAGCGCACTATCATAACTACTATACTAAAGCTGAACAAGTTCCATTTTTCTCAGAATTTTGGATTTTTTTCCGGAGTAACCTGCAGCTGACACGTAGGTAGTTTCCTGGTATTCATTTCTCTGTGTACATATCTGGTGCCCTCTTGCAATTGTTTTTGCTCCTTTCCTTTGGTCTGTGGTGCACTTTGTTTTGGCGTGGGTGGATATAGCATTTTTTATGTTCTGGTCCCACTTGATTCAACTCACACCGCTTTGACCAAGGAGAGCAAAACAAAATCCCACCGCTGTCTTCTCCATTGGTAAAGCCGCTTCCAAGCCCCATTGCTGCCCGCCCTCAGGTCGTCGTCCCCAGCGGGCGCCTGCCCCTCCCCGAGGTCACCGGCCCCGGCGGGCGTCTGCCTCGGTCGCCGGCCCCCTCCTGGTCCGTCCCTAGGTCGTCGTCGCCGGTCGCTCGCCGGATCCCCGAGGTCGTCGCGGCCTACACCTGCTCTGCCTCGAGGTTGCCGTACCCGGCCGCCGTCTGCCCCGCCCCGAGGTCGTCACGGCCCGCAGCTGCTCCGCCATGGCCCCCGGCGCCTCCGCCCGGCGCGGCTTCACCAGTACGAGCGCACCTTTCTCCTGCCGCCTGCCTCCACTCACTACTCAGCAGGAGGAGGCGCGGCGCGGGAGCCTCCGGCGGGCCGCCGCCGACGAGCGCTTCGTGGGAGGCTCGGCCGGGCCGCCGCCGACGAGCGATGAGGCTCTTCCAGGACCCCTCCGACGAGCGCGAGGAGGCACGTCGCGGGCTGCACCAGGCCGCCATAGAATACGCCACCTCACCTCCGATGAGCATGACCCGTGAGGAGGACGCGCACTGCATCGCGGAGAGGACTTCACCAGGACGCCCCCAACTTCTCCATGGCACTGCCTACGAGTTCGAGGAGGAAGCGCGATGCGGGGATGCCTGCACAAGTCTCCTTGCTTCCAGCTCTCCCATGTCTGGCTGGGCGCGGTTGCGAACCGTGGGTGGTGTCCTTCGTGGCGGTCGCTGTCAGGGTCGTCGTTCGCGCCTGCCTCGGCGCGCACGTCTTGGTGGCGTTCCTGATGATGTCACCGGCGTCGCTGCTTCAGGATGAAGCCGAGCACACGCTCACGCTGCTGCAGTCCAGGGATTCTCCCAGTCACCGGCCCTGGTGTTCCCCGCCACCGGCATCTTCATTTGCGATTCTATCGGCGACGAGCTCTTCTTCTTTCCTTCTCTGGTACGTGATGCTTCAGTTTGACCTGTAGATTGGGTTCAATTTTTTTTGATGATTTAGTTTTCAGTTCGTTGATTTTTGTTTGCAGGTTCTGGAACTCCTTTCTTTTATAAATCCCATCCACAAAGAGGGCACACAAATATTAATCCCCTTTCAACCCCTCATCTTCGACAGTTTGTGCTTCCAGATCAGTTGGGTCGGCGCTGGCAGTTTGGGGTGCTGGAAGGAGAGATACTCGAGAAAGGGGCATGTGGTTTTCGTGGAGAACCAGTGATCGATGCAATCAATGTGGCAGAGCATCTGGCAAAAATGACTTGAGGCGCCAAACTGAATCCAAGTTACATTTTATTTTCTTGGTTTGTTCTTTACATTATAGTTCGCAAAGGATCGAATCAGGAGTTTCACATCTACAGCTGATGTGATTCTCTGTCTTCTTTTTTCTACTGAAACCATGCTTAGCAGTGTCGCTGCAAAAAAATTCAAGTTCTGCTTCTTCTTCGCGATTGATGTGCTGCTAGGTATCTTGGTCGACGGAAGGCAAGAACATCACATCTGCTTCGATGTATGCCATGGAGCTGCTCTTAGTACAACAATACAGTGTACTCTGTTTGGTAGTGCATGCTGAAGCGATGGCCTGTATGATTGGTGCAATTTCAGCTACGTACTTATTCCTATAGTTTCCTGCAGGTTTTCTATGAGTGTGCCTGGTGTTGCACCGTCGGTGAGTCCGGCCTTCTTCTTCGCCTCCTCCAGTTTTGTGCTTTGAAGATGGTACTGCTGTGTCGCCGCTTTACCATGCTGCTGATACACATCAAGGCAGGTAATAATTATAATACCGCTACTGATTTTAAGATGGAGATTTTGTGTATGCATGGTGACACAAATGTAGATAGATTCCAGTATTCACATTTGCTTTTAACGTCTCTTATTCAATGTTTATTCTTAATAGCGCCAAAATCTAAGAAGTGCAGTCCAACCTTAATTTCCTGACAATTATATGATGTTTAGGAACATATCTTGCATATAGCGTTATCATAGAGTGACCAAGTTGGTGTTGCCTTCAGGATTATCTCATGGTATTTTCGATGCCATTCCAACAGTTGAATACTAATTGGTACATTTAGTTGTACATTCCTTATACAAAATTGCAGAAAATGGTACATAATCTCCTAAAATTTTACAAGCATAATAAATCTAAATATGGGATACTTGGTCATGTTCCTTTTCTATGTGCTCCTCCACATTTATAATTTAGCAAATTTCTTGCTGTTATTGTAGCTTTAATGCCTAATACATCCTTATTCATATTATTCTTAGTATTACCAGATTCAGGATTATGTGTTGAGTTCTTAAGGCCTCATGACGTTGGTGCTTTGTTTTTACAATAGAAGTGCACCAACGTGTTTTGGTAGGATAATTATCCTAGCATAGAGACCCCCTTTTAAAGAATAAGACAATCTTTATTATCGAGATCTGACGTACGGAATTATGGTATGTAACTTTTCGTTTGCAGAATGGTAGCATGCTTAGCTCGATGCAATTGGGATCAAGGTTATAGAAGGCTTGAATTGATAAAATTGTTTTCAGTTTATAAGCCAAGAAGAAACATTAAGATTAAAATGTGTATTCCAGATGTGAATACTAAAATTCCTACTCTGTTGTGCTGTGAAAGCTTCATGACTGGACTCATTGCTGTCTGAATGTTCTAGCAGAGGCATGTATCTAAATTTGCTGCACACAGGTGGTACAGACTACAAAAGGAACTATTGTACTGCAATTGACCTCCAATCGTTTTAATGAAATGCTCAGCCAGGTGATGCCACAAAATTTGACACTCCATAATGGCCTTCATCCTTTTACTAGGTCTGTCCACTCAGCTTTGCTTCATCATCTGGCATGTCGATCTTTTTTTGATTAAGCTTAGTTGAACTTCCGACAGTCTTCGGCTTTCTATGACTCAATCATCTAGATATAAATACTTTGTTGGCACATATATGCTAAGAATGCTTGTATTCAAAATTTCTAAAAATTGTTCTCCAACTGGATAAGTAACTATTTCTGCAATACACAAAAGTGACAAAACTGCATCTTTAATATATTTATTAATTTATTTAGGTCGATGCAAGTGGTCGGCTGATGATGCCCTTGGTTTGGTAATTCTGTTTCTTTTCTTTGTGCGTGTCGCCCGCATCTGGGAATTCAGAGATCTGGCGACTCGACTAAATCTATATACGGTACATTCTGAACGTTTAGATACTTAATCTACCTACTGTCACTTGCAGATGCAATACACACAATTAGCCTGAATTATTCGTTTGCTTACCTGTAGATACCAATTGGACCATGAAAACTGTTTCTGTGTACCAGCTTATCTCACCTACAGTAATTGATTTTCTGCAATGTAGTGGATGATAGTTAATTCTACACCTTCTGTGTAACTATTTGGCAGCGAGATTAATATCGTGCACAGGAAATGTATATTCAGACCTAGCTGATGTTGCAGGGCAACACAATGGAGGGCTGTGTGTCGGCCAACGGAAAAGCCCTGTTCAGAGAACAGCTATATGAGGGTTCGATATCCTGGTTTGAATCTTTTATTGTTGCCTTAGCCTGGAGCAAGTACAAGATGAATGGTCAATTGGTCATCCATACATGATGGCCATTATCTTCTCTTAATAAAATTTCATTCTAGATAAGGATTGCTTCTTACCATCTTTTCCCTGCCTTTTCTTCCAAAGTTATAGACCCGCCTAATTGAAAATTTTAGATGTTGGTACCTTGGACATGTTTCAGCGTACAGGATTCTGATGATTTTGAATGTGACTGATTTTTAAAGTTGTTCCTTGGCTTGGTGTTCTGAGGACGGACTATTTCTTTTCAATTATGCTCCATTTTGTGGATAGAAAATGTTTCTGTCCTTGATTATCAACGAGTTGAGCTATGATGATCTTTGCTGAACTGCAGGTATAGGGGAGAATGGAGGGCCAAACCTGGACCTAAAACAAAGAGGTCTTTATAAAGGAGCCAGCAAATAAAAGCTACATGAACGATTTGAATTACTCCTTCCATGTGTACAGAATATTCTCCTAGGATATTACTATGGCAGATGTTGGATTTTACAAATGATACCATGTTTGAAAACTCATGGGATTTCTGTTTTGGGAGCCAAGTCAGAGAGCTCCAACTATGTCTCATAATAAGCTAAAGCTGCATTAGCCAACTTTTCAATACTTGAAGAAACAAATGCTTTGCGAAGACCATGTCCACAGAGTTTCATGGGATTTGTGTTTTGGGTGCCATATCAGAGGAGAGCTTTGACTGTGTATCATTCAAGTTGCATTAGACAATTTTTAGAATCGCTCCGACTTCTTGGGGATGTGCTTTCAAATGTATATGCAATGGCATCCCTCACTTAAGTTGTTATGTGATGCTGACAGTCAATATGTAAGCTAACATGTTACTTCCAGCTGTTCAGATGGCATGTACTAAAACCTTTAGTAACAACAGTAATTGTTCGGTAGGCTCTGATTTGTGAATGGTGATACTTGATTTACGACCCTCTTGCCGCTTCATCCCTAGAATTGTCATATGATGTGTTGAACTAATGATCTCATACTGTTTGATGCTTCGCTGATAAAATTTTGCTAGAAACCGAACGATCTAATGAAGTTGTCGCCCCGCTATGAATCATAGGTTGTTCAGCTGTATCTACAAAACCTGAATCTGTGGACGAGGAGGACAAGCTGATGTCTCAAGAATGAAGAATTGACAAAAACATCTATTTTATGTTCTGGCCCATTATCTCCAGTAACCCGTGATCACTTGATATGTGTTTCGTGCCAACCTTAGTACAACCTATGTACTGCTATATCTGTTTATGTTAGCCTTTTTAATTTAGCAGGGGTATTCCATGAATTATATTTTTTTTAAACAAAGGGCGCCTTTTATTCATAGTTCAACAGAGATACATCATTTAATACATCCCTTAGAACTGAACTGGGCGGATCACCATCCCAAAGAATTAAGTAACTGAATCCGCACTACTTATCAGTAATGCTACATGCCGCTTACCAGCATCATATTGCAGCCAGTCCACGGGTGCTTAGTTCATAAAGCTATTGGAAATCCAATATTGCTCTAGGGTGCATATGCTCCTGCTACTAAAAACATATTTTAAAATGTTTTTAAAAAAAATTGAACAAAAATTTCTTGTGTTCATGCCGACATTCTATATGCGGCAAAATTTCGCAGAACATCGACATTTTTTATGTGTTGTGTAAAAAAGATAAGAAAATATCCTTGTGAAGAGCTTTTTTAGCACCGAAATTTGTCATTTTACACATTACACAAAAATTGTCGATTTTTTGTGAAACAACTTTGCGAGCACAAAGAACATTAAGATGTATGTGTGACATTTCTGTCAGATTTTTCAACATTTTAAAATATGTTCAAAATCCATTCTAATATTCTGGGAGCAAAAACGTGGTGTCCCCGCTATTTCTCTTTTCCATGTGCTATTGGTCCCTAAAGTGCTGAGTTAGTTTCTGTTTTCATGTTCATAAACATGTTAACACATTTCAGACTTTCTGAAGGTATAACGATATTGACAGTACAAATCCTATCTGCTTCCATGTAATTGGTCAGTTTCCATCTCTGTATTGTTTATTGTCATCTCACAGTATTGACAATTCTGATAATAATGTGCCTTTTGCAATTATTTTGAACTGTATGCAAATTGTACCGCGGTCTAGCTTGCTCATAGCTTCTCACAGAACTTATGCCATCTTTCGCAACTCTACTCGCCAATAGAACATGTTCCACCTGCCCCAAAAGAACTACGCACCTCAATGGAAGAACTTCCATTCCGAATTTTCATCCACTGGCCACATCACAGGTGTGGCATAGATAAAAATAAAGACTTCTCTGGCTCCCTAATGACCTCCAGCATCTCCTTAGTTTTTACAATCTCCGTCATTTAGTTTATTTACATTTCATGTTTGTTGTGACCAAATCTTTCAAGCGTATTGACTCACATGCAAGCAAATAAAGCTACTAGCTGAATAATATATCATTCGCTTTAAAAAATCGAATCCCATGCAGCTCTATCAAAACGAAATCATTGACTGCACCACTTAGACACAATACATGCCCATAAACATTGACCACAACCAAAAAAAAAATCAGTCGATGAGCAACCATACTGGCGCGGCGTGCCGCCGCGCCGATGTTTGCTAGTTCCTATTATTCTATGTCGTAACGTATTGTTAGTTAGGAATGATGTGAATCTTCTAAAGAGGATAAAAGATCATTTAAATAGTAAATTTTCTATGAAGGACATGGGTGAAGCTTCTTGCATATTAGGCATTAAAATCTATAGAGATGGATCAGAACACCTAATATCATGAAGTCAGAGTACTTACCTGGAAAAGGTTCTAAAGAGATTCACAATGGATCAGACGAAGAAAGGGTTCTTGCATGTGTTAAAAAGTAAACCATTGAGTGTGACTCAGTGTCCAGCAACGCCTAAATATAGGGAAGAGATGTCTAGAATACCCTATGATTCAGCCATAGTCTCTATCTATCATGTATGACATGCTTTTTTTTGAACAAGGAAAGGGTCTCGAAGGACCCGGATGATGCATTAATTACCGTCGGTGGGTTTACAAAACGCAAAGAGGACCTTATAGAAAAGTAAAAACGTAGCACAATCCTCCGAAATAACAAACGGGACCCTAGAACATAAAGGAAATTTCCAAACAGATCCTTCTCCACCGGCGTCGATATGAAGCTTCTGAGAAAGGCCACCCACAACACCACCGGGGATTGCGCCACTTGGGTTGGAGCAGATGATGAACGCCGCATGGAAGCTGGTGAAGGGCCTCCTTGATGGCTCAACAGCCTGGAGGTTGAAGGAGAAGTAGCAGCAGCACGCAACTGGTGCCAGAGCTCAGAGCGGCCGACATTCGGCCATAGAAGTCAACGGCAGGCCAGCCCTTGGCCGGCGGAAAGCCGCTGAGGATGCGCTCCTGAAAACTGCAGCAAACTTCACACTTTCCTACTCGCCAGATCTGAAGAGGCCACACACAGATTGAAGTTCCTCTTCTTGCCCATCACCCCGATGGCTTGAAGAAAGGAAATGCAAACGCGCGGACTTGATCTGGGGAGCCACCGAGCTTATTGAAGAAGGAGCTCTCGCTGGATCCAGTCAACCCCGTCGGCCTCCACCATGAAGGACGCCAAGAGGAGAACGCCAGCAGCCCAAGGCCGCAGCTCGCGACAGCCATGGGAAGCTCCAGGGAAACGGCATAGCGCCAAACTCCACAAGGGAAAACAACTGCATCTAAAACTAGACCAAGACTACAGCTATACAGGGTTGGGACCCCCACCCGTCTCGACTCCGGTAACTGCCGGAGAAGAGAGGGAGAGGGGTCGGCGGCCCAGATCTAGAGAACTGGAGGAGGCGGGGTAACGGAGCAGAAAGGAGGGTGGTGGTTGGACGGAAATGACATGCTGAGTACTCGACCTAATGTGGCCATGGCGATTAGTTTGACTGATTGTTTCCAAAGTAATCCTAGATTGGATCGATGGACAACAATTATGATTGTTAGTCTCGATGGTGAAGATGTTATATTATGAACCCATAAGTTGAGAAATCTGGAATATTCCCTATACCCGAGGCTATTCCTAAGTATCTTAGGAGAACCAAGTATATGTTTCTATTCTATGGAGGATGTGAAGAGGAGCTTGTCGTAAAAGTTTACTTTGATGCAAGCTTTGACACTGAACCAGTTGACTCGAAATCTCAGACATGATACGTGTTTATGGTGAACAGAGGCGCATGGAGCTGGAGGAGCGTCAAGTAAACCACAGTTGCTCAAAGTACAATGGAATTGGACTATATAGCTGCTTCAGAACTGGCGAATGAAGATGTTTGGCTAAGGAAGTTCGTCACCAAACTGGGTGAGTTCCCGAGCATGCAAGACCCTGTGAGCATTTATTGTGACAACACAGACACCATTGCAAATGCAAAGGAACCAAGGTCTCACTCTACTGCCAAGCATATTCTTCGGCGTTATCATGTCATACGACAATATCTCAGTGAAGGTGACATAGAGATTTGAATAGTACATACATATCTGAATGTTGCAGACCCGTTGAAGAAACCTCTTCCACGAGCGAAGCATGATCAACACCAAGAGGTAATAGGTGTTATATTCTTGGAAAATATAAACTAGTTTATTTGTATTCTAGTGCAAGCGGAAGACTGTTAGAGATGTGCCCTAGAGGCAAATAATAAAGATGGTTTTATTTTCATCTCTCCAATGTTCATAATAAGTTTTATGCCACACTATAACTGTATTAAGCGGAAACATTATTACACGTGTGGTATGTAAACAAACGAAGTCCCTAGTCAACTAGTACATTGGTCAACATATGATTAAGGTTTCCTGATGATGTACATTTATGTCAATTGACAATGAGGTCATGTCATTGGATGCATGATGTGATAGGCACACACCCGTCATAAGTATTGCAATGAGATCCAATCGCAAAGTTCTACATTGTGATAACTAGGAAAACATAGTAACCCAATTCTTTGGCCGTGAGATCATATCTAATCACTATCACCGCAAGCGGCTTTGACGGCAGCACCCGTCACACCGTAACATGGTGACCATAAAGGTGTTTCTAGGTATCCGAAGGAATAAGTTGAGGCGTATGCATGCATGAAGATTGGGATTTATCCATCTACGTGACGGATATGTACTCTAGGCCCACTCAGTGAGATTGCATCTACGAAGATTGCAAGCATGTGACCAGGTCACGATAATGTAATATCACCGGAACGAGTAAATGTGTTTGTCAGTAACGAGATCGAACTAGGTATGGAGATAGGGAAAGTCAGATCTCAGACAAACCAAGTATCATGAGACAAAGGGAATATTACTCAATGTTTGAGGTTCAAGCGATAATGTTTTTTTCTTGGAAAGCATAGGGACCATCGTGGCTTTCTAGATCCCGCTTTATTTGTTCATTGATCATAGAGGTGTCTCGATCATGTCTACACGTTCTCAAACCGTAGGGTGGCATGCTTACGGGTATACGATGCTTAGGTTTTGATTCGGGGTCATCAGAGTAATAAGAGAGAACTCCAGAATTGTTCTGAAGAGGAATCTGTAAATTCCGGAGTTGATGAATTGTTGAGAGACTTAAATAATATTTTTTGGTATTTAATTAAATTACTTAATATGAAAAAGGAAATAAAAATAGGCTAAACCCTAATGGGCCACCATTTGGCATCCCATTAGGGGGTGGCGACTCACCCAAAGGGAAAGGAGGGACCACAAACTATGTTGGATGCCGCCCCGACCAAACCCTAGAGGCGGTGGAGGCCAAGGTGGGGGGCACCTGGTGGAGGTGCCATCTCCACCCCCACGCCTCTATAAGAAGGCGGTAGCCCCTCCTCTCATTCCACCCCCTTGGATTTTGCCTCTCTCCCTCATGTGTCGTTCCGAAATATTGGAACGTGCATACGGGGTTTGAGATATCCACCATACTCACACCATATCGTGTTGCTGAATCCTCGGTCCAGATCTTTCTCCTGCCGCTGCTTCGCTGGACTAGAGTCCGGGGGACGCCGTTTATGCATGTAAAATGCATACATGAACTTTGCACTTTATTGAAACATATTACCACATATTTGCATCTTATATAATTTTATTCCCGTATTTTATGATATTTTAGGGGATTTTCTAAACAATCCCCCCTCCTTCGGTTCTAATTCTGTTTGGTAGAAAAGGCGACTTTTTAGTGTTTTTGATTTTCCAGGAGCTATGGGCCTCGAAAATGGGAAAGGTCAGGGGTCACCCTTCGGAATTTTTGAGACGAGCAAAATGAGCTATAGTGGGACACCAGGGGTGAATGAGGTGGAACCTAGGGAAGTTGTGTGCCCTCCCCCTTTGGGCGCGCCACCTAGGGTGTCGTTTCGCTGTCATCTGTCTGATTCGCTTCAATCCAACACCCACCGACTTGTTGACTGATGACCCACAAGTATAGGGGATCGCAACAGTCTTCGAGGGAAGTATTACCCAATTTATTGATTCGACACAAGGGGAGACAAAGAATACTTGTAAGCCTTAACAGCGAGTTGTCAATTCAGCTGCACCTGGAAATAGACTTGCTCGCAAGAGTTTATCGTAGTAACAGTTTTATGGCAAGTGGAAATAGTGAAATAACAAAGCGGTGAAATAAAGACAGCAGTAGTGATTATAGTAAACAGCAGGATTAAAATACGTAGGCACAGGGACGGATTTAACGTTGCATGGATGAGAGAAACTCATGTAACAATCAAAGCATGGGCATTTGCAGATAATAATAAAACGGTATCCAAGTACTAATCAATCAATAGGCATGTGTTCCATATTTAGTCGTACGTGCTCGCAATGAGAAACTTGCACAACATCTTCTGTCCTACCAGCCGGTGGCAGCCGGGCCTCTAGGGAAACTACTGGATATTAAGGTACTCCTTTTAATAGAGTACCGGAGCAAAGCATTAACACTCCGTGAACACATGTGATCCTCACATCACTACCATCCCCTCCGGTTGTCCCGATTTCTGTCACTTCGGGGCCATTGGTTCCGGACAGCGACATGTGTATACAACTTGCAGGTAAGATCATAAACAACGAATATCTTCATGAATCAATAACATGTTCAGATCTGAGATCATGGCACTCGGGCCCTAGTGACAAGCATTAAGCATAACAAGTTGCAACAATATCATAAAAGTGACATCTACGGATACTAGGCACTATGCCCTAACAATCTTATGACTATTACATGACCAATCTCATCCAATCCCTACCATCCCCTTCAGCCTACAGCGGGGGAATTACTCACACATGGATGGGGGAAACATTGCTGGTTGATGGAGAGGCGTTGGCGGTGATGGCGGTGAAGATCTCCTCCAATTCCCCGTCCCGGCGGAGTGCCAGAACGGAGACTTCGGGCTCCCGCGACGGAGTTTCGCGATGTGGCGGCTCTCTGGAGGGTTTCTGACTTCGACTTCTCCCCGTGCGTTTGTCGAAACCAATAAGTAGTCCGAAGGGGGCGTCGGAGGCCGGCCGAGGGGGCCACACCATAGGGCCGCGCGGCCCCCCCGGGCCGCGCCGCCATATGGTGTGGGGCCCCGGGCCTCCACCTCCTTTGCCCTTCTGGCTCCGTCAATATTTTGGTAAAATAGGGCCATCTGAAGAAATTCCGTAGATTTTCCCGAAAGTTGGATTTCTGCACAAAAACGAGACACCAGAGCAATTCTGCTGAAAACAGCGTTAGTCCGTGTTAGTTGTATCCAAAATACACAAATTAGAGGCAAAACAATAGCAAAAGTGTTCGGGAAAGTAGATACGTTTTGGACGTATCAACTCCCCCAAGCTTAGCTTATTGCTTGTCCTCAAGCAATTCAGTTAACAACTGAGCGATAAAAGAACTTTCACGAACACATTTGCTCATATGATGTATATATTCTCATCCTATGGCTAATACTTAAGCAGTTCATAATGAGATACATGCAAATAAGATCATCCAACAGCTATGTCAATCATGGAGAGGTACCAACAATTAATAATAAGCATCATGAATCATGTATATAAGCAGGATTGCAATGTTCATAAGAGAATATGATAAAGTGGTATCTCGCTTGCCCGTATTTGATCGGCAAAACATAAATGCCGAGGCACCTCTTGAGTTCATAGAAGGACTAGAAGTAGTGATTGTCAAAGATAAAAGCATCAAAGTTATACCACAATCAATCATATTTTGAGACAAGCATATTATACTAAGAATGACAATTGTGCTCTCAAGATAGTGCTCAAAGAAAGAATGGAGACACAACATAAAAGTAAAAGATTGACCCTTCGCAGAGGGAAGCAGGGATTAACATGCGCTAGAGCTTTTCATTTGTAAAGCAGGAGTAAAATTATTTTGAGAGGTGTTTGTTGTTGTCAACGAATGGTAATGGGTACACTAACTACCTCATCAACCGGACTCACAAGAGCGGCTCCCATTTTATTTATTTTTGGTTGGCACTCCTTCCAACCTTTCTTTCACAAACCATGGCTAACCGAATCCTCGGGTGCCTGCCAACAATCACATACCATGAAGGAGTGCCTTTTATTTAAGTTTTATTATTGTGATGACACTCCCCCAACCTTTGCTTACACAAGCCATGGCTAACCGAATCCTTCGGGTGCCGTCCAACAATCACAAACCATGGAGGAGTGTCTATTTAAGTTAATTAATTTGGGACTGGGAATCCCATTGCCAGCTCTTTTTGCAAAATTATTGGATAAGCGGATGTGCCACTAGTCCATATGAGAGTCCGTCAAAAGTAAATGACAAGGTTGAAAGCTAAACACCACATACTTCCTCATGAGCTATGAAACATTAACACAAATTGAGAAGCATTTTGAAAGTTTTAAAGGTAGCGCATGAGAATTTACTTGGAATGGTTTGAAATGCCATGCATAGGTATTTATGGTGGACACTTATGGAACAACTTGGTTTTCAGGTGTTTGGAAGCACGAGCGGCGTACCGCTCAGTACAAGTGAAGGCTAGCAAAAGACTAGGGAGCGACAAATCAAGAGAGCAGTAACTGTCATAATCATGCTTGCGGCAAAATAAATTAACGGAGGCATAAAAGTGATACAAGAACTCTGAAGCAATATAAATCATCGAGGCTTAATTGACTTTTTGTTCAGTCATATGCATGCGTGAGCATGTGCCAAGTCGATATAAATGAATTATTCAGAGGAGGATACCACAATGCCATACTTACTTATGAATAAAACAATGCAAGCAAATATCCATGACATGCTACTCATATTAATAAATTGGAACTAAACATGAGAGATCATGAGCTACTAGACTTTCTCAAATAACATATACCTCACATGAACCAACTAAGCATGCTCATATGGATGAGTATATGTACAAAAATGAAAGCAAATAGAGTTCATACCAGCCTCTCACCACAATCAGATTGTCGTAGATCGTCATTATTGCTTTTTCACTTGTGTAGCTTGGATAATATGAAATGAAAACCACGCTCCAGCCACCGAAGACCATTGAACTCATGATGAACTTTACAAACCAAAGAAGAACAGCAAATATTTTTGGTGTTTTCGAATTAGAAACAAGAACGAAAGAAAACAAGCAAACAAAGCAAAATCTTTTTGGGTTTTCTTATAGCAAACTAACGATAGCAAATAAAGCAAACTAAGAGCAAGGAACCAAATAAATAAATGGTGAAGAGAAACTACAGAAATATTTTTGGTCTTTTTGTGTTTTAGGAAAGAAACAAAGTGAAAACAAAAGAATGCAAACTAACAGAAACACAGAAAAGCAGGATGACAGAAATCTGCCAAATCCTGACAGCAGTACAGAAATCGAAAATAACAAAAATCTTCCATTGCTCAGACCAAAAAGTGTTCAACTAATGAAAGTTAGATAACAACCTGGGGAACATGCTCAAAAATTGGCAACTCAAAATAACGTTCTGGCTGTGCGTACGAATTTTTTTGGTAACAGCACAGAATCTGTTTTTGGACAGCACTTCCCCAAATATCATCTCCCTCTCATTAGAAAACCACTCTAGAGACTAAACAAGTATGTACAAGTATCCAGCAATCATAATATGCAAAGAATGAGTGATGCCGGTATACCTCCCCCCAAGCTTAGGCTTTTGGCCTAAGTGGAGTTCATTCCCAACGAGGGTCGGAGTTCCACGCCGGTGGATCATACATGGAGTGGTAATAGGGCCCCTGTGCAGAAGAATATCGTGGAGGCTCCACATGACCATGATGTTGATATGAGGAGCTTGCTGCATCGGATGAAGAGTCGGGATGCTCCTCGGTCTCCTCCACATCTTCCCTCGCACGACGGCTTTCTCTTTCTATGTATGCGTTTAGCTCATTTTCTGTGATCGACCACCCGTCCCTGGCATCAAGGTTAAACAAAGCAGGTGCAGGCAAGCGTACTAATTTTTCAATTTTCTTAGTTATACTCCAACTTTTCTTATACAAAGTTATCCTATAATGCAGGTTGTTCAAACTAGATGCATCTGAAATAAACTCATGCCTGATCATGGAGAAAACATCAAGTTTCTCTATAGAAAGCGGAATATCTAAATGGTGAGGACCTACACCATGTATAGCCAATAAGCGAGAGGCAATAAGACCTCCACAAATTCCTCCTTTCTCACGGTTAGTAGCAAGTCTACAAGCTATTAAAGCACCCAAATTATAAGTCCTATCCTGTTGCAAAGCAGCAGCTAAGAAAGCCAAGTCTGGGACAGATAATTTACCTCCAGTCCTTCTTGCAAGAACGCACTTTGTAATGAAATAGGCAAAGTAGCGGATGGCTGGATGTTGAATGCTACTAATCTTACCACCATCATTGGAGAGGCTCCTCCCATTACAAATCCTTGTATAAAGATCTGAGAGCTCCCGCGGTGTTCCCCTGATCTTCTCGCAGGATCCCCACTGCGGCACTCTAATCGCTGTGCAAAAATCACTGAAAGGCAAGTCAATGGTTTTGTTATAAATTTTATACCGGACCATGGGGTCAGTTCGAGACCGGTGAAACTCGAAATCCTGCACAACCGACACCGTTAGTTTAGCATATTGGTGAGGTTCACCAACAGCAAAATTTCCCAATCCTGCATTGGAAATTAGTGTTTGCACATCTTGCAGGATTCCTGCATTCCGCATAAAGTCCGTGCATGGGTAATAAGAGGGGTATACTCCCTCTTCACGATGGACTCTCATAACGTGCTGTACCTCCAACTCTTCTTGGTTCAATTGGGGCACACCTCCTTCCATTTTCTGAAATTTTCAACAATCATTATAAAATTTGATTTCAAGGTGTGTAATTGAAGGGAACTACTATAGGAACTTGCTAGAGTACTAAACATGCATCAAAACTAATTTCTTCCACTTAGAACAAGCATGCAAGCTCACTAAACATGTTATCTACAGCAGCAAAATATTCAAGATATACTCAACCAAATGAAATTCTAATTGGACAATCAAAGGAGTCACATACCAAGGAGTAAATGTGCCAAATTTCAGACAGAAATCTGGGCTGAGCAAGGAGATCGAAAAATCGCGAGTTCTTGAGCAGAAACGCGAGTGAGAGAAACTTGGTACGAGCTTTTTCGGGAGAGAGAAGGTGCTGGGAGAAAGAGATGGGGCAAGGGGTGGCCCACACCACATGGTGGCGCGGCCCCTTGCTGGCCGCGCCGGCCTATGGTGTGGCACCCCCTGGTGCCCCACAGGTCATCCTCTGGTGCTCCCAGGTGCCTCGTCGAAAAATAGGACCAACGGTGTAATTTTTGTAATTTTTAGAGAACTTTGAAAAATGCACATTTCTGGGTATTAAATTAATGATTACTGCGCAGGAAAATGATTTCTAAAATCTTAAATGACTAAAGCATATTGCAAAACAAAAGTGCTACAGCAAGTAAAATAGGTGAAGAAAGAAAAAAAGAAGTGTTGTTTAGCTCTTTTATGCAATAAAATATACTTGTTAACAAGGTTGATCAAGTCTTGCTACCAAATAAATTTTATATGACATAAGAAGAAATAAACCTCAAATCAATCATGTTACCTTATATTGAATTGATATGGATCCAATCACAAGAGTTTGATATTCTTCTTTAGGCTCATATATAGGACAATCAATGGATCCCACTTTGATAGTTTTCACATTAAAAATTGTATTGACTCCACATACTTTATCAATCCTCTTGGGAAAATAAACAGTGTGTTCCTTATCATCAACATTGAAAGTAACCATGCCTTTATTGCAATCAATAACAGCCCCTGCAGTATTAAGAAAGGGTCTTCCAAGAATAATGGACATATTATCATCTTCAGGCATTTCCAACACAACAAAATCAGTTAATATCAAGCAATGCTGAGTAACTTGAACAGGAACATTTTCACATAAACCAACAGGAATAGCAGAGATTTATCAGCCATTTGCAAAGATATATCAGTTGGTATCAATTTATCTAAATCAAGTCTCTTATAAAGAGAAAAAGGCATCACACTAACACCTGCTCCCAAATCACATAGAGCAGTTCTAACATAATTATTCTTGATGGAACAAGGAATAGTCGGTATACCTGGGTCGCCCAACTTCTTTGGAATCTTACCATTGAAGGAGTAATTAGCAAGCATAGTTGAAATTTCCTCATTGGGGACTTTCCTTTTGTTAGTAACAATATCTTTCATATACTTTGAATAAGGAGGCAATTTAATAGCATCAGTCAAAGGAATTTGCAAAAATAAAGGTTTCATCCAATCACAAAATTTATTATAATGTTCCTCCTCCTTTGATTTAAGTTTCTTAGCAGGAAAAGGCATTTGCTTTTGAACCCAAGGTTCTCTTTCATTACCATGTTTCTTTGTAATAAAATCTTCTTTAGTGTACTTTTTATTTTTAGTATGCTTTTCAGGTTCTTTTTCAACTTCTTCTTTATCAGGAGCATCATTCTTATCATTATCTTCCTCATGTTCATTACCACTTTCAGTTTCAGCATCAGAAATAGAAATACTATTAGGATCATTAACAGGTTCAGAGGATTCTACAACATTCTTATGTTTCTTTTTCTTTTTCTTAGATGGAGCACTAGTTTTAATTAGTTGAGAATCTTGTTCAACTCTTTTGGGGTGCCCTTCAGGATATAGAGGATCCTGGGTAGAAACACCACCTCTAGTTGTTACTTCACAAGCATGTTTTTCTTTAGAATTATTTCCCAACAAGTCATTTTGCACTTTAGTAAGTTGATCAATTTGAGTTTGAACCATTTGAAAATGTTTAACAAGTATCTTAACATCATTAGAGGTTCTCTCCACAATACCATGCAATTCACTAATAGCTCGGGAGTTTTCCATTAAATGATTCTCTACTCTCATATTAAAGTTTTCTTGCTTAACAATATAATTATCAAATTCATCTAAGCATTGAGCAGGAGATTTTGAATACGGAATATCTTCCCTAGTAAAGTGTTGAAGCGAGTGTACCTCAATCATGGATGAAGGGGGAATTGTCTCACATATATCTTCTATAGGAGGTAAATTCTTCACATCTTCAGGTTTAATACCCTTCTCTTTAAGAGACTTCTTGGCTTCCCTCATATCTTCATCATTCAATTTAATCATACCCCTCTTCTTCACTATCGGTGTCGGGGTTGGTTCAGGTGTAGACCAATCATCATGATTCCGGCCTATTTTAGCCAATAATTCTTCAGCGTCGTCTGGAGTTCTTTTCCTGAAAACACAACCAGCACAACTATCCAGGTATGCCCTAGACTCAATGGTTAGTCCACTATAAAATATATCAAGTAAATCATGCTTTTCCAAATCATGGTCAGGCTGAGCTCTAATAAGAGAGCAAAATCTAGCCCAAGCCTCAGGCAATTTCTCTCCATCTTCCTGGTCAAAATTATAAATTCTCTGCAAAGCAGCATGTTGAGCACTAGCAGGAAAGTATTTACGGAAGAAAACATCACGCAAGTCAGTTGGACTTTTAATAGAACCAGGAGGCAAATTATTATACCAAGTTTTAGCATCATCCTTTAATGAGAACGGAAAAATTTTAGCGACAAAATAAGTACGCATCTTGACATCATCAGAAAACACGCCACTAAGAGTAGATAACTCAGTCAAGTGTTCAACAGCACTTTCTTTTTCAGTACCACAAAAGGGTGTTTTCTCAACAATAGCTATATGAGATAGATCAAGAGAAAAATCATAATCTTTATCCCTAATGTTTATAGGAGATGTGGCAAATTTAGGATCAGGAGATGGTGTATATCTAACAGCATGTTCTGCAAGCAACTTTTTAATTTTTCTTGCATCAGTAGTAGCCTTGCATTTTTCAATAAAATCATTATCAAGCTCTACATAATCTTCATCAAGATCATCACTAGAATATTCAACAGACTCAGGTGAATTAACAGGTGTAGCAGCATTAGGAGTTTCAGTATTTTCAATTTGTCTAGACTTAGCAATTGTAGCATCTAGAAAAGATCCCAATGAACCACTATCATCAAGCACAGCAGAAACATTATCAATATTATGAGAATTTTCAGATTCAGCAGAAGTACCAGCACGCGAAGCATGTGGCGGTGAAACAAGTTTATCAATCACAGAGGGTGAATCAAGAGCAGCAGAGGTACTCAAAGTTGTACCTTTTCTTGTAGTGGATGGTAATATGGCGATCTTAGTATCGCGAGGTTTACCCATAATGGAGAATTTGCAGCGAACAATATCAATCCAAGTGAACTTCCAAATAAAGCTATGCTCCCCGGCAACGGCGCCAGAAAATAGTCTTGATGACCCACAAGTATAGGGGATCGCAACAGTCTTCGAGGGAAGTATTACCCAATTTATTGATTCGACACAAGGGGAGACAAAGAATACTTGTAAGCCTTAACAGCGGAGTTGTCAATTCAGCTGCACCTGGAAACAGACTTGCTCGCAAGAGTTTATCAGTAGTAACAGTTTTATGGCAGTGGAAATAGTGAAATAACAGCGGTGAAATAAAGACAGCAGTAGTGATTATAGTAAACAAGGATTAAAATACGTAGGCAGTGGACGGATTTAACGGGCATGGATGAGAGAAACTCATGTAACAATCAAAGCATGGGCATTTGCAGATAATAATAAAACGGTATCCAAGTACTAATCAATCAATAGGCATGTGTTCCATATTTAGTCGTACGTGCTCGCAATGAGAAACTTGCACAACATCTTCTGTCCTACCAGCCGGTGGCAGCCGGGCCTCTAGGGAAACTACTGGATATTAAGGTACTCCTTTTAATAGAGTACAGAGCAAAGCATTAACACTCCGTGAACACATGTGATCCTCACATCACTACCATCCCCTCCGGTTGTCCCGATTTCTGTCACTTCGGGGCCATTGGTTCCGGACAGCGACATGTGTATACAACTTGCAGGTAAGATCATAAACAACGAATATCTTCATGAATCAATAACATGTTCAGATCTGAGATCATGGCACTCGGGCCCTAGTGACAAGCATTAAGCATAACAAGTTGCAACAATATCATAAAAGCGACATCTACGGATACTAGGCACTATGCCCTAACAATCTTATGACTATTACATGACCAATCTCATCCAATCCCTACCATCCCCTTCAGCCTACAGCGGGGGAATTACTCACACATGGATGGGGGAAACATTGCTGGTTGATGGAGAGGCGTTGGCGGTGATGGCGGTGAAGATCTCCTCCAATTCCCCGTCCCGGCGGAGTGCCGAACGGAGACTTCTGGCTCCGGCGACGGAGTTTCACGATGTGGCGGCTCTCTGGAGGGTTTCTGGCGACTTCGACTTCTCCCCGTGCGTTTTCAGGTCGAAACCAATAAGTAGTCCGAAGGGGGGCATCGGAGGCCGGCCGAGGGGGCCACACCATAGGCCGCGCGGGCCCCCCCTGGGCCACGCCGCCATATGGTGTGGGGCCCTCGGGCCTCCACCTCCTTTGCCCTTCTGGCTCCGTCAATATTTTGGTAAAATAGGGCCATCTGAACAAATTCCGAAGATTTTCCCGAAAGTTGGATTTCTGCACAAAAACGAGACACTGAGCAATTCTGCTGAAAACAGCGTTAGTCCGTGTTAGTTGTATCCAAAATACACAAATTAGAGGCAAAACAATAGCAAAAGTGTTCGGGAAAGTAGATACGTTTTGGACGTATCATTGACCTGTAAAAACACTATATATACGACCCTGGGAGTTTTGTCGAGGCTACGGCAGCGGAGATCAAAACACATAAACGGAGAGTCAGCAGGCCGCCGCTGCCGAAGATCGGAGGGGGAAACGCTACCGGAATCGCCTCCGGTGGACTCCACCCCCGTCCGGTGAAGGCGTCATCACCATCTTCATCAGCTTCATCAACATCTACAACAACTCTTCATCACCCCTCTGTAATCTCTTGGCAAAAATGATTTATGATGCAAAATATTGTTTTTCCATGATCTATTGCATATCTATGTTGACGTTTGAGTAGTGAATTGTTCATGCAAATTGTGAGATAGTTTGTTGTTGGTTGCATAAACGTATTATTAGTTAGGAATGATGTGAATCTTCTAAAGAGGGTAAAACATTATTTAAATAGTAAATTTTCTATGAAGGACATGGGTGAAGCTTCTTGCATATTAGGCATTAAAATCTATAGAGATGGATCAAAACACCTAATATCATGAAGTCAGAGTACTTACCTGGAAAAGGTTCTAAAGAGATTCACATTGGATCAGGCGAAGAAAGGATTCTTGCATGTGTTAAAAAGTAAACCATTGAGTGCGACTCAGTGTCCAGCAACGGCTAAATATAGGGAAGAGATGTCTAGAATACCCTATGCTTCAGCCATAGTCTCTATCTATCATGTATGACATGCTATTTTTTGAACAAGGAAAGGGTCTCGAAGGACCCGGATGATGCATTAATTACCGTCGGTGGGTTTACAAAACGCAAAGAGGACCTTATAGAAAAGTAAAAACGTAGAACAATCCTCCGAAATAACAAACAGGACCCTAGAACATAAAGGAAATTTCCAAACAGATCCTTCTCCACCGGCGTCGATATGAAGCTTCTGAGAACGGCCACCCACAACACTGATACGTCACAAACGTATCTATAATTTCTTATGTTCCATGCTACTTTTATTACAATACTTGAATGTTTTATACATACTTTACAGCATTATTATACATTTTCCGGTACTAAACTATTAACAAGATGCCGAAGTGCCAGTTGTTGTTTTCTGTTTTTTGGTTTCAGAAATCCTAGTAAGGAAATATTCTCGAATTGGACGAAATCAACGCCCAGGGGCCTATTTTTACACGAAGCTTCCAAGACCGAAAGTGAGACGAAGTGGGCCACGAGGTGGCCACACACCAGGCGGCGCGGCCAGCCCCGCCGCGCGGCCCTAGTGTGTGAGCCCCTCGTGACGCCCCCTGACCTACCCTTCCGCCTACTTAAAGCCTCTGTCGCGAAACCCCCTGTACCGAGAGCCACGATACGGAAAACCTTCCAGAGACGCCGCCGTCGTGAATCCCATCTCGGGGATTCAGAACATCGCCCGGCACCCGCCGGAGAGGGGAATCATCACCGGAGGGGCTCTACATCATCATGCCCGCCTCCGGATTGATGCGTGAGTAGTTCATCCTTGGACTATGGGTCCATAGCAGTAGCTAGATGGTTGTCTTCTCCGCTTGTGCTATCATTGTTATAGATCTTGTGAGCTGCCTAACATGATCAAGATCATCTATTTGTAATGCTACATGTTGTGTTTGGCGAGATCCGATGAATATAGAATATTATGTTAAGTTGATTATCAATCTATCATATATGTGTTGTTTATGTTCTTGCATGCTCTCCGTTGCTAGTAGAGGCTCTGGCCAAGTTGATACTTGTAACTCCAAGAGGGAGTAATTATGCTCGATAGTGGGTTCATGCCTCCATTTAATCTGGGACAGTGACAGAAAGTTCTAAGGTTGTGGATGTGCTGTTGCTACTAGGGATAAAACATTGATGCTTTGTCTAAGGATATTTGTGTTGATTACATTACGCGCCATACTTAATGCAATTATCTGTTGTTCGCAACTTAATACCGGAAGGGTTCGGATGATAACCTGAAGGTGGATTATTTAGGCATAGATGCATGCCGGATAGCGGTCTATGTACTTTGTCGTAATGCCCTGATTAAATCACATAGTAATCATCGTTGATATGTATTGAATCTTTATTTGTCAATTGCTCGCCCGTAATTTGTTCACCCAGCATGTTAGTTATCTTATTGGAGAGACACCACTAGTGAACTGTGGACCCCGGTCCATTCTTTTACATCTGAATACATTCTACTATTTTTACTGTTCTTTGCAAACAAACACCATCTTCCACTCGATACGCTTAATCCTTTGTTTTCAGCAAGCCGGTGAGATTGACAACCTCACTGTTACGTTGGGACAAAGTACTTTGATTGTGTTGTGCAGGTTCCACGTTGGCGCCGGTTTCACTGGTGTTGCGCCGCACTACATTCCTCCACCAACAACCTTCACGTGCTTCTTGGCTCCTACTGGTTCGATAAACATTGGTTTCTTTCTGAGGGAAAACTTGTCACTGTGTGCATCATACCTTCCTCTTGGGGTTCCCAACGGACGTGTACATTTACGCGCATCAAGGACTGTTTTCTCGCTGTTGGGAGATCAAGACACGCTGCAAGGGAGTCTCCACTTCCAATCTCTTTACTTTGTTTTTGTCTTGCTTTATTTTATTTACTACTTTGTTTGCTGCACTTAAACAAAACACAAAAAATTAGTTGCTAGCTTTACTTTATTTACTATCTTGTTCTCTATATCAAAAACACAAAAAAATTAGTTACTTGTCTTTACTTTATTTGCCTAGTTTACTTTATTACTGTTATAATGGGTACTCCTGAAAATACTAAGTTGTGTGACTTCACTAGCACAAATAATAATGATTTTATATGTACTCCTATTGCTCCACCTGCTACTACAGCAGAATTCTATGAAATTAAACCTGCTTTACTGAATCTTGTTATGAGAGAGCAATTTTCTGGTGTTAGTACTGATGATGCTGCTGCCCATCTTAATAATTTTGTTGAACTTTGTGAAATGCAAAAGTATAAGGATATACATGGTGATATTATAAAACTGAAATTGTTTCCTTTCTCGCTAAGAGGAAGAGCTAAAGATTGGTTGCTATCTTTACCTAAAAATAGTATTGATTCATGGACTAAATGTAAAGATGCTTTTATTAGTAAATATTATCCTCCTGCTAAGATTATATCTTTGAGAAGTAGCATAATGAATTTTAAACAATTTGATAATGAACATGTTGCTCAAGCATGGGAGAGAATGAAACCTTTGGTAAAGAATTGCCCAACCCATGGACTGACTACTTGGATGATCATCCAAACCTTTTATGCAGGATTGAATTTTTCCTCAAGGAACCTGTGGTGACCCGGCATAACACTGCATGGTGTAGTATGCAAGTCTGACATAACACCAATGAAACACCGTTCCACTAGCATTACATCGCTCAGAGTGGTACAACAGAAACATATGCGGGTCCAAGGCATGTCTATAGAATTACATACAGACTCTGTTACAAAAGATCAGCATAGCCTCCTACTTTACAATGAGGTAATCTTCAAATGAGCTCCAGAAGAACGACTCGTAGTCTAATCCTATCACGAACTCTATTTATAGAGTATTTAACTAGCTATAGAGGCTAAGAATAGATGCTAGCTAACTAGGAGCTAGGTTTAGGAAGCTAGTTCCTTCTATTGCTAGTCTTAGGTTTTCTCTTTGTTGAATGTGGTATCTGACTCTCCTGACATGGTCCTGTCCTTTGAAGTAGTTGTTGACTCCTCGGCCTTCGAGTTGCATTGTAGATCCTCCTTCGATGCCTCCATATCTAAGCAGGGGATTTAAGGGTGGGATGAGTACGAGCGTACTAAACAAGTTCATTATAGGAAAGAGGTGTTTAATGCACTAGCTACAGCCATAGACCAGAAAGTCATAGACAATGCAAGTTTTTGTAAACATTTCTTCAAAAGGTTGCTTTTATTCTGAAGAGCTATGTCCGTCAGCCTTCACCGGTTGACTAGAACTTCATGGAGTTCCTTTCCGGCAGCGTTCAGTTCCAAAACCCGGAACAGGAGTGACGGGTCACGTTCGTTACACTCGCAGAGGTGTGTTGCTTTACCCATAAGAGATCTTAACCTTGGTGCCAACCGGGTGATCTTCCCGTCCACACTTCCTTTGGTGTGAGGCCCGGTATAAGGTCCTAGTCAATCATGTTCCTCCGCTACCTCGAACACCCACCCTTTGTTGCATGCCCCGATCCTGGGTCCACGCCGGTTCACTTACGCCAATTAAGGCTGGGCCCCGACCACGACAACAGTGCTGGGCTCTACCATACACTCCTACGCCGGTAGCTGCAACCCATCATAGACCGCATTACCGTGGGGAATTAGAATGGGATCCCCACCCTCCGGTTCCGCAAGACACAACTGCTACGGTAAGCATTGCATTACCGTGGGGAATTAGAATGGGATCCCCACCCTCCGGTTGTTCCGCCAGATACAACTGCTACGGTAAGCGCATCCGTTGATGAACGAGAGGTGGAAACACTTTTGACTACTCCGTCCCACTCCGGATCTTATGGTTAACACGGTTATTACGGCACAAGAATCACTGGACGACATTTGTTGTTTAATCCTAGATGGATATAAACCCTTGCAATGGAACCTCCACCATATCAACACAATCCATTGTTCCATTGCCCACCACATAGTCATATTCATAGTTATGAAAATAGTGGTTTTGCTTTTTATGCAATAATGATAAACATAGTACTTTGCAAGTAATTTGGTAAAAATACTCAAATGACATGAGCAAGCGATGAACTTGCCTTTCTTGACTGCAAGATTATGCAGACAAGGTCTTCGATGCGCAATAACTCCAAATTCTGAAATAGCATCATCGTCCGGTAAGGAC
Source organism: Lolium multiflorum (assembly GCA_030979885.1). Taxonomy (NCBI): domain Eukaryota; kingdom Viridiplantae; phylum Streptophyta; class Magnoliopsida; order Poales; family Poaceae; genus Lolium; species Lolium multiflorum. The sequence continues at coordinate 94,418,027 of CM061748.1, forward strand.
GATGTTTAAAAGATTGGCAAGGATGCAATAATGCATAAGTATGAGATGCAATCGTTCTAAGCGTGACCTAACCTCGATGATTTAGGATTAGTGAGTGGTAATGATTAGTTCAGGGTGTGTTGCACTTTTAGAGTGATTCACAAACAAGGTTCTTATTCAGAGTTGTGTTGTTTTAGAATCATAAGCAAGTGGTAAAATGCATAGTAACAATCATACACACCCAGGGATAATAGTTGTATAATAAGTAAAGAGCAGTTGTCAATTTTAAGTCCTATAGTGCATGGTTGATTATTACTTATTATATAATCCAAAAGAATCACTTTTGAAGAACATGTGCTTTAATAAAGAATAAGTATAACTATTTGGTTTGTGGGTTCTAGGGTTTACTATGGTTTTAAACTAGTTTCCAGGGTAAGGATTAGATGGATCCCAGCAATGTTGGATTCATCAACACCTAGGGCTTGTAAGGCTGAGTTAAGCCTAGGCATCTTGAGAAATTTATTATAAATAGTTGCTATCAAGGTTGGTATACCTTGCTGGTTATAGCTGGTTATTGGCTATAGGTCCTATTAGGCAGGGTTGTTGATGATTCCTTATTTTCTTCAAAAGAATAACTTTTGAAGAACATACTTCTTAAGTAATAAGAAGTATTACAATTAAGGTTGAGGTTGTCTAGGGTTTGCTATTGGATCTACTAAGTAAGGAATAGTTGTTTCCTAAATAGGAGGGTTCATAAGTATCTCACACTTGTAGGGTTTAGTCGGTATGTAATATGATACACAATATTGGCATGGTTGCTATTAGAGTTCATCACAATGGTGTGATGCTAAGCATGGTTAATTAAGGTTGATATCTCTAAGGATAGGATCTAGGGTTTGCACTTGGTTAACCCTAGTTGATCATCTAGGTCTAATGAGGATGAACATATGGGATACCCATGTTATTAGTAATAGGTCGTCTACATTTTATGTGGACATGCCCAGTATCTAGGTTCTATATGGTTCTATGATTTAAAAGAAAGTAGGATGATCACATGGTATAACCTAGGGTTTAGGTTTAGGACAAATTAGGGTTCACTCATAAAATAATGAGACTACTATTTTATGTATAAAGAAACTAGGGTTTCCTAATTACTATATAGAATTTAGGTTAATAACTTCATTATCAAGTTGAAGTTATTAATAACTTTGAAATAAAAATAATATTGGATTTGGCATTTTATTATTTTAGAGGAATTTAATAATTAAGATAATTATTAATCAGGGTTTAAATCCTTCTAATAAGGATTTAATAAGATAATAAATAAATAAAATTAGTTTTAATGTTTTCTTTATTTACTTAATGGTTTTTATTTAATTTGGAAAGTTTTCCTAGTTATTGAATTTTAATTGAATTTAGAATTAATAATAAAGGCTTAAATTAATAGGGTTAAATAATTAAATTTTTATTTAAAATAAATTTTTCATATTATATTTTTAATGAATAGAGTTTATTTTTCTGAATATTTTAATATCTCATTTGAATTTTTCTGAGTTAAGATGAATTTCCTATGTATTTGCAAAGTTTCAGTAATTAATAAAATTGAAATAAAATAAGGAATTTACTAAACGCACCCGGCCCTGTGCTACTCACAGAGACTGACCAGTGGGCCAGTGGTCCACGTTGGCTGCCACGTGAGCGTGGACGGGTCAACAGAGACGACGTGGCCAGGAGCATGGTAACCGGCGGGCAGACGTCGCCGGCGTCGCCGATTCCGGCCATGCTCGGATGGGCGACTGGTTCCATTCGAACCAGCGCACCGCGAGGAGCCAAAAGGTGGCGGCGCCGCTCCGGTAAGGTCACCGGAGCTTGCTCGCCGGCGAGGCCGAGCGGCGGCGTGGACAGGGGCACGGTGCGGCAGCACTACGGCGAGCTAGGGAACAGGGTGAGCATGCCAGGGGGTTCAGCGGCTCACCAGGAGCACGCAGAGCTTGACGGCGTCGCTTGCCGTGGCCGGGATCGCCGGATTTCATGGCGCCGGTGCCGGAGAAGACGAGCTCAGCGGCGAGGCTACAGCTCGCCCTGGCCCAATTCCTTTTGCACCGAGAGCATGTCGAGGACGGCGGAGACGATGGTGGTCACGGCGAGGCTTGGGGAAGGCTCTATCGGCGGCGAGAAGAATCGGCCGGCGCAGCTAGGGTTTCCATCTGGGGAGAAATTGAGCAGAGGAGAGGGAAAACGGTGCTAGGGTTCGTCTTGGGGCCTCTTATACCGCGTTGTGGTGCGCCTCGTCACGAAATCGAGCACTGGGAGGTCGCCAGCGAGACGACGAAGCCGAGCACGGCTTCGTGCTGTCCTCCATGCGAGACGAAGAGATGAGGACGAGCTCCTGGCGTGGATATTTCCCTGAAGGGGTATGTTGGGCTGGGCTTGGGCCAGTGCTAGGCTGGGTGCTGGGCACGCTGCTGGCTCCTTCTGGCTGGTGGTCTTCTTCTCCATTTTTCTTCTCTTTTTCTTTTTCTTCTTTTCTTTTGAATTCTGTTTTTTTTTCAAATTTTATTTTCCTTGTTATGAACTTAATTAAGACATAGTGCAATACAATTACACTATGTTTTATTTTAAACAAACATTTCATATTTAATTATATTTCATACTTGTGGGTTTATTCAAAATAGCAAATAGGTATGAGTTTATATTCTTATTTTTAATTTCCTTTTTCTTGTGAATCAATTCTGTTATGATTTATTAGAATTGATAATTTCAAATCAATATATTTCAGAGGTTATTACTGCTTGGTTTCTATTTGAAGAATTTGTCACTTGCACATAATTTTATGTGAGCACTTGCTTGTTAAGGTTTTGTAGGTTTTATTATAACCATATTTCAAAGGTAGTACTAGGATTATATTTTAATAACACCTTGAAATATCTAGAGTAGGTATTACTCTCCTCAAGGTTGAGTCTTAATTATATAGATAAGTGGTTGATAATCACACTTATGGTTTTAATTATAAGATGTATCACAAGAGTTTTCCCAGGTTTAATAATTGTAGCTTAAGATTTTATTAATGTGCAATACTAGGGTTCTATTGATATTTACCTAATGGCAATGGGGTTGAATCTCAATTATGGCCTAGATTTTAATTGTGATCACCTTAGTGATACACAAACAAGAATTGAGGTAGGGTTTAGGGTTTTACTTGTGATCATCAATTAGTTCACAAGTTAGCTTGATATGTGGGCATAGGTTCTATATGTGGCTTAACACCATATTACTTTGGCTAGGGTTTCTCCTCCTTAATAATGACAAGATGGTTACTTGCTTCATATCTTATGTGCTTTTCTAATTACTAAGGATGTGAGAATTTGTTTTATCTTCTACCAATTAACTTCTATTATTATCCTCAATTAATCATTAAAGTAACTACAGTGGTTATAGTTCTTTTTATAGTTAACTTTGGTCATATGGATGGATGGTTTCTCACCATATAAAGTATAGAGTTTGAGTCTAAGGTTTTTCTTAGGTTCTTTAATTGAGGAATAAATGGAATATAGATGTGGTAGGATTCTACTTATTCTATTAGGATTTAACTTATCCTCACATACTTCAAGAGCATGATCATGTATTAAACATGATCAACTTGTTCTTAATTACTCTACCTCAAGTTCTTAGGTTTATGATCATTACCCAATGGTGATGATCATGCATGGCATGGGCTTCCCAAAGTATCACTAGAAGTATTTGTCTAGGGTTATACCAATTACCTCTCTCACTCCACAAGGACTTGGACTAATATCTAGGTTTCTACTCAAGGGATGATGATATTATTAACTAAACATGTGGTTTGCCTAAGAATTCTACCTTGCTATCTTCTGTAGCTTGTTCTTCAGGAAATCTGATAAACCTGCTTCTTGTGGTATGCCTCCACCTCCAAGCTGCTTCATCTTGGTCCTATCTAAATTATGGAGTGGCCCAACTATTTGGTTTGCTTGTATCATGGTACAAGATGATGGAATGAATGAGGCATAGGGTTCCTTTTATAGGCTTGGGCATGCTCTAGTATGATGACACATAGGTGGATGACTCTTGTTTTGATAGGATGAGTAAGGTGCTTGGTTGTCATGCTCTTATCCATAGCAATCCTTTAAGCATGAGGTGGCATAGCTTAGGATTCAAGCTATGTAGATATTTTCATCCTATGTGGCATGGGTATTATCCTCTCATTTGATTTGTTTTAGGATGGCCAAGTGGCTTTTGTTACTAAATATCTTGTGAATGATTTTATGCTTGTGGGTGAGTCACTATATCATATGTGATTGTATTTATATTGTAATTGGGATCAAAATGTCAAAGACATGGATTATACCTCAATTTTGAATGGTGATGTTTGATTTCACCAAGGCATGATCATATGAGTTTCAAAATACTCATAGTTTATTTTATTCAAATAGTTTGAACTATAATTCGTAATGTAAACGAATTTAGTTTTGTGATATTCCACATATTTAATAAGTTATGATTAAAATCAGAATGTGTGGCTTTTATGCACTTAGGTCCTTGTGTTTTACCATATTTTATAATAAGTTTTAAAGTGAATTAGATTATACCCCAAAGTTAGTTGCTCAACTTTTAAGTGTTAATAATTTAGAGTTTGTTTATTATCTCTTTGATGGGTATAGACCTCTCCCATCTCTAGGGTTTAATGATAAGCTTGTGTTGGTGTTAAATTCAAGAGTTTAGTTCAAGAAATACCATGAGGTTCATGGTAGAAATATTTATTTGTTAAAGATATGGAAAAGATAAGTGAAGGATGGTTTCTCCATGTTACTGTTACTTGATTTGCAATTGAATAGGTGTTCATATGTTATGACAAGGATTACCATATTATAATCTTTTATAAGATCAAGCAATTTATCATTGAGTAAAGTGTTGTTGTGTTGATTATTAGTTCCATTTGATCTAACCCCTTAGATCAAATCATCTCTACCTAAAAACAAGGTTTTAACAAAGTCACATTGAGGTTTATAGCGCTTGACTTGATGAGCTACTTCAATTCCACCAAGGTCAAGTGAAACTTCAGTTACTGTGACTGTTTTACTTTAAAGCGCGAAAATTCCCCGGATTTTCTATGCATGAATGCAATGCACACATCTGTTTCCTCTATTTTTGTAACCCCATTACCTGGGATATTGCAGTCTCTACCCCTTAAACTTAACTTCGTCCTCGAAGTTTGATCTCTCTCACGTTTCCGAGGTGTGGATCTGTCTTGTGAAGACTACGACTTTTCTCGAACTCCGTGGTGATCTCACTGGATATAGTTGAATATATCCCTTGTCCAGATTCTTCTTGGAATCCATTAGGGTTTGCCTCCGAACCATGGTTCTTACTTCAATTTCATGATTTCTTTTAATATTATACTCTTGTTTCCTTTCTCATTGTCTATTCAATGATTGGGACTTCTTCTTGTCCTGACAGTCTTAATTGAGGACTAATTGGTTAACATTCTCCTATTTGATAAAATAGGTCTTTGTTTACCCTTACTACCAAAAGTGCAGTAGTGGTGCTTAATAAGGTACTAACTATGGAATTGGTCATGATGGTTTCTTTTCCTAAGAATGGATTAGACTCATTTAGTCCATCCAATCATGGTTCATAGTTGATACCTATAACTATTTTGGGTTATTTAGGTTCCATGAAAGGAATCATTCTATTAGTCTTTGATATTGGTATGTTCAATCTTCTTCGGTCTTTGGCCTTTTGAACTGTATTTGGTCTATGGTATTTTCTTCGTCCAACTTCTTTATGCTTAACTTACTTGAGCTTTCGTACTTCTGAGTAAATACTACTCACTTTCTCAAGTTATAGTCCACTTCTTACTTCCTCGAGGTATGAACCTCGGCTTCTGGTCTGACATCCTTCTGAAAGTAGTGTTCAACAATCTTATGAAAATAAGATCGAACTTCCTCTCAGTTCAGACCTTCTTCTTCTATTTTGCTCAAAGTATTGAGTCATTATACATCCAACTCAATCTTTACTCTACCCCTTAGAGTTTTCTTATGGTTTTAAACTCCTTTTCTTCCAACCATTGGACTTATGGTTAGAATATTGGTCTGGTTCTAACTTATGGGTTTTACTTCTTCTAAGGTCTCGCGAAGAATGTTTGTGGTGTATCCACTCAATTGTGGACATCCAATGTGAATCCTTCGACTAAATGATTATAGATCTAGCTATTTGGTTAACAACATTTTATTTGTTCATAACTTCTTGGTACAAATAATCCAATGGTGGACTACTTGATACCGATTGTGGCTCTTTGTTGTCTAAAAATGGACTCTATTATAGGTTCTGATCAACTGGACGAGATATCCTCTACTTTATCTCGCAGCATTGATACTATATCACTTGTGGTCTTCTGATGTCAACTATGGTCTTCTTATATCTGCTATGGTTTCATAGGTCATCTTCCTTTTTCGAGGGTTTATTGTTGCAAGAAAACCACTAGCTGACACTATGAATATAGTATCCGAGGTGATTTCCCATGCATTCCCTCATCTATATTAACTATGGATCTGCTTCAGCTTCACCATAATCATTATATTTCTCACCTTCATGCTTCTTCCGTACTAAAGTACTCCTCTGTTGAGGTAAAGCATGAGTTTTGATTGGTACTTCCTTCAGAGTATTGTGGTTTCTTCCCACAATTTTACTTCCTTCTTTTAATGAAACTTCATCTTGTTTTCAAAATATTCAGAATTCGTTACTTCCTCACACGTTTACCCTTACCCTCTAGATCTATAGCATCAAGTAATAACTTGATATTGCAACATGCATTTGCATACCAAAGTCAAACTTCATGTATGGATCTAGTCAAACAATGAAAATCCAATAAAATCCAAGAAGATTCAGCTTTGTGTTTATAATACACACCATCATAAGACTGAATATTATAGTTGAGTAAGACATCTCTAAACATTAGGCTGAGATGTGTAGTATATAACACTACATAAGATAGGTTGATATCGTGATACTTAGCACGAATATATGGGATTCTGCTATTTGTTTCAACCTTTACCTTAATTGCACAATTGCAATGAGATAAACTTGAAACAAAGTGGTTTAGGATGGTTAAGGTTACCCTAATTTTTTTTGGGAGTACTACTTAACTTTCATTTTATTGAAGACTATCTCGCATGATATGTTTAGGTTCTAATATTGCTACTTTAACACATAACTATGGAAATATAGCTCATATACTTTCATATGTTCTTACCATATAACTAGGGTTCTGATGTACTTGACACAGTTCCCATGGTTTTGGAACACAATCTTACTCTATTGTTTCGCGTCTAACTTCTTATCAAACTCCTCCTAAGTATTTATGATATTCTAGCCCATCACATAACGATTCTCAGGTGAATCATATATGATTTCTATCTCTACCATGTAAGTAGTCATATATTATTCCTATCCCTCTTCCTTTCCTCCCATGATTGACTCATCATGGTTTATACAACCTCATATAACTTATATTCATTCCTTACTATCAGTTGTTTTTACACGTTTGGATAATTTACTTACCAATTACATGTGTTGGTACACATCTTCCAATAGGATATCTTCCTTATGGTTGTATCCTCTCTTTGGACTACCATGTATTGTATACCAACTGTGATCTACCCATCTATTGTTTTAAGACTTCAAGGGTGTGCTACATATTTGGGATTAGCTAACTAACTTTACTTAGGAAAGATAGGTAAGAAATGTTGACTCAAGTGTGTCAGGATTATTCTCAAGTGAATACCCATCTTAAGTCATAAGAAGATTTGGTTTACCTAGGACAACTTCCTATAGACACTACCAATCCTATAGGTCTCCTTTAAAGGGTTTTAATCCTAGGGTCAAAGCATTTGCTCTGATACCAACTGTGGTGACCCGGCATACCACTGCATGGTGTAGTATGCAAGTCTGACATAACACCAATGAAACACCGTTCCACTAGCATTACATCGCTCAGAGTGGTACAACAGAAACATATGCGGGTCCAAGGCATGTCTATAGAATTACATACAGACTCTGTTACAAAAGATCAGCATAGCCTCCTACTTTACAATGAGGTAAATCTTCAAATAAGCTCCAGAAGAACGACTCGTAGTCTAATCCTATCACGAACTCTATTTATAGAGTATTTAACTAGCTATAGAGGCTAAGAATAGATGCTAGCTAACTAGGAGCTAGGTTTAGGAAGCTAGTTCCTTCTATTGCTAGTCTTAGGTTTTCTCTTTGTTGAATGTGGTATCTAACTCTCCTGACATGGTCCTGTCCTTTGAAGTAGTTGTTGACTCCTCGGCCTTCGAGTTGCACTGTAGATCCTCCTTCAATGCCTCCATATCTAAGCAGGGGATTTAAGGTGGGATGAGTACGAGCGTACTCAACAAGTTCATTATAGGAAAGAGGTGTTTAATGCACTAGCTACAGCCATAGACCAGAAAGTCATAGACAATGCAAGTTTTTGTAAACATTTCTTCAAAAGGTTGCTTTTATTCTGAAGAGCTATGTCCGTCAGCCTTCACCGGTTGACTAGAACTTCATGGAGTTCCTTTCCGGGCGTTCAAGTTCCAAAACCCGGAACAGGGAGTGACTGGTCACGATTCGTTACACTCTGCAGAGGTGTGCTGCTTTACCCATAAGAGATCTTAACCTTGGTGCCAACCGGGTGATCTTCCCGTCCACACTTCATTTGGTGTGAGGCCCGGTATAAGGTCCTAGTCAATCATGTTCCTCCGCTACCTCGAACACCCACCCTTTGTTGCATGCCCCGACCCTGGGTCCACGCCGGTTCACTTACGCCAATTAAGGCTGGGCCCCGACCACGACAACAGTGCTGGGCTCTACCATACACTCCTACGCCGGTAGCTGCAACCCATCATAGACCGCATTACCGTGGGGAATTAGAATGGGATCCCCACCCTCCGGTTGTTCCGCAAGACACAACTGCTACGGTAAGCATTGCATTACCGTGGGGAATTAGAATGGGATCCCCACCCTCCGGTTGTTCCGCCAGATACAACTGCTACGGTAAGCGCATCCGTTGATGAACGAGAGGTGGAAACACTTTTGACTACTCCGTCCCACTCCGGATCTTATGGTTAACACGGTTATTACGGCACAAGAATCACTGGACGACATTTGTTGTTTAATCCTAGATGGATATAAACCCTTGCAATGGAACCTCCACCATATCAACACAATCCATGGTTCCATTGCCCACCACATAGTCATATTCATAGTTATGAAAATAGTGGTTTTGCTTTTTATGCAATAATGATAAACATAGTACTTTGTAAGTAATTTGGTAAAAATACTCAAATGACATGAGCAAGCGATGAACTTGCCTTTCTTGACTGCAAGATTATGCAGTCAAGGTCTTCGATGCGCAATAACTCCAAATTCTGAAATAGCATCATCGTCCGGTAAGGACGATGTTTAAAAGATTGGTGATGTCTACGGGTGCTTCTATTCTTGTAGACAGTGTTGGGCCTCCAAGAGCAGAGGTTTGTAGAACAGCAGCAAGTTTCCCTTAAGTGGATTACCCAAGGTTTATCGAACTCAGGGAGGAAGAGGTCAAAGATATCCCTCTCATGCAACCCTGCAACCACAAAGCAAGAAGTCTCTTGTGTCCCCAACACACCTAATAGGTGTACTAGTTCGGCGAAGAGGTAGTGAAATACAAGTGGTATGAATGAATATGAGCAGTAGTATGGCGCCAGAAGCTTGCTGGCGTGCAGTTGATGGTAGTAATATTGCAGAAAGTAAATATGTAGTAACGCAGCAGTAGTAATTCAGTAAAACAGAACAAGCAGTGATAGCAGTATTTAGGAACAAGGCCTAGGGATTAGACTTTCACTAGTGGACACTCTCAACATTGATCACATAACAGAATAGATAAATGCATACTCTACACTCTCTTGTTGGATGATGAACACATTGCGTAGGATTACACGAACCCTCAATGCCGGAGTTAACAAGCTCCACAATTCAATGTTCATATTTAAATAACCTTAGAGTGTAAGATAGATCAATACGACTAAACCAAGTACTAACGTAGCATGCACACTGTCACCTTCATGCTTATGTAGGAGGAATAATACACATCAATACTATCATAGCAATAGTTAACTTCGCAATCTACAAGAGATCATGATCATAGCATAAACCAAGTACTAACACGGATGCACACACTGTCACCATTACATCGTGCAGGAGGAATAAAACTACTTTAATAACATTGCTAGAGTAGCACATAGATAAATTGTGATACAAAACACATTGCAATCATAAAGAGATATAAATAAGCACTTCACTATGCCATTCATAACAGTGAATAAGTATTCTGTGAAATATAGCCTAAGAGACCCACACGGTGCACACACTGTCACCTTTACACACGTGGGACAAGGAGTCTCCGGAGATCACATAAGTAAAACTCACTTGACTAGCACAATGACATCTAGATTACAAGCATCATCATATGAATCTCAATCATGTAAGGCAGCTCATGAGATTATTGTATTGAAGTACATAGGAGAGAGATTAACCACATAGCTACCGGTACAGCCCCGAGCCTCGATGGAGAACTACTCCCTCCTCATGGGAGCAGCAGCGGTGATGAAGATGGCGGTGGAGATGGCAGCGGTGTCGATGGAGAAGCCTTCCGGGGCACTTCCCCGTCCGGCGGCGTGCCGGAACAGAGACTCCTGTCCCCCAGATCTTGGCTTCGCGATGGCGGCTGCTCTGGAAGGTTTCGCGTACCGTGGCTTCCTCTGTAAGGGTTTTCGACGCAGGGGCTTTATATAGGCGAAAGGGCAGCGTCGAAGGTCGAAGGGCGACGACACCATAGGCTGGCGCGGCCAGGCCTTGCCGCCCACCCTATCATCCGGGGCCCACAGGGGCCTCCTCTGGCGCTCTCGGGTGTTCTGGATGCTTCCGGGCAAAATAGGAACCTGGGCGTTGATTTCGTCCAATTCCGATAATATTTCGTTACTAGGATTTCTGAAACCAAAAACAGCAGAAAACAGAACTGGCACTTCGGCATCTTGTTAATAGGTTAGTTCCAAAATGCACAAATATGACATAAAGTGTGCATAAAACATGTAGGTATCATCAATAAAGTAGCATGGAACATAAGAAATTATCGATACGTTGGAGACGTATCAGCATCCCCAAGCTTAGTTCTGCTCGTCCCGAGCAGGTAAAACGATAACAAAGATAATTTCTGAAGTGACATGCCATCATAAACTTGATCATACTATTTGTAAGCATATGTAATGAATGCAGCGATCAAAACAATGGTAATGACATGAGTAAACAAAGAATCATAAAGCAAAGACTTTTCATGAATAGTACTTCAAGACAAGCATCAATAAGTCTTGCATAAGAGTTAACTCATAAAGCAATAAATCAAAGTAAAGGTGTTGAAGCAACACAAAGGAAGATTAAGTTTCAGCGGTTGCTTTCAACTTATAACATGTATATCTCATGGATATTGTTAACATAAAGTAATATAACAAGTGCAATATGCAAGTATGTAGGAATCAATGCACAGTTCACACAAGTGTTTGCTTCTTAAGGTGGAGGGAGATAGGTAAACTGACTCAACAATAAAAGTAAAAGAATGGTCCTTCAAAGAGGAAAGCATCGATTGCTATATTTGTGCTAGAGCTTTTATTTTGAAAACATGAAACAATTTTGTCAACGGTAGTAATAAAGCATATGAGTTATGTAAATTATATCTTACAAGTTGCAAGCCTCATGCATAGTATACTAATAGTGCCCGCACCTTGTCCTACTTAGCTTGGACTACCGGATCTTCGCAATGCCATGTTTCAACCAAGTGTCACAAAGGGGTACCTCCATGCCGCCTGTACAAAGGTCTAAGGAGAAAGCTCGCATTTTGGATTTCTCGCTTTTGATTATTCTCAACTTAGACATCCATACCGGGACAACATGGACAACAGATAATGGACTCCTCTTTAATGCATAAGAATGTAGCAACAATTATTATTCTCATATGAGATTGAGGATATATGTCCAAAACTGAAACTTCAACCATGATTCATGGCTTTAGTTAGCGGCCCAATGTTCTTCTCTAACAATATGCATGCTCCAACCATTAAGGTGGTAGATCCTTCAGACAAGACGGACATGCATAGCAACTCACATGATATTCAACAAAGAATAGTTGATGGCGTTCCCCATGGTTATCGCACAACGAGCAACTTAATAAAAGATAAAGTGCATAAGTACATATTCAATACTACGATAGTTTTTAAGGCTATTTTGTCCCATGAGCTATATATTGCAAAGGCGAATGATGGAATTTTAAAGGTAGCACTCAAGCAATTTACTTTGGAATGGCGGAGAAAGACCATGTAGTAGGTAGGTATGGTGGACACAAATGGCATAGTAGTTGGCTCAAGGATTTTGGATGCATGAGAAGTATTCCCTCTCGATACAAGGTTTAGGCTAGCAAGGTTATTTGAAGCAAACTCAAGGATGAACCGGTGCAGCAAAACTCACATAAAAGACATATTGTAAACATTATAAGACTTTACACCGTCTTCCTTGTTGTTCAACACTCAATACTAGAAATTATCTAGACCTTAGAGAGACCAATTATGCAAACCAAATTTTAGCATGCTCTATGTATTTCTTCACTAATAGGTGCAAAGTATATGATGCAAGAGCTTAAACATGAGCACAACAATTGCCAAGTATCACATTATCCAAGACATTTTACCAATTACTACATGTAGCATTTTTCAATTCCAACCATATAACAATTTAACGAAGAGGAAACTTCGCCATGAATATTATGAGCTAAGAACACATGTGTTCATATGAACCAGCGGAGCGTGTCTCTCTCCCACACAAGGATGAACTTATTCAGAGAACTAAGATAACAAAACAAAAACAAAAATAAAAGCACACAGACGCTCCAAGTAAAGTACATAAGATGTGACCGAATAAAAATATAGTTTCACTAGAAGAAACCTGATAAGTTGTCGATGAATAAGGGGATGCCTTGGGCATCCCCAAGCTTAGATGCTTGAGTCTTCTTAAAATATGCAGGGATGAACCACCGGGGCATCCCCAAGCTTAGACCTTTCACTCTTCTCGATCACATTATATCACCCTCTTCTATTGACCCTTGAAAACTTCCTTCACACCAAACTTCAAGCAAACTCATTAGAGGGTTAGTGCATAATAAAAAATTTACATGTTCAGAGGTGACACAATCATTCTTAACACTTCTGGACATTGCACAAAACTTCTGTAAGTTAATGGAACAAAGAAACTCATTCAACTTAACAAAAGCGGCAATGCGAAATAAAAGGCAGAATCTGTCAAAACAGAACAGTCCGTAAAGACGAATTTAAAGCTGGCACCAGACTTGCTCAAATGGAAAAACTCAAAACTAATGAAAGTTGCGTACATATCTGAGGATCACGCTCGTAAATTGGCAGATTTTTTCGAATTTTCTACAGAGGCCTGTGCCCAGATTCGTGACAGACAGCAATGCTGTTTCTGCGCAGCGATCCCAAATATAACATCAACTTTGACATAGAAACTTTACTTGGCACAAAAACATGATAAGGAGAGGTTGCTACAGTAGTAAACAACTTCCAAGACACAAATATAAAACAAAGTACTGTAGTAAAAAACACATGGGTTATCTCCCAAGAAGTTCTTTCTTTATAGCCATTAAGATGGGCTCAGCAGTTTTAAAGATGCTCTCATGAAAATAGACAATGAAGCAAAAGAGAACATCAAGAAGCAATTTAAAAACACATTTAAGTCTAACATGCTTCCTATGAAAAGGAATCTTGTAAATAAACAAGTTCATGAAGAGCAAAGTAACAAGCATAGGAAGATAAAACAAGTGTAGCTTCAAAAATTTCAGCACATAGAGAGGTGTTTTAGTAACATGAAAATTTCTACAACCATATTTTCCTCTCTCATAATAATTTTCAGTAGCATCATGAGCAAACTCAACAATATAACTATCACATAAAGCATTCTTATCATGAGTCTCATGCATAAAATAATTACTACTCCCAACATAAGAATAGTCATTCTTATTAATTGTAGTGGGAGCAAATTCAACAAAGTAGCTATCAAATATAGGAGGTATATTGTAATCATAATCAAATTTATCCTCCATAACAGGTGGTAACAAAAGACTACTATCATTATAATCATCATAAATGGGAGGCAAAGTATCATCAAAGTAAATTTTCTCCTCAATGCTTGGGGGACTAAAAATATCATGCTCATCAAAACCAGCTTCCCCAAGCTTAGAATTTTCCATATCATTAACAACAATGGTGTTCAAAGCATTCATATTAATATGTTCCATGGGTTTTTTAATTTTCGCATCAAACCATCCATGTCTTAAATCAGGAAATAGAATAAAAAGGTCATTGTTGTCCATTATGCCTAACTAGTGTAAACAAGAAACCAAATGTCGCAATTGCAGAGTCTAAAGGAAATAGCTTCGAGCACACACACAATGGCGCCAGAAAAGTATTGTTACCTGGAACCGGAGTATGAGTGCCTTTTACCTTTCCTCCCCGCAACGGCGCCAGAAAAGTGCTTGATGTCTACGGGTGCTTCTATTCTTGTAGACGGTGTTGGGCCTCCAAGAGCAGAGGTTTGTAGAACAGCAGCAAGTTTCCCTTAAGTGGATTACCCAAGGTTTATCGAACTCGGGAGGAAGAGGTCAAAGATATCCCTCTCATGCAACCCTGCAACCACAAAGCAAGAAGTCTCTTGTGTCCCCAACACACCTAATAGGTGTACTAGTTCGGCGAAGAGGTAGTGAAATACAAGTGGTATGAATGAATATGAGCAGTAGTATGGCGCCAGAAAATCGCTGGCGGCATTGATGGTAGTAATATTGCAGAAGTAAACATGCGAGTAACGCAGCAGTAGTAATTCAGAAACAGAACAAGCTGATAGCAGTATTTAGGAACAAGGCCTAGGGATTAGACTTTCACTAGTGGACACTCTCAACATTGATCACATAACAGAATAGATAAATGCATACTCTACACTCTCTTGTTGGATGATGAACACATTGCGTAGGATTACACGAACCCTCAATGCCGGAGTTAACAAGCTCCACAATTCAATGTTCATATTTAAATAACCTTAGAGTGTAAGATAGATCAATACGACTAAACCAAGTACTAACGTAGCATGCACACTGTCACCTTCATGCTTATGTAGGAGGAATAATACACATCAATACTATCATAGCAATAGTTAACTTCGCAATCTACAAGAGATCATGATCATAGCATAAACCAAGTACTAACACGGATGCACACACTGTCACCATTACATCGTGCAGGAGGAATAAAACTACTTTAATAACATTGCTAGAGTAGCACATAGATAAATTGTGATACAAAACACATTGCAATCATAAAGAGATATAAATAAGCACTTCACTATGCCATTCATAACAGTGAATAAGTATTCTGTGAAATATAGCCTAAGAGACCCACACGGTGCACACACTGTCACCTTTACACACGTGGGACAAGGAGTCTCCGGAGATCACATAAGTAAAACTCACTTGACTAGCACAATGACATCTAGATTACAAGCATCATCATATGAATCTCAATCATGTAAGGCAGCTCATGAGATTATTGTATTGAAGTACATAGGAGAGAGATTAACCACATAGCTACCGGTACAGCCCCGAGCCTCGATGGAGAACTACTCCTCCTCATGGCAGCGTGTCGATGGAGAAGCCTTCCGGGGCACTTCCCCGTCCGGCGGCGTGCGGAACAGACTCCTGTCCCCCATCTTGGCTTCGATGGCGGCGGCTCGGAAGGTTTCGCGTACCGTGGCTTCCTGTAAGGGTTTTCGACGCAGGGGCTTTATATAGGCGAAAGGGCAGCGTCGAAGGTCGAAGGCGACGACACCATAGGCTGGCGCGGCCAGGGCCCAGGCCACCTATCATCTGGGCCCACAGGCCCTCCTCCGGCGGCTCTCGTGTTCTGGATGCTTCCGGGCAAAATAGGAACCGGGCGTTGATTTCGTCCAATTCCGAGAATATTTCGTTACTAGGATTTCTGAAACCAAAAACAGCAGAAACAGAACGGCACTTCGGCATCTTGTTAATAGGTTAGTTCCAAAATGCACAAATATGACATAAAGTGTGCATAAAACATGTAGGTATCATCAATAAAGTAGCATGGAACATAAGAAATTATCGATACGTTGGAGACGTATCAGGCAAGGATGCAATAATGCATAAGTATGAGATGCAATCGTTCTAAGCGTGACCTAACCTCGATGATTTAGGATTAGTGAGTGGTAATGATTAGTTCAGGGTGTGTTGCACTTTTAGAGTGATTCACAAACAAGGTTCTTATTCAGAGTTGTGTTGTTTTAGAATCATAAGCAAGTGGTAAAATGCATAGTAACAATCATACACACCCAGGGATAATAGTTGTATAATAAGTAAAGAGCAGTTGTCAATTTTAAGTCCTATAGTGCATGGTTGATTATTACTTATTATATAATCCAAAAGAATCACTTTTGAAGAACATGTGCTTTAATAAAGAATAAGTATAACTATTTGGTTTGTGGGTTCTAGGGTTTACTATGGTTTTAAACTAGTTTCCAGGGTAAGGATTAGATGGATCCCAACAATGTTGGATTCATCAACACCTAGGGCTTGTAAGGCTGAGTTAAGCCTAGCATCTTGAGCAATTTATTATAAATAGTTGCTATCAAGGTTGGTATACCTTGCTGGTTATAGCTGGTTATTGGCTATAGGTCCTATTAGGCAGGGTTGTTGATGATTCCTTATTTTCTTCAAAAGAATAACTTTTGAAGAACATACTTCTTAAGTAATAAGAAGTATTACAATTAAGGTTGAGGTTGTCTAGGGTTTGCTATTGGATCTACTAAGTAAGGAATAGTTGGTTCCTAAATAGGATGGTTCATAAGTATCTCACACTAGTAGGGTTTAGTGTGTATGTAATATGATACACAATATTGGCATGGTTGCTATTAGAGTTCATCACAATGGTGTGATGCTAAGCATGGTTAATTAAGGTTGATATCTCTAAGGATAGGATCTAGGGTTTGCACTTGGTTAACCCTATTTGATCATCTAGGTCTAATGAGGATGAACATATGGGATACCCATGTTATTAGTGATAGGTCGTCTACATTTTATGTGGACATGCCCAGTATCTAGGTTCTATATGGTTCTATGATTTAAAAGAAAGTAGGATGATCACATGGTATAACCTAGGGTTTAGGTTTAGGACAAATTAGGGTTCATATAAAATAATGGACTACTATTTTATGTATAAAGAAACTAGGGTTTCCTAATTACTATATAGTATTTAGGTTAATAACTTCATTATCAAGTTGAAGTTATTAATAACTTTGAAATAAAAATAATATTGGATTTGGCATTTTATTATTTTAGAGGAATTTAATAATTAAGATAATTATTAATCAGGGTTTAAATCCTTCTAATAAGGATTTAATAAGATAATAAATAAATAAAATTAGTTTTAATGTTTTCTTTATTTACTTAATGGTTTTTATTTAATTTGGAAAGTTTTCCTAGTTATTGAATTTTAATTGAATTTAGAATTAATAATAAAGGCTTAAATTAATAGGGTTAAATAATTAAATTTTTATTTAAAATAAATTTTTCATATTATATTTTTAATGAATAGAGTTTATTTTTCTGAATATTCTAATATCTCATTTGAATTTTTCTGAGTTAAGATGAATTTCCTATGTATTTGCAAAGTTTCAGTAATTAATAAAATTGAAATAAAATAAGGAATTTACTAAACGCACCCGGCCCTGTGCTACTCACAGAGACTGACCAGTGGGCCAGTGGTCCACGTTGGCTGCCACGTGAGCGTGGACGGGTCAACAGAGACGACGTGGCCAGGAGCATGGTAACCGGCGGGCAGACGTCGCCGGCGTCGCCGATTCCGGCCATGCTCGGATGGGCGACTGGTTCCATTCGAACCAGCGCACCGCGAGGAGTGGTGGCGGCGCCTCCGGTAAGGTCACCGGAGCTTGCTCGCCGGCGAGGCCGAGCGGCGGCGTGGACGGGCACGGTGCGGCAGCTACGGGAAACGAGGAGCAGCATGCTGGGGTTCGGCGGCTCACCAGGAGCACGCAGAGCTTGACGGCGTCGCTTGCCGTGGCCGGGATCGCCGGATTTCATGGCGCCGGTGCCGGAGAAGACGAGCTCAGCGGCGAGGCTGGCTGATACGTCTCCAACGTATCGATAATTTCTTATGTTCCATGCTACTTTATTGATGATACCTACATGTTTTATGCACATTATATGTCACATTTATGCATTTTCTGAACTAACCTATTAACAAGATGCCGAAGAGCCAGTTGCTGTTTTCTGCTGTTTTTGGTTTTAGAAATCCTAGTAAGGAAATATTCTCGAATTGGACGAAATCAACGCCTGGTCCTATTTTTGCACGGAGAAGACCGAAGAGATAACGAAGTGGGGCGACGAGGCGCCGCCACCATAGGGCCGCGCGCCGAGGCTCGCGCCGCCCCGGTGTGGGCCCCTCGTCAGCCCCCGACCTACCCTTCCGCCTACTTAAAGCCTCCGCGAAACCCCACGAGAGCCACGATACGGAAAACCTTCCAGAGACGCCGCCGCGAATCCCATCTCGGGGAATTCAGGAGATCCGGCACCCTGCCGGAGAGGGGATTCATCTCCGGAGGACTCTTCATCGCCATGATCGCCTCCGGAGTGATGAGTGAGTAGTTCACCCTGGACCATGGGTCCATAGCAGTAGCTAGATGGTCGTCTTCTGTTGTGCTTCATTGTTGGATCTTGTGAGCTGCCTAACATGATAGGCAGCTCACAAGATCCAACAATGAAGCACAACAAGATCCAACAATGAAGCACAACAAGGAGAAGACGACCATCTAGCTACCGCTATGGACCCATGGTCCAGGGTGAACTACTCACTCATCACTCCGAGGCGATCATGGCGATGAAGAGTCCTCCGGAGATGAATCCCTCTCCGGCAGGGTGCCGGAGGCGATCTCCGAATCCCCGAGATGGGACGGCGGCGGCGGCGTCTCGAAGGTTTTTCGTATCCTCTCGCACCGGGGTTTCGCGACGAGGCTTTGGAGGCGGAAGGGTAGGTCGTGGCCGACGAGGGCCCACACCATAGGCGCGCGAGCCCCTCCGGCCGCGCGGCCCTATGGTGGCGGCGCTCGTCGCCCCACTTCGTTATCTCTTCGGTCTTCTGGAAGCTCCGTGCAAAAATAGGACCCCGGGCGTTGATTCCAATTCCGAGAATATTTCCTTACTAGGATTTCTGAAACCAAAAATAGCAAAAACTTCTTCGGCATCTTGTTAATAGGTTAGTTCCGTAAAATGCATAAATATGACATATAATGTGCATAAAACATGTAGGTATCATCAATAAAGTAGCATGGAACATAAGAACTTATCGATACGTTGGAGACGTATCACTCGCCCTGGCCCAATTCCTTTTGCACCGAGAGCATGTCGAGGACGGTGGAGACGATGGTGGTCACGACGAGGCTTGGGGAAGGCTCTATCGGCGGCGAGAAGAATCGGCCGGCGCAGCTAGGGTTTCCAGGGGAAATTGAGCAGAGGAGAGGGAAAACGGTGCTAGGGTTCGTCTTGGGGCCTCTTATACCGCGTTGTGGTGCGCCTTGTCACGAAATCGGGCACTGGGAGGTCGCCAGCGAGACGACGAAGCCGAGCACGGCTTCGTGCTGTCCTCCATGCGAGACGAAGAGATGAGGACGAGCTCCTGGCGTGGATATTTCCTGAAGGAGTATGTTGGGCTGGGCTTGGGCCAGTGCTAGGCCGTGGTGCTGGTGCTGGGCTCCTTGCTGGGCTCTCTGGCCAGGTAAGTCCATTTCTCTCCTCTTTTTCTTTTTCTTTTTATTTTCTGTTTTTGAATTCTGTTTTTTAATTCAAATTTTATTTGCAGGTTTCTTGTTATGTTAACTGAATTAAGACATAGTGCAATGACTATTACACTATGTTTTATTTTAAACAAACATTTTATATTTAATTATATTTCATACTTGTGGGTTTATTCAAAATAGCAAATAGGTATGAGTTTATATTCTTATTTTTAATTTCCTTTTTCTTGTGAATCAATTCTGTTATGATTTATTAGAATTGATAATTTCAAATCAATATATTTCAGAGGTTATTATTGCTTGGTTTCTATTTGAAGAATTTGTCACTTGCACATAATTTTATGTGAGCACTTGCTTGTTAAGGTTTTGTAGGTTTTATTATAACCATATTTCAAAGGTAGCACTAGGATTATATTTTAATAACACCTTGAAATATCTAGAGTAGGTATTACTCTCCTCAAGGTTGAGTCTTAATTATATAGATAAGTGGTTGATAATCACACTTATGGTTTTAATTATAAGATGTATCACAAGAGTTTTCCCAGGTTTAATAATTGTAGCTTAAGATTTTATTAATGTGCCATACTAGGGTTCTAATGATATTTACCTAATGGCAATTGGTTTGAATCTCAATTATGGCCTAGGTTTTAATTGTGATCACCTTAGTGATACACAAACAAGAATTGAGGTAGGGTTTAGGGTTTTACTTGTGATCATCAATTAATTCACAAGTTAGCTTGATATGTGGGCATAGGTTCTATATGTGGCTTAACACCATATTACTTTGGCTAGGGTTTCTCCTCCTTAACCATGATAAGATGGTTACTTGCTTCATATCTTATGTGCTTTTCTAATTACTAAGGATGTGAGAATTTGTTTTATCTTCTACCAATTAACTTCTATTATTATCCTCAATTAATCATTAAAGTAACTACAATGGTTATAGTTCTTTTTATAGTTAACTTTGGTCATATGGATGGATGGTTTCTCACCATATAAAGTATAGAGTTTGAGTCTAAGGTTTTTCTTAGGTTCTTTAATTGAGGAATAAATGGAATATAGATGTGGTAGGATTCTACTTATTCTATTAGGATTTAACTTATCCTCACATACTTCAAGAGCATGATCATGTATTAAACATGATCAACTTGTTCTTAATTACTCTACCTCAAGTTCTTAGGTTTATGATCATTACCCAATGGTGATGATCATGCATGGTATGGGCTTCCCAAAGTATCACTAGAAGTGTTTGTCTAGGGTTATACCAATTACCTCTCTCACTCCACAAGGACTTGGACTAATATCTAGGTTTCTACTCAAGGAATGATGATATTATTATCTAAACATGTGGTTTGCCTAAGAATTCTACCTTGCTATCTTCTGTAGCTTGTTCTTCAGGAAATCTGATAAACCTGCTTCTTGTGGTATGCCTCCACCTCCAAGCTGCTTCATCTTGGTCCTATCTAAATTATGGAGTGGCCCAACTATTTGGTTTGCTTGTATCATGGTACAAGATGATGGAATGAATGAGGCATAGGGTTCCTTTTATAGGCTTGGGCATGCTCTAGTATGATGACACATAGGTGGATGACTCTTGTTTTGATAGGATGAGTAAGGTGCTTGGTTGTCATGCTCTTATCCATAGCAATCCTTTAAGCATGAGGTGGCATAGCTTAGGATTCAAGCTATGTAGATATTTTCATCCTATGTGGCATGGGTATTATCCTCTCATTTGATTTGTTTTAGGATGGCCAAGTGGCTTTTGTTACTAAATATCTTGTGAATGATTTTATGCTTGTGGGTGAGTCACTATATCATATGTGATTGTATTTATATTGTAATTGGGATCAAAATGTCAAAGACATGGATTATACCTCAATTTTGAATGGTGATGTTTGATTTCACCAAGGCATGATCATATGAGTTTCAAAATACTCATAGTTTATTTTATTCAAATAGTTTGAACTATAATTCGTAATGTAAACGAATTTAGTTTTGTGATATTCCACATATTTAATAAGTTATGATTAAAATCAGAATGTGTGGCTTTTATGCACTTAGGTCCTTGTGTTTTACCATATTTGATAATAAGTTTTAAAGTGAATTAAATTATACCCCAAAGTTAGTTGCTCAACTTTTAAGTGTTAATAATTTAGAGTTTGTTTATTATCTCTTTGATGGGTATAGACCTCTCCCATCTCTAGGGTTTAATGATAAGCTTGTGTTGGTGTTAAATTCAAGAGTTTAGTTCAAGAAATACCATGAGGTTCATGGTAGAAATATTTATTTGTTAAAGATATGGAAAAGATAAGTGAAGAATGGTTTCTCCATTTTATTGTTACTTGATTTGCAATTGAATAGGTGTTCATATGTTATGACAAGGATTACCATATTATAATCTTTTATAAGATCAAGCAATTTATCATTGAGTAAAGTGTTGTTGTGTTGATTATTAGTTCCATTTGATCTAACCCCTTAGATCAAATCATATCTACCCAAAACAAGGTTTTAACAAAGTCACATTGAGGTTTATAGCGCTTGACTTGATGAGCTACTTCAATTCCACCAAGGTCAAGTGAAACTTCAGTTACTGTGACTGTTTTACTTTAAAGCGCGAAAATTCCCCGGATTTTCTATGCATGAATGCAATGCACACATCTGTTTCCTCTATTTTTGTAACCCCATTACCTGGGATATTACAGTCTCTACCCCTTAAACTAAACTTCGTCCTCGAAGTTTGATCTCTCTCACGTTTCCGAGTGTGGATCTGACTTGTGCAGACTACGACTTTTCTCGAACTCCGTGGTGATCTCACTGGATATAGTTGAATATATCCCTTGTCCAGATTCTTCCTGGAATCCATTAGGGTTTGTCTCTGAACCATGGTTCTTACTTCAATTCATGATTTCTTCCAATATTATAATCTTGTTTCCTTTCTCATTGAATATTCAATGATTGGGACTTCTTCTTGTCCTGACAGTCTTAATTGAGGACTAATTGGATAACATTCTCCTATTTGATAAAATAGGTCTTTGTTTTCCCTTACTACCAAAATTGCAGTAATGGTGCTTAATAAGGTACTAACTATGGAATTGGTCATGATGGTTTCTTTTCCTAAGAATGGATTAGACTCATTTAGTCCATCCAATCATGGTTTATAGTTGATACCTATAACTATTTTGGGTTATTTAGGTTCCATGAAAGGAATCATTCTATTAGTCTTTGATATTGGTAGGTTCAATCTTCTTCGGTCTTTGGCCTTTTTGAACTGTATTTGGTCTATAATATTTTCTTCGTCCAACTTCTTTATGCTTATCTTACTTGAGCTTTCGTACTTCTGAGTCAATACTACTCACTTTCTCAAGTTATAGTCCACTTCTTACTTCCTCGAGGTATGAACCTCGGCTTCTGGTCTGACATCCTTCTGAAAGTAGTGTTCAACAATCTTATGAAAATAAGATCGAACTTCCTCTCAGTTCAGACCTTCTTCTTCTATTTTGCTCAAAGTATTGAGTCTTTATACATCCAACTCAATCTTTACTCTACCCCTTAGAGTTTTCTTAGGGTTTTCAACTCCTTTTCTTCCAACCATTGGACTTATGATTAGAATATTGGTCTGGTTCTAACTTATGGGTTTTACTTCTTCTAAGGTCTCGCGAAGAATGTTTGTGGTGTATCCACTCAATTGTGGACATCCAATGTGAATCCTTCGACTAAATGATTATAGATCTAGCTATTTGGCTGACAAAATTTTATTTGTTCATAACTTCTTGGTACAAATAATCCAATGGTGGACTACTTGATACCAATTGTGGCTATTTGTTATCTAAAAATGGACTCTATTATAGGTTCTGATCAACTGGACGAGATATCCTCTACTTTATCTCGCAGTATTGATATTATACCAATTGTGGTCTTCTGATATCAACTATGGTCTTCTTATATCTGCTATGGTTTCATAGGTCATCTTCCTTTTTCGAGGGTTTATTGTTGCAAGAAAACCACTAGCTGACACTATGAATATAGTATCCAAGTGATTTCCCATGCATTCCCTCATCTATATTAACTATGGATCTGCTTCAGCTTCACCATAATCATTATATTTCTCACCTTCATGCTTCTTCCGTACTAAAGTACTCCTCTGTTGAGGTAAAGCATGAGTTTTGATTGGTACTTCCTTCAGAGTATTGTGGTTTCTTCCCACAATTTTACTTCCTTCTTTTAATGAACCTTCATCTTGTTTTCAAAATATTCAGAATTCGTTACTTCCTCACACGTTTACCCTTACCCTCTAGATCTATAGCATCAAGTAATAACTTGATATTGCAACATGCATTTGCATACCAAAGTCAAACTTCATGTATGGATCTAGTCAAACAATGAAAATCCAATAAAATCCAAGAAGATTCAGCTTTGTGTTTATAATACACACCATCATAAGCCTGAATATTATAGTTGAGTAAGACATCTCTAAACATCAGGCTGAGATGTGTAGTATATAACACTACATAAGATAGGTTGATATCGTGATACTTAGCACGAATATATGGGATTCTGCTATTTGTTTCAACCTTTACCTTAATTGCACAATTGCAATGAGATAAACTTGAAACAAAGTGGTTTAGGATGGTTAAGGTTACCCTAATTTTTTTTGGGAGTACTACTTAACTTTCATTTTATTGAAGACTATCTCACATGATATGTTTAGGTTCTAACATTGCTACTCTAAACACATAACTATGGAAATATAGCTCATATACTTCCATATGTTCTTACCATATAACTAGGGTTCTGGTGTACTTGACACAGTTCCCATGGTTTTGGAACACAATCTTACTCTATTGTTTCGCGTCTAACTTCTTATCAAACTCCTCCTAAGTATTTATGATATTCTAGTCCATCACATAACGATTCTCAGGTGAATCATATATGATTTCTATCTCTACCATGTAAGTAGTCATATATTATTCCTATCCCTCTTCCTTTCCTCCCATGATTGACTCATCATGGTTTATACAACCTCATATAACTTATATTCATTCCTTACTATCAGTTGTTTTTACACGTTTGGATAATTTACTTACCAATTACATGTGTTGGTACACATCTTCCAATAGGATATCTTCCTTATGGTTGTATCCTCTCTTTGGACTACCTTGTATTGTATACCAACTGTGATCTACCCATCTATTGTTTTAAGACTTCAATGGTGTGCTACATATTTGGGATTAGCTAACTAACTTTACTTAGGAAAGATAGGTAAGAAATGTTGACTCAAGTGTGTCAGGATTATTCTCAAGTGAATACCCATCTTAAGTCATAAGAAGATTTGGTTTACCTAGGACAACTTCCTATAGACACTACCAATCCTATAGGTCTCCTTTAAAGGGTTTTAATCCTAGGGTCAAAGCATTTGCTCTGATACCAACTGTGGTGACCCGGCATACCACTGCATGGTGTAGTATGCAAGTCTGACATAACACCAATGAAACACCGTTCCACTAGCATTACATCGCTCAGAGTGGTACAACAGAAACATATGCGGGTCCAAGGCATGTCTATAGAATTACATACAGACTC
Organism: Lolium multiflorum; assembly: GCA_030979885.1. Classification (NCBI taxonomy): domain Eukaryota; kingdom Viridiplantae; phylum Streptophyta; class Magnoliopsida; order Poales; family Poaceae; genus Lolium; species Lolium multiflorum. The sequence goes on from CM061748.1 coordinate 94,443,575, forward strand.
TGTTAGATCAGCATAGCCTCCTACTTTACAATGAGGTAATCTTCAAATAAGCTCCAGAAGAACGACTCGTAGTCTAATCCTATCACGAACTCTATTTATAGAGTATTTAACTAGCTATAGAGGCTAAGAATAGATGCTAGCTAAATAGGAGCTAGGTTTAGGAAGCTAGTTCCTTCTATTGCTAGTCTAGGTTTTCTCTTTGTTGAATGTGGTATCTGACTCTCCTGACATGGTCCTGTCCTTGAAGTAGTTGTTGACTCCTCGGCCTTCGAGTTGCACTGTAGATCCTCCTTCGATGCCTCCATATCTAAGCAGGGGATTTAAGGGTGGGATGAGTACGAGCGTACTCAACAAGTTCATTATAGGAAAGAGGTGTTTAATGCACTAGCTACAGCCATAGACCAGAAAGTCATAGACAATGCAAGTTTTTGTAAACATTTCTTCAAAAGGTTGCTTTTATTCTGAAGAGCTATGTCCGTCAGCCTTCACCGGTTGACTAGAACTTCATGGAGTTCCTTTCCGGCAGCGTTCGCAGTTCCAAAACCCGGAACAGGGAGTGACTGGTCACAGTTCGTTACACTCTGCAGAGGTGTGTTGCTTTACCCATAAGAGATCTTAACCTTGGTGCCAACCGGGTGATCTTCCCGTCCACACTTCCTTTGGTGTGAGGCCCGGTATAAGGTCCTAGTCAATCATGTTCCTCCGCTACCTCGAACACCCACCCTTTGTTGCATGCCCCGACCCTGGGTCCACGCCGGTTCACTTACGCCAATTAAGGCTGGGCCCCGACCACGACAACAGTGCTGGGCTCTACCATACACTCCTACGCCGGTAGCTGCAACCCATCATAGACCGCATTACCGTGGGGAATTAGAATGGGATCCCCACCCTCCGGTTGTTCCGCAAGACACAACTGCTACGGTAAGCATTGCATTACCGTGGGGAATTAGAATGGGATCCCCACCCTCCGGTTGTTCCGCCAGATACAACTGCTACGGTAAGCGCATCCGTTGATGAACGAGAGGTGGAAACACTTTTGACTACTCCGTCCCACTCCAGATCTTATGGTTAACACGGTTATTACGGCACAAGAATCACTGGACGACATTTGTTGTTTAATCCTAGATGGATATAAACCCTTGCAATGGAACCTCCACCATATCAACACAATCCATGGTTCCATTGCCCACCACATAGTCATATTCATAGTTATGAAAATAGTGGTTTTGCTTTTTATGCAATAATGATAAACATAGTACTTTGCAAGTAATTTGGTAAAAATACTCAAATGACATGAGCAAGCGATGAACTTGCCTTTCTTGACTGCAAGATTATGCAGTCAAGGTCTTCGATACGCAATAACTCCAAATTCTGAAATAGCATCATCGTCCGGTAAGGACGATGTTTAAAAGATTGGCAAGGATGCAATAATGCATAAGTATGAGATGCAATCGTTCTAAGCGTGACCTAACCTCGATGATTTAGGATTAGTGAGTGGTAATGATTAGTTCAGGGTGTGTTGCACTTTTAGAGTGATTCACACACTACAAGAAAAGTTGCCATGGCCGACGAAGTTGAAGTCGCGCCGTGGTTGCTGGTGTACCATGGCCGACGATTTTGGTCCCTCCGTGGTGCATGTCAAAACTTTTTTTTCTCGTTTTTGAGGCCACCTAGCCCGACGAAAGCGGCCAAAACATCGCGTATGGTGGCCCGGGACGTGGTGCATCTCGAAATCTCGGGTTCGCCGGCCGAGTCAACGCAAATCCGCACCGCCGAGGGATGTAGGGCCCAGATGGCAGCCTCTCTGGCATTGTTTTTTTTTCTAGATCGCGCCATCTCGTTCAACGTTCTCCGATCGAGCCGTTTACGATGCAGGATCATGGGTCCCGCATGTCATCCTCTATGAACCAAAATTCTTTCTATTCTTGGATTTTTTTTGACCCCCTGATTTCTGGCTACTTCCTTTTTCTTTTGATCCCTTGCCGCCTTGGAAACGTTGAGACCGCTGCTGCTAAATGGGACTCGCATGTCATCCTCTATGTGCAATCAACTTTCTTTTCTTGGAGTTTTTTTGGCACCTCAAATTTGGTCACTTGCCTTTTTCTTTCGATCCCCTGCCGCCTCTCAAACGGTGATACCGCTGCTGCTAACTGGGACCCGCATGTCATCCTCTATGTACTATAAAACTTTCTTTTCTTGAATTATTTTTGGCACCTCATATTTGGTCACTTACCTTTTTCTTTCGATCCCCTGCCGCCTCTCAAACGGTGATACCACTGCTGCTAAATGGGACCCGCATGTCATCCTCTATGTACTATAAAACTTTCTTTTCTTGGATTTTTTTGGCACCTCATATTTGGTCACTTGACTTTTTCTTTCGATCCCCTGCTGCCTCTCAAACAGTGATACCGCTGCTGCTAAATGGGACCCGCATGTCATCCTCTATGTACTATAAAACTTTCTTTTCTTGGATTTTTTTGGCACCTCATATTTGGTCACTTACTTTTTCTTTCGATCCCCTGCGCCTCTCAAACGTGATACCGCTGCTGCTAAATGGGACCCGCATGTCATCCACTATGTACTATAAAACTTTCTTTTCTTGGATTTTTTTGGCACCTCATATTTGGTAACTTGACTTTTTCTTTCGATCCCCTGCTGCCTCTCAAACAGTGATACCGCTGCTGCTAAATGGGACCCGCATGTCATCCTCTATGTACTATAAAACTTTCATTTTTTGGATTATTTTTGGCACCTCATATTTGGTCACTTGACTTTTTCTTTCGATCCCCTGCCGCCTCTCAAACGGTGAGACCGCTGCAGCTAAATGGGACCCGCATGTCATCCTCTATGAGCAATCAACTTTCTTTTCTTGGAGTTTTTTTGGCACCTCATATTTGGTAACTTGACTTTTTCTTTCGATCTCATGCCACGTTTGAAACGTTGAGGTACCTGCTGGCTCATGGGACCCGCATGTCATCCTCTGTGTGCTATAAAAGTTTCCTTTGTTGGTTTTTTTTCACCCTCTGATTTTTGGCTTGCCTTTTTCTTTTGATCCCCTGCCCCCTTTGAAACGTTGAGTAAGCTGTTGGTTCAAGGGACCCGCATGTCATCCTCTATGTCCATCAACTTTCTTTTCTTGGATTTTTTTTCACCCCCTAATTACTAGCTACTTTCTTTTTCTTTTGATCTCAAGCCGCATTACAAACATTGAGACCGCTGCTGCAAAATGGGACCCACATGTCATCCTCTATGTACAATAAATCTTGGATTATTTTTGGCTCCCGATATTTGGTCACTTGCCTTTTTCTTTCGATCTCATGCCGCCTTTGAAACGTTGAGTAAGCTGCTGGCTCATGGGTCCCGCATGTCATCCTCTACGAACAATAAAAGTTTCCTTTCTTGGAGTTATTTTTTACCCCTAATTTCTGGCTATTTGCCTTTTTCTTTTGATCCCCTGCCCCCGTTGAAACGATGAGGACGCTGTTGGCAGGTCGGTCCCACATGTCATCCTCTATGAACAATAAAAGTTTCCTTTGGTGGATTTATTTTTGACCCCTAATTAATTTCTGGCTATTTCCTTTATTTTTCTTTTGATCCCCTGCCGCCTTGGAATTGTTGAGAATGCTGCTGCCTCATTTTTCTTTTGGTCCTGTGCCGCCTTGGAAACGTTGAGACCGCTGCTACAAAATGGGACCCGCATGTCATCCTCTATGTACAATAAAGTTTCTTTTCTTGGATTATTTTTGGCTCCTGATATTATGTCACTTGCCTTTTTCTTTCGATCTCATGCCGACTTTGAAACGTTGAGGATGCTGCTGCCTCATGGGTCCCGCATGTCATCCTCTCAGAACGATAAATGTTTTCTTTTCTTGTATTTTTTTACCAACTGATTTTTGGCTTTTTTTATTTTCGATCCCCTGCCGCCTTTGAAACATTGACTCCGCTGCTGGCTCATGGGTCCCCGATGTCAGCCTCCCCGTACAAGAAACATGTGATATTTTATTTTGCAGACAATAAACGTTGTATTTCGCTCTGAGCTATTGCAAACGGATAAATTAAATCTTTATATCTACATAAACAAACTTATATGTTGAATCTCCTTGTTTTTTGTTTTTGCGAAGCATAGGACTTTCCTGTTTTTTTTTGAGAAAAATCCGACCTTTCCTGTTTTGGAGTGGGCTGAAATTGTACGAGTCAAAAGGCCCAGCAGGATAGTTCGAAGGCCCAGATGTCCAGATACAGCCCAATTGAAATCTTTCTTTTCTTGGATTTTTTTCACACCCTGATTTCTGGCTACTTCATTTTTCTTTCGGTCCTGTGCCGCCTTGGAAGTTGAGACCGCTGCTACAAAATGGGACCCGCATGTCATCCTCTATGTACAATAAAGTTTCTTTTCTTGGATTATTTTTGGCTCCTGATATTATGTCACTTGACTTTTTCTTTCAATCTCATGCCGACTTTGAAACGTTGAGGAAGCTGCTGGCTCATGGGTCCCGCATGTCATCCTCTATGAACAATAAAAGTTTTCTTTGTTGGATTTATTTTTTTCCCCTAATTTCTGGCTATTTGTCTTTTTCTTTTGATCCCCTGCCCCCTTTGAAACGATGACGACGCAGCTGGCAAGTCGGTCCCACATGTCATCCTCTATGAACAATAAAAGTTTCCTTTGATGGATTTATTTTTGACCCTAATTAATTTCTGGCTATTTCCTTTTTTATTTTGATCCCCTGCCGCCTTGAAATAGTTGAGGATGCTGCTGCCTCATGGGTCCCGCATGTCATCCTCTCAGAAAGGTAAATGTTTCTTTTCTTGAATTTGTTTACCAACTGATTTTTGGCTTATTTTTTCTTTCGATCTCCTGCCACCTTTAAAACGTTGACGACGCTGCTGGCTCATGGGTCCCCAATGTCAGCCTCCCCATACTGCAAATCCTCTTTCTGCAAAGGTTGTATTTCTAGATAGATAAGGTGGATTCGAATCTGCCATGGTTCAGGCAGCTCAGGTAAGCCTTCTTGCACTAATTAATGGAAGTAGTGTATCGCAAGGTCAAGACATGTGGCTCGGTGTAATGAATCTATATGAATCATGTTGTGGGTTCAATCTGATAGTTCTCTAACAGGTCAGCCAAAATAGAAATTAAGTTTTTTTCTAAAAGGGAAATGCAAATTAAGATGAACACAAACATTAGTTATCATAATAGCTGATCATACATACATACTTGCTAAGAGCAAAAGCTTGCCAGAGTTTTACCACCCATACAATTAATTAGCAGTTCAGATAAGATAACCTTATATAAGTATAACTACAAATGCATTTGCTAAGGGCTCATGGGACAACAGAACTAGACAACCGCGAACTTTATGACCAGCATGTCACAGCGGCATCGAAAGATCTTGACCTTCAACTTTGATCCAATGCGAAGTTTGGCACCGTCAATGAACTTTTTCCACCTGGAAGTAACAGCCAAGCGGCCATCTGTGGGACTGACAGAGTACCGTCCCTCCACGGTGAGACCTTCACTCTCCATGACGAGGGATATCTTGCCCCTTCGGCCAGCATTGAGATCCTTGGAGATACTTTTAGGCAATTTCTGATTCAAAGCAAGAGATACCACCAAAAATTAGTCAATGGCACCAATGCACTGAACCATGTGAGACTTTGAGCAGAGAAGACATCAAGATAAGAGCAGTTATGTTGTCATATACTCACGAACATAGCCTTCAGATGCGTCCTGGTCACCACACGGGTGGCCACAGCAATGAGCTGAGACCTCGGTGATCTGGCTGGGGCAGGTGCATGAGCCTGGGCTGGTACACGAGCTGGTGCTGATGCAGGAGACTGCTGGGCAGGTGCAGTAAACGGTGCCTCTAGAGGAACCGGTGCTGATGCAGGAGACTGTTGGGCAGGTGCAGTAAACGGTGCAGCTAGAGGAACCAGTGCTGATGCAGGAGCCTGCTGGGCATGTGTAGTATATGGGGCCTCTACAGGAACCAATGCTGATGTAGGGGACTGCTGGGTAGATGCAGTAAACGGAGCTGGTACAGGAACCGGTGCTGATGCAGGAGAGTGGGAAGCCGGTGCCGGTGCTGGTGTGGTTGCCCTTTGTGACATCCGCTCCTGTTCCGTCAGGGGATCTGCAGCTTTGATCATGTTAAACCCAGCAAGCTAGAACAGAGGGAATGGTTTAGAACAACTGCTCAGAATGCAGTTATCAAAAGATATGAGTAGAAAAAAGTTACATATTATATATTTGGAAGTGTCTCCAACTCTGTAAGCAGTTACGTATATCTGCCCGTTTGAGTTTCTGATCCTCAGCTCGTCGCCCTTCTTCAGACCGTAGTCAAAAGCAAACTTTCTCCAATCATGTCCATACAAATATGTGATGGCCTGCGTCTTGTAGACATACACCTCATAGACCGTGTAGGTGTTCATCAATTTGCCATTGCCATGCATAGTGAAAGATCCTTCATGCGGACACATCTGGTTAATCATTGGACGAAGTTCACAAGGTACAGTCTGCATGTGAAAATTGATACAAATGTAAGAAGCAGGAAGACTAAAAACAAGACTTTACTATATGCCAATTCATGCTAAACCACTGAGAATACATACCTGTAACTCTGTGAAGGAGCTACTAGAAAGGTAGATAGAGCCATAGGAGGTGTTATATGCGGGGTATGTACATGGGCCCGCCATATTCCCGCAAGCTCGGCATCGGGATGGTGAAGGAAACATGGGAGGTACTACTGGTGCGTAGCGCTGAACGTAAGTGGAAGAATTAGGTTGTGTAAAGTGCATAGTTCAGAGCAATGCAAATGTTGACAAGCAAGTGCATAACACTATGTTACAAACTGAACAGTGAAAAATTAGTGTATGATGAATATAAGCATGCTAATTTGGTGTTTCCGAATTCCAAAAAGCATTAGACAGAGTGATAATATCAGACATAAATCATGGCATGTATATGTGGCTTAAGAAAATATACCCGAACCCTTGGATGGTTACGGCCCGGCTGATCCTTGGACTTGAGCTTATATAAGCATCCAGAAGGTGGGGCTGACAGTAACTTGGTGGCAGCCTCTGCAGATGCCTCATCAGCAGCAGTTGCAATCCTTTTGACCAATGAAGGCTTAGCAGTTTCAGTCTGCATATAAAAATTGAAGAGCAACAGACATCAGCAGTGATATATAAAATGAATCTATGAGACACTGATGCATATAGTGCTGGATGTAAGTGGAAGAATAGGTGTGTGTGTTTCTGAACTATTGGTAAGCATTAGACAAAGCCGGCAATAAACAGACAAAAATCAAATCATGTATGAGGATTAAGAAAATATACCTGCTTACTGAAAAGGGTACCACCCAGCTGGCCCGTGGCCTTGTGCTTGAGGAGGTTTTCAGAAGATGGTGGCAGCACCATCGTCTTCACAGCAGCCTCATCAGGATCATTTTTTATCCATTTGAGTAGAGGAACAGAAGTTTCATCCTGCATATGAATAGCAACAGAACTCATCATTGATATTTAATAAATCTATGAGATAGACTGATGCAAATAGTGCGGGGTGTAAGTGGAAGAATAGGGTTGTGCATAGAGAACAGTTGACAACAATGCAAATGATTACAAAAGAAGCCAATGGAAATCAACAGTTTATATACTGGATGAGACAGACTGAAAAGTGAAAAATTAGTGTATGATGATTGTAAGCAAACGCAGTGTTTCTGAACTTTTGGTAAGCATTAGACAAAGCCAACAGTAATTAAACAGATAATAATGAAATCATGTATGTGGATTAAGAAAATATACCAGATTCATTAAAAGGTCACCACCCAGCTGGCCCATGGCCTCGTGCTTGTAGAGGTTTTCGGAAGATGGTGCCGGCACCATCGTCCTCACAGCAGCCTCATTAGCCCCATTTTGCATCCACTTGAGTAAAGGCGCAGCAGTTTCAGCCTGCATAAGAATGGGAACAGATCTCAGCAGTGATATTGAATGACTCTGAGACAGACTGATGCATATAGTGCTAGATGTAAGTGGAAGGGTATGGCCGTGTATGGACAACAGTTCACAACAATGCAAGGGTGTGTTCGGTTCTGAAACAGCGTGGAATGGAATGGAATGGTTCCATTTCAGAGGAATGGAATGGTTACATTTTTGTTCGGTTGGGAAAAATGGAGAGCAGAAGAGATCGAGGTTAAACTAACCAATTGTCTCAAAATTGTAATTAACAATTGCAAATGACATTTTAATCTCAAAGTCGTAATTAACAGCGCCTAATGGTGCTCTTTTAATCTAAAAATCGAAATTAACATCATTTTATGTTGGGTTAGGGGAACTGGAGTAGATGAACATTACTGTATGATGATTGTAAGCAAACGAATTTGGTGTTTCTAAACTTTTGGCTTCGAGATCTTATGGGTTTCAACTCTAGCCTACCCCAACTTGTTTGGGACTGAAAGGCTTGGTTGTTGTTGTTGTTGTTGTAAACTTTTGGCAAGCATAGAAAAAACCGACAATAAACAGAGAAAAATCAAGGCATGTTTTGTGGATTAAGAAAATATACCATATTCATTAAAAGATCACCACCCAGCTGGTGCGTGGCCTTGTGCTTGTAGAGGCATTTAGAAGATGGGGGCGGCATCAACATACTGGCAGCCTGATCAGCCGCAGTTTTGATCTTCCTTTTGAGTAAAGGCCCTAAAGTTTCAGTCTGCATATGAATAGCAAAACAAAAGGCAGACCTCAGCAGTGATATTGAATTACTGTATGAGATAGACTGATGCATATAGTGGATGCTCTTAGCCTTTTGCAGCGTGAACACTAGCTATGGACAGACAAAAAACTAGTTAACTCAGCTTTGTCTAGATATGAATGTACTACCACCATCCAAAAGCTTAAGCCTTATTTATTTTTGAGAAATCAAAACAAGCAAAGTTTGACCAAAATTTTAGAACATTCTATCAACAAATATAATACTGTGTAGATACCGTAGGAAAATATATTTTATTATCTATTTAATGATATTAATTTTGTATTTTGCATGTTACTGATTTTTGGTAAAAGCTTAGTCAAACATGGTATAGTTTGACTTTCTAAAAATAATATAAGCCCAAAGCTTTGGGATGGAGGCAGTAGTATCTAGAGCTAAAACACATCTAGATACATCCGTATCTACAGATAGTTGAGTCAATTAATTTGGATCTGAGGGAGTATCAGATTCAGACTACATCATGGTAAGTTGGTTAAAAAAATTACCCCTGGGCGGTCCCTGCCCAGCTCGGCAGTGGCATTTCGCTTCTTGTGCTGCAGATCGGGCCATGCTCCTGCAGCAGGTGGGGCGCTATTCTCGTTCCCCATAGCCTCAGCACGGAACCTGGAGGTACCAACCTGATACAGAGAATATAGAGCATGGTGTCACAGAGGCTTTACGCACAAACAGCTGAAGACATGTGCTACTTTAAGCATATTCCAGAACAGGAACAGATTGAGGATGCAGAGACCAGAGAGACACTTAAAAGGTAAAGAGTGGATAAGCAAACGGAGTACCTGCTTCGCGGGGCTGGGGACGCAGCTCAGGCTCAGCCAACTGCCCACATGCGTGGTGGCCTTACGCTCCATTGCCCCCACCGCCGAGGTCTTACCTTTCCTGTACAAGCTGACAAAAGATACAGTGAGGATCAGCAGAAACTACAAAGGTTGCAAATGTCGACAAATAAAGGAAGAACACCCCAATCCAAGCAAAGGTAGCCCCCGCCCCCCACCCCCATCAATCACTCCCAGCTCGAGGGTGACCAGAAAGACACCCCTTTGCCCAGAATAGGAAAGAGATGCGCAAGATATCGAGGAGAGGAAAAAAGAACCGATCTCGAGAAAGGAGAGAACATTACTAGTCCTACCTAATCCGCTTGGGCTAGATGCAGCTTGCCCCTCCAAGCTGGATGCCTGGACGGTGGAGGCGAAAGGAGGGGATCGAGCTAGCGGCTTGCATCCGTCGGCAATCGGCACTCGATCGGGAGAGAAGGGGTGCTACATAAAGGGGAGGGGTAACATATTTTATTACACAGTGAACTTACTGATGTGACTAGTCATTACATGTCTCACTGAAACTAGGGCCCATAGTGTGGCACCCCAAATTTACTTGAAGCTGCCCGGCGGGACGCATTGGCGCGTCAAGAAACCCCCGAATTGTAGCGGGGAAATGAAACATTTCACAAAAATTCGAAATTCAAGCACACCGCCACGCGCCAAGCACGCGGCTGTTCCTTCCTCTTCCTCGGTTCCTCCTCCCCTATCCGAAAAAACCCCAAATCCCAAGCTCAAACCAAAAAAAAAACAAAAAAAAATCCCCTGGCCGCCATGCATGTCCTCGTTAACCCGCTGGAGATCGTTCCCGGACGATGCGGACCACCCGCCCTGAGATCCAGAATTCCGTCCACCTCGAGGCACTGCGTGCTGTCTCGCAGCAGCGGCTTGAGGGCGCTGAAGAGGAAGTTCCGCCGGAAAGTGCTCATGGCAACCGTGCAAGCTCACCGGCGTGCTGTATCCCGAGAGGAACTGGTCAAAGCTTTGCTATTCGCCACACAAAAAAAATTGCGGGCCAAGATCTGGTCAAAGCTTCGTCGATGGCTTGCCGCGAGAGGCTTGGAGTCCAGAGTCAATAAACTAGCTGCTCGAGGACTTGGGCGGTTTACACGGATTCATATTAACTGACTCAAGTTTGTTAGTCTAGTTAACAAATGCATCTAGATACATCCATATCTAGACAGAATTGAGTCAATTAATATGAATCAGAGGGGAGTACCTGAAAGTGTTTCATGCTACCAACTAATGCGCTGGCAGGAATCGCTGTAGAAGTAATTGTGCTACTACTCGTACGATGAACTGATTGTGTGGGTGTCGAATTTTGCAACGCGATCATCCACTGAATGCTTAATCTAGCGCCAAAGGCGTACAAATCATAACATACTACAGCACCAGAACATAAGAGTACGAATCATAAAGTAGCTCAACATTTTGCATCAGGGCTGGGTGGTCCTGAGACTACCGGGACGCCCCTGATGATCTCCGGGTGTGCATCCTCTTCAACGCAAAGCTGTGTACTCGGTCCACGGCCTCCTTCTGTAGGCTGGATAATCTCAGGTGCAGGACCTTCGTCTATGAGAGGCTCGTCATCAGTACCATCCACAGGTGCATCAGGGCTGGGTGGTCTTGAGACTACCCGGACGCCCGTGATGATCTCCGGGCGTGCATCCACTTCAACGCAAAGCTGTGTACTCGGTCCACGGCCTCCTTCTGTAGGCTGGATAATCTCAGGTGCAGGACCTTCGTCTATGAAAGGCTCGTCATCAGTACCATCCACAGGTGCATCAAACTGAGATTCATCTTCAAATCTCCCATCAAACTGAGAGACCTCTTTAACTCTATGCTTCTGCAATTAGTACATCAACCGATTAGACAAACATCTAAGGGATGCAACCTGAACAAATGCCGTTTTACATATTTACCTTCTCATCTGGCACAGCACATGTCCCAGAGCTGAAACCCGTTTCCTGAAGCAAGCGCTTTTTCTCTCCTTCCCGTCCATCCATCTGCAACAAGTTAAATTTGAGTACAGAACCTTGCACAGCAATGCAAACTATTGATTGAAACAGCGGCAGCATCAATATAAATAATTAACTACATATGCCAGCACACATACAGTGTGAGCAAGATCTGCTTCTCCTGCTAAAGGATCATTATATGGTTCACCATGCTAAACCCGCCTAACATATGTGCGGTCCATCCCAAAAATGTGTAAATGATCTGCCACTACAGGGTGAGGCCTCTTCTCACCATTCATACATGTGCAGCGCGGGCAATACACGTCCAGGTTGTGACCATCATGAGCTCTAATAAACCCCATAAAGGGTTGAACACCATTTATATATGAAGGGGAACATAAGTGTCCATGCAGTTTCCAAGTTCTGTCCATCTGTTTAATTATGAGATACAGTGGTTGGTGATTAATTTAAGGCGAAGTAGGAAATGTATATCCATCGAGTACAAAACTATACTACATGATTATGCATTTCAGCAATCATGTCGAGTACAAAACAAAAAATGCCCATCGACATTTTAGCAAACAGATCGTGTACAAAACTCTGCCATGGCATTTCAGCAAATTAACGGATCGAGTGCAGAACTGACTCTATATGCCCACGCAAATGAACAAATTGATCGATGACAAATCGAGCGGAAAACTATAAAGTGCCAATTAGTTCGAGCATACTGACGAATTTTTTTAGCAGCATCAAGAAAATATAAATCGTTAGGCTGTCTTGCCCGATACATGATTGAGCTAGAGATAGCAGCCCTACCGTGGATCAACTTGACCGCCGGTGCGTCTCGAGAAGAACGACGGGGAGGGGAAGCTTCTTCTTCGCACGGACGGGACGGGGAGGGGAAGCTCTTCGCACGGACGGGGATAAGTTGTGTACGGGTGGGTGGGGGGTCATGCGGCCGGGCCGCCGGGGTGATAATTAAGGTCGGTAGGTGGCGTTTAATGGAGTTGCGTGTGTAATTTGCCGTGCACAAGGTTGAGGAATAGGCGGTTCCCTTTGCCGCGCGCACAATTCAAACTATCCCGCCCATGTAGTTTAAATTCGCCATATTTTCGTTAAATCGACATAAAGTCATGTGAGTGGGGGAAAATTAGCAAAGTTGCTTGAAAAATAGTAAAACTCTGGAATTATCCTTTAAATATGCTCTACTTCGTGTGAAAATCGGGGTGTGGAAGCATGTTGAGCTGTTTTATTTGTACTTTCTTCATTAAAACTCCCATTTTATGCACTTTGGATGGAAAGAAATCATTTGTACATAAATTTTGACAACGCCATTTGCAAACACTAATTGTTTACATGCCAAGATGCACCCATCCACCAAATATATATGTGGCAAAAGTTTATCACAATCTAGCAGATATGCATAATTAGTGAGGGACCCCTTTTGATTTTGTGCAATTTCCACTAATTAGGTAGAGATCGAGAAGGGTTAATTAATTAGGCCATGTTAGGGGTTATGTGTTTTAGATTAGGTTGTGTGGATTCAAATACAACTTCTTTATTTGTGTGCTATGATTAATCAAAACTAGATCGATCGACTGCGCACACATTATTAGAGGCGCATGCCTTTGCGCACAAAGTGCATGTGTGTGTTGTTGGCCACCAACGAGAGAGAGAGAGAGAGAGAGAGAGAGAGAGAGAGAGAGAGGTAGAGAGAGCTACATACGAGAGAGCGATTGAAATCCCCAAATTAAACACATATATATGCATGGCACATTTAATTTAATTAGAGGACCGCGAGGCACCCCTGGCCTGCTTGATGCATAATTAAGTGTCATTGGCCTATATATAGGGTTTAATTAGGGTTTAGGGTTTAGGGTTAGGAGGTTAGGGTTTAGGGTCTAGGGTTTAGGGTTTAATGTTTATGGTGTTTAGGGTTTAGGGATTAGGGATTAGGGTTTATTTAGGGTTTAAGGTTTAGGGATCATCGATCGAGTGCGCACACACACATTATTAGAGGCACACGCGCCTTTGCGCATAAAGTGCATGCGTATATGTGTGTGTTTTTTGGCCACCAACGACATATAGATGATCGAGAGAGAGAGATTGAAATCCCCCAAGAATATGTTCAAATATATATTAAAATATATGCACGAATTAATGCATGCATGGTAGGCCATGCATGCACACTAATTATATATATATTATGAGGAAACTTAATCAAATGTGTTTTCATTCGAGAGAACTTGTCAAAATTCAAGTTAATTAATTTATCATCGATAATTATATAATTAATTAATGAATCTCAGGGAGATGTTATACAACATATGATCGATATATAGGCCATGTATATATTAATTGGTTTTAATCTACCGTTTAATTTGCTAGCTAGCTGCATGCTATATATAGAGCATGTTTTTATTAGATCGGGTTATAGCTAGTATAGTTTAGGGTTATGTGTTTTAATTAACTAGGGTTTGATTAGCTAGGGGTTAGTTATATATATATGGTTTAGGGTTAATGCATGTCACATTTAATTTAACTAGAGGACCGCGAGGCACCCCTGGCCTGCTTGATGCACAATTAAGTGTCGTTGGCCTATATATATAGGGTTTAATTAGGGTTTAGGGTTAGCTAGCTGGGTTTAGGGTTTAGTGTTTTGGGTGTTTAGCTAGGGTCTAGGGTTTAGGGTTTAGTGTTTACGGTGTTTAGAGGGTCTAGGGTTTAGTGTTTAGGGTGTTTAGGGTCTAGGGTTTAGGGTCTAGTGTTTAGGGTCTATGGTTTAGGGTTTAATTAGTGTTTAGGGTGTTTAGGGTTTAGGGTTTAGTGTTTACGGTGTTTAGGGTCTAGGGTTTAGGGTTTAGTGTTTAGGGTCTAGGGTTTAGGGTTTAATTAGTGTTTAGGGTGTTTATAGGGTTTAGGGTTTAGGGTTTAGGGTTTAGGGTTTTAGGGTTTAGGGTTTAGGGTTTAGGGTTTAGGGTTTAGGGTTTAGGGTTTAGGGTTTAGGGTTTACGGTGTTTAGGGTCTAGGGTTTAGGGTTTAGTGTTTAGGGTGTTTAGGGTCTAGGGTTTAGTGTGTTTAGGGTGTTTAGGGTTTAGGGGATTAGGGATTAGGGTTTTAGGGTTGTTTAAGGTTTAGGGATCATCGATCGAGTGCGCACACACATTATTAGAGGCACCCGCGCCTTTACGCATCAAGTGCATGCGTATATATGTGTGTTTTTTGGGCCACCAACGATATATAGATGATCGAGAGAGAGAGAGAGATTGAAATCCCCAAGAATATGTTCAAATATACATTAAAATATATGCACGAATGCATTGTAGGCCATGCATGCACACTAATTATATATATATTATGAGGCAACTTAATCAAATGTGTTTTCATTCGAGAGAACTTGTCAAAGTTCAAGTTAATTAATTTATCACGATAATTATATAATTAATTAATGAATCTCAGGGATATGTTATACAACATGATCGATATAGGCCATGTATATTTTAATTGGTGTTAATCTACGGTTTGCTAGCTAGCTGCTATATATAGAGCATGTTTTTATTAGATCGGGTTATAGCTAGCTAGTATAGTTTAGGGTTATGTGTTTTAATTAAGTAGGGTTGATTAGCTAGGGTTAGTTACATATATATGGTTTAGGGTTAATGCATGGCACATTTAATTTTATTAGAGGATCACGAGGCACCCATGACCCGCTCGATCGATGCACAATTAAGTGTCGTTGGCCTATACATAGGGTTTAATTGGGGTTTAGGATTAGCTAGGGTTTAGGGTTAGGGTTAGGGTTAGGGTTAGGGTACGTTTAGGGTCTAGGGTTTAGGGTTTAGTGTTTAGGGTGTTTAGGGTTTAGGGATTAGGGATTTAAGGTTTTAGGGTTGTTTAAGGTTTAGGGATCATCGATCGAGTGCGCACACACATTATTAGAGGCACCCGCGCCTTTACGCATAAATTGCATGCATATATATGTGTGTTTTTTGGGCCACCAACGATATATAGATGATCGAGAGAGAGAGATTGAAATCCCCAAGAATATGTTCAAATATACATTAAAATATATGCACGAATGCATTGTAGGCCATGCATGCACACTAATTATATATATATTATGAGGCAACTTAATCAAATGTGTTTTCATTCGAGAGAACTTGTCAAAGTTCAAGTTAATTAATTTATCACGATAATTATATAATTAATTAATGAATCTCAGGGATATGTTATACAACATGATCGATATAGGCCATGTATATTTTAATTGGTGTTAATCTACGGTTTGCTAGCTAGCTGCTATATATAGAGCATGTTTTTATTAGATCGGGTTATAGCTAGCTAGTATAGTTTAGGGTTATGTGTTTTAATTAAGTAGGGTTGATTAGCTAGGGTTAGTTACATATATATGGTTTAGGGTTAATGCATGGCACATTTAATTTTATTAGAGGATCACGAGGCACCCATGACCCACTCGATCGATGCACAATTAAGTGTCGTTGGCCTATACATAGGGTTTAATTGGGGTTTAGGATTAGCTAGGGTTTAGGGTTAGGGTTAGGGTTAGGGTTAGGGTACGTTTAGGGTCTAGGGTTTAGGGTTTAGTGTTTAGGGTGTTTAGGGTTTAGGGATTAGGGATTTAAGGTTTTAGGGTTGTTTAAGGTTTAGGGATCATCGATCGAGTGCGCACACACATTATTAGAGGCACCCGCGCCTTTACGCATAAATTGCATGCATATATATGTGTGTTTTTTGGGCCACCAACGATATATAGATGATCGAGAGAGAGAGAGATTGAAATCCCCAAGAATATGTTCAAATATACATTAAAATATATGCACGAATGCATTGTAGGCCATGCATGCACACTAATTATATATATATTATGAGGCAACTTAATCAAATGTGTTTTCATTCGAGAGAACTTGTCAAAGTTCAAGTTAATTAATTTATCACGATAATTATATAATTAATTAATGAATCTCAGGGATATGTTATACAACATGATCGATATAGGCCATGTATATTTTAATTGGTGTTAATCTACGGTTTGCTAGCTAGCTGCTATATATAGAGCATGTTTTTATTAGATCGGGTTATATCTAGTATAGTTTAGGGTTATGTGTTTTAATTAAGTAGGGTTGATTAGCTAGGGTTAGTTACATATATATGGTTTAGGGTTAATGCATGGCACATTTAATTTTATTAGAGGATCGCGAGGCACCCATGACCCGCTCGATCGATGCACAATTAAGTGTCGTTGGCCTATACATAGGGTTTAATTGGGGTTTAGGATTAGCTAGGGTTTAGGGTTAGGGTTAGGGTTAGGGTTAGGGTACGTTTAGGGTCTAGGGTTTAGGGTTTAGTGTTTAGGGTGTTTAGGGTTTAGGGATTAGGGATTTAGGGGTTTTAGGGTTGTTTAAGGTTTAGGGATCATCGATCGAGTGCGCACACACATTATTAGAGGCACCCGCGCCTTTACGCATAAATTGCATGCATATATATATATGTGTGTTTTTTGGCCACCAACGATATATAGATGATCGAGAGAGAGATTGAAATCCCCAAGAATATGTTCAAATATACATTAAAATATATGCACGAATGCATTGTAGGCCATGCATGCACACTAATTATATATATATTATGAGGCAACTTAATCAAATGTGTTTTCATTCGAGAGAACTTGTCAAAGTTCAAGTTAATTAATTTATCACGATAATTATATAATTAATTAATGAATCTCAGGGATATGTTATACAACATGATCGATATAGGCCATGTATATTTTAATTGGTGTTAATCTACGGTTTGCTAGCTAGCTGCTATATATAGAGCATGTTTTTATTAGATCGGGTTATAGCTAGCTAGTATAGTTTAGGGTTATGTGTTTTAATTAAGTAGGGTTGATTAGCTAGGGTTAGTTACATATATATGGTTTAGGGTTAATGCATGGCACATTTAATTTTATTAGAGGATCACGAGGCACCCATGACCCGCTCGATCGATGCACAATTAAGTGTCGTTGGCCTATACATAGGGTTTAATTGGGGTTTAGGATTAGCTAGGGTTTAGGGTTAGGGTTAGGGTTAGGGTTACGTTTAGGGTCTAGGGTTTAGGGTTTAGTGTTTAGGGTGTTTAGGGTTTAGGGATTAGGGATTTAAGGTTTTAGGGTTGTTTAAGGTTTAGGGATCATCGATCGAGTGCGCACACACATTATTAGAGGCACCCGCGCCTTTACGCATAAATTGCATGCATATATATGTGTGTTTTTTGGGCCACCAACGATATATAGATGATCGAGAGAGAGAGAGATTGAAATCCCCAAGAATATGTTCAAATATACATTAAAATATATGCACGAATGCATTGTAGGCCATGCATGCACACTAATTATATATATATTATGAGGCAACTTAATCAAATGTGTTTTCATTCGAGAGAACTTGTCAAAGTTCAAGTTAATTAATTTATCACGATAATTATATAATTAATTAATGAATCTCAGGGATATGTTATACAACATGATCGATATAGGCCATGTATATTTTAATTGGTGTTAATCTACGGTTTGCTAGCTAGCTGCTATATATAGAGCATGTTTTTATTAGATCGGGTTATAGCTAGCTAGTATAGTTTAGGGTTATGTGTTTTAATTAAGTAGGGTTGATTAGCTAGGGTTAGTTACATATATATGGTTTAGGGTTAATGCATGGCACATTTAATTTTATTAGAGGATCGCGAGGCACCCATGACCCGCTCGATCGATGCACAATTAAGTGTCGTTGGCCTATACATAGGGTTTAATTGGGGTTTAGGATTAGCTAGGGTTTAGGGTTAGGGTTAGGGTTAGGGTTAGGGTACGTTTAGGGTCTAGGGTTTAGGGTTTAGTGTTTAGGGTGTTTAGGGTTTAGGGATTAGGGATTTAGGGGTTTTAGGGTTGTTTAAGGTTTAGGGATCATCGATCGAGTGCGCACACACATTATTAGAGGCACCCGCGCCTTTACGCATAAATTGCATGCATATATATATATATGTGTGTTTTTTGGCCACCAACGATATATAGATGATCGAGAGAGAGAGATTGAAATCCCCAAGAATATGTTCAAATATACATTAAAATATATGCACGAATGCATGGTAGGCCATGCATGCACACTAATTATATATATATATTATGAGGCAACTTAATCAAATGTGTTTTCATTCGAGAGAACTTGTCAAAATTAAAGTTAATTAATTTATCACGATAATTATATAATTAATTAATGAATCTCAGGGATATGTTATACAACATGATCGATATAGGCCATGTATATATTAATTGGTGTTAATCTACGGTTTGCTAGCTAGCTGCTATATATAGAGCATGTTTTTATTAGATCGGGTTATAGCTAGTATAGTTTAGGGTTATGTGTTTTCATTAAGTAGGGTTGATTAGCTATGGTTAGTTACATATATATGGTTTAGGGTTAATGCATGGCACATTTAATTTAATTAGAGGACCGCGAGGCACCCCTGGCCTGCTTGATGCACAATTAAGTGTCGTTGGCCTATATATAGGGTTTAATTAGGGTTTAGGGTTAGGGTTAGGGTTTAGGGTCTAGGGTTTAGTGTTTAGGGTTTAGGGATTAGGGATTAGGGTTTCAGGGTTGTATAAGGTTTAGGGATCATCGATCGAGTGCGCACACACATTATTAGAGGCACCCGCGCCTTTGCGCATAAAGTGCATGCGTATAGTTTAGGGTTATTTGTTTTAATTAAGTAGGGTTTGATCAGCTAGGGTTAGTTACATATATATGGTTTAGGGTTAATGCATGGCACATTACATATAGTTTAAATCTCAAGAATGTTTATACATGATAGGCCATATGTGCAAAGGAATTTTTTTCCTCGTGAACTTGTCAAAATTCAAGTTTATCAGTGCCAATGGAAACTAGTCCAAAAAATTACATAGAGGACCAAAAGTACTAGACAATAACTAATAGAACCTGCAACTTTACAAAAAGGACCCCAAAACATATAGAAGAAAATCAATCGAGTCCTTCTCGACCGCACATCAGATCTCTGCTCCGCATCCTTTCCAGCAACTCCGTCGCCGGGGACGCACCACTTGGGACGGTGTCGCCGGTAGTCGCCAGGACGAAGGAGAAGAAGGGCCTCAGCAACGGCATATTGGCTCTGAGAAGGGTCGCTGAAAGTCCAAGATGTGCACGGGCAAGACGGATGACGCCGTCGTATGCCCCGAGCTTGTGAACTTTAGCAGCTTGACTTCCCCATTGGCCAGATCTGAAGCACTGACCAAAGCAAGCCTCACCGTTAGCGCCATCACATTGATGGCACCAGATCGGGGTTTGGCCGGCAAGATCCGCCAGATTCACCATAGGCCAGATCTGAAGCCGATGACGAGATCCCCGACTCCATTGCGCCATTCTGCTCATGGGAAACACTGGATCTAAGCTTACAACAACACTAACTCCCTCGGATCCAAATTAGCTGACTCAACTTTGCTTATCTAAATATGGATGTATCCACACATGTTTTTACTCTAGATACATACACGTCTAAGGAAAGTTGAATCAATTAATTTAGTTCGGAGGGTGTACAATATACAGAGAGAAGTCGGCCTCGTCTCCGGCCGGCGAGGCCGCCGGAGAGAAGGGGGAGAGGAGCCGGGGGAGTGGGAGAGACTCGAGAGAGAAAGAGAAGAGGAAGAAATGAGAGCTCCCTGGGGAAGAACATTATTTTTGTCGTTCTGCTCGTACTGTAGCTTGAAACTGAAAATTTCGGCCACGCGCCAAATCATCCCGCCGCATCCATTCGAAAATCCCGTGACCAGTTTTACCCTTTTAACCCTGGTCCGGAAGCTACAACCCACCGACCATGGAGGGCTCATTCGGTAACAATGAAATATCTTGCCTAGATCCCGAACCCTCCCCACAGGCCCACACCCACCCACCAACCATTCGCCCCATTAGCTCAAAAATACTCTCACACGCCAAAGCTCTGACTCTCTACAGTACTAGATCTGCTTCGCCGCCGGCATACTCCTCCACAGCGTAGCCTTGATCGTGTTGGCTGTCCACCCACCTGATCCGCTCCCCCGCCGCCCTCGTCACCGACGGATCTGCTTCACCGCCGACCTCGCCACCGACGGATCTGCTTCACCGCCGACCTCGCCACCGACGGATCTGCTTCACCGCCGACCTCGCCACCGACTACCTCGCCGCAGCGGCTGTATCAACTTCACCGAATACCTTGCCAGCCAACCAGATCTGCTTCACTAACGCCCGCTTCTACTGAAACAGGGTCGATTCATCGTCTCCCGCGTTCGCCGCCGCTGGAATGCAAGTTGCCGCCCCCGTCCACCCCGCCGCAGCTTGGTTAGTACGCTGGCCCGTTAGATCGCGGTGTTTCTTTAGCCATGTTTTGTGTAGTTATTTGCAGATCTCATATGCCGTTAACTTTCTTGATGTGTTGCTTCGCATGAAGTTTGTTTAAATGTTGTACAGTACAAAAGCATTATCCGGTCGCTACCATCCTGTTCATTCTACTGACACCTGTGTGCATCCACATATTTATAGCCTTGTACCCATTCATTTGCTGCCAACTGTTTTTGTACTGCATGCTATTGTCGCACTGCTTTTATAGTCGTGCTATGGGCATTTCCAATCTGCTTGTTCTTATACCACGTCATTAGCTCACCGCTAGCTGTTTTCTCGTGTCTGCTATTCTCACACTGCTTTTATAATCATGCTATGTGCATTTCCAATCTGCTTGCTCTTATACCTCGTCTTTAGCTTATATAGTTATTGCTGCGTGCATGTCTGGTCTTTGTATTATCGTAGACTGACTTGTCAATGTTATTTTTCCTAGGGATTGATCATGCGAACCACTTATTAGAACATCCAACATTAACAGCGGGGACGCTAGGTAAGGTTGGAATCTGAGTTCGTGGTTGGTAATTTTGGCAGTTTACTTCCGTTATTATCTATAACCTATATGCATTGTTCCTTATGCAAGAGATTAACACTTGGAACCCTGCCATAGCAATGCCATTCATGCTTTACTATGTTTCTGCCTATTTGATATGCTTGTCTTGGAGAAACTTCGAGGGTGATTTGAACCTGACATTTGGTCATTCTTAATGCCAGTTTACTTTATGTGTAAAACCTTGGCATTACCCTACTCTAAATCTGAATGTCTGAAATTCGTATCTCATGCAAAGCAACATCTAGTTGGTTTTAATCTGATATCTGGTAACTATTGGCTTATTCATTTGGCAGCTCAAGTTTTTTGTTATTTGAAACCAGCTGACTTGGTCTTAAATGTGATATCTAAACACAGATTAAGGACAATGGAGCAGGAGGATTAGCATTTCACTTGATGGCTGAACCTAAAATGATAGGCATGTTGACCACGACTAGTGCACGCAAGAGAAGGACCTGCAGTGAGCCAGTATGTGCTTAGTACATGCATCTTATCTTATCTTGTGCTTATTTCTGCTACATGCTGTTATCTGATCTCTACATTGCGTAATACATGTTTGAATAGTTAATTGTTGTAACTATGTTTACAATGTTACCAGAATGCAGTTTTAATGAAGCAGTCATCATTAGAAGATAGTCGCCAAAAAAGGATCTGTAGCGACCCTGTGCAACATTATGATGTAAGTTTGTGCTTAGTACAAGTTCCATACATGTCTTATTTATGCAACTTGTTATTATCTTATATCTACATTGCATAATAAATGTTTGCATAGTTCATCGTTTAACTCTTTTTGCATTATTATCAGAATGCAGTTGTGATGAAGCAATCTTCATTACCAGTGAGGCCCACAAAAAGTTCTGATCTTTCTTCTGATGCATCTTCTCATAGCCGTCAACCTAGACCATTTCTTTCATCAGACAGTAAATATCTCAAGGCTGTACTTTATAAAAGACATGGTATTGCTGCTTTAAGATCTGTAGCTGATATGTTGACAAAGAGTACACAAGATTCAATCAAGGCGATTGCCAAATGTCAACGTGTTATTGATGATGCTAATAGAAGTCCTCAATGATTCTATGTAATTTTTTTATTTGGGCACATTAATTGCCTTGTAATTTTCCTATTTGTTTTATTTGTGTATGTACTTGTGTGTATCATTGAAATCAGATTTTAGGCTCATGAAATTTAATGCAAGTTGACTAGTCAAACAAGTAGGGCCCTACAACAGATTGGGCCGGCCCACTTACAGTAGTGTGGGACCCACTTTCATTTTGGGCCGGCCCACTTCTTTAGTAGGCCGGCCCGGTTACACGATAATGGGCTCCACATGCTTATTGGGCCGGCCCACTTGCTCTATGGTGGTCCCACATGGTAAATGGGCCGGCCCTTTAATAGGAAGGTGGGACCCACCTGTGTTTTTGGCCCGGCCCACTATCTTGTTGGGCCGGCCCACTTTCTATATGGTGGACCCCACACACCAAATGGGCCGGCCCTTTAATAGGAAGGTGGGACCCACCTGTGTTTTTGGCCCGGCCCACTATCTTGTTGGGCCGGCCCACTTTCTATATGGTGGACCCCACATACCAAATGGGCCGGCCCATTAACAGGAATGTGGGACCCACCTGTGTTTTTGGCCCGGCCCACTAGCTTGGTGGGCCAGCCCACTTGCTATATGGTGGGCCCCACATACTAAATGGGCCGGCCCTTTAACAGGAAAGTGGGACCCACCTGTGTTTTTGGCCCGGCCCACTATTTTGTTGGGCCGGCCCACTTGCTATATGGTGGACCCCACAAACTAAATGGGCCGACCCTTTAACTGGAAAGTGGGACCCACCTGTGTTTTTGGCCCGGCCCACTAGCTTGTTGGGCCGGCCCTTGCTATACGGTGGACCCCACACACTAAATGGGCCGGCCTTTTAACAGGAAAGTGGGACCCACCTGTTTTTTGGCCCGGCCCACTTGCTTCTTGGGCCGGCCCGTTTGTAAGGTGGACCCCACATGTTAAATGGGCCGGCCCATTTAAGTTTTGACCAGTCAACCTTAGAGGTTAGGCCCGGCCCATAACTAATGGACCAGCCCAGCTATATAGTTGACCGGTCAAACTATGTCATCTGGCCCGGCCCGCTTAAGACGTGGCAGGCCTCGTGTGGGCCTACCATCTACCACGGGGTTTCAGCCGGTTAACGCCGTTAACTGGCAGTTAACGGCGTCTGCCACGTGTCAGTTTGCATGACATCAGCAGTCAACGGGCTCCCGAAAACACTTCCGCAACGGTCCGATTTTCCGTGGCGGAAGGGCGCCCAAGCGCGACGGACCGAAAAAATCGTCGTTGGACTTTGCCTGACGCAGTTTCGACAACGGAACCCATATCGTCGGGTTAGGCCCATAGGCGACGAAAAATGCCCCTTAGTTGACGATTTTGGGACGTTGTCTATCAGAACTTTTCTTGTAGTGACAAACAAGGTTCTTATTCAGAGTTGTGTTGTTTTAGAATCATAAGCAAGTGGTAAAATTCATAGTAACAATCATACACACCCAGGGATAATAGTTGTATAATAAGTAAAGAGCAGTTGTCAATTTTAAGTCCTATAGTGCATGGTTGATGATTACTTATTATATAATCCAAAAGAATCTTTTGAAGAACATGTGCTTTAATAAAGAACAAGTATGACTATTTGGTTTGTGGGTTCTATGGTTTACTATGGTTTTAAACTAGTTTCTGGAGTAAGGATTAGATGGATCCCAACAATGTTGGATTCATCAACACCTAGGGCTTGTAAGGTTGAGTTAAGCCTAGGCATCTTGAGCAATTTATTATAAATAGTTGCTATCAAGGTTGGTATACCTTGTTGGTGATAGCTGGTTATTGGCTATAGGTCCTATTAGGCAGGTTTGATGATTCCTTATTTTCTTCAAAAGAATAACTTTTGAAGAACATACTTCTTAAGTAATAAGAAGTATTACAATTAAGGTTGAGGTTGTCTAGGGTTTGCTATTGGATCTACTAAGTAAGGAATAGTTGTTTCCTAAATAGGAGGGTTCATAAGTATCTCACACTTGTAGGGTTTAGTCGGTATGTAATATGATACACAATATTGGCATGGTTGCTATTAGAGTTCATCACAATGGTGTGATGCTAAGCATGGTTAATTAAGGTTGATATCTCTAAGGATAGGATCTAGGGTTTGCACTTGGTTAACCCTATTTGATCATCTAGGTCTAATGAGGATGAACATATGGGATACCCATGTTATTAGTAATAGGTCGTCTACATTTTATGTGGACATGCCCATTATCTAGGTTCTATATGGTTCTATGATTTAAAAGAAAGTAGGATGATCACATGGTATAACCTAGGGTTTAGGTTTAGGACAAATTAGGGTTCACTCATAAAATATGAGACTACTATTTTATGTATAAAGAAACTAGGGTTTCCTAATTACTATATAGAATTTAGGTTAATAACTTCATTATCAAGTTGAAGTTATTAATAACTTTGAAATAAAAATAATATTGGATTTGGCATTTTATTATTTTAGAGGAATTTAATAATTAAGATAATTATTAATCAGGGTTTAAATCCTTCTAATAAGGATTTAATAAGATAATAAATAAATAAAATTAGTTTTAATGTTTTCTTTATTTACTTAATGGTTTTTATTTAATTTGGAAAGTTTTCCTAATTATTGAATTTTAATTGAATTTAGAATTAATAATAAAGGCTTAAATTAATAGGGTTAAATAATTAAATTTTTATTTAAAATAAAAATTTTCATATTATATTTTTAATGAATAGAGTTTATTTTTCTGAATATTCTAATATCTCATTTGAATTTTTCTGAGTTAAGATGAATTTCCTATGTATTTGCAAAGTTTCAGTAATTAATAAAATTGAAATAAAATAAGGAATTTACTAAACACACCGTGTGCTCCACGAGACCGAGTGGGCCGGTGGTCCACGTTGGCTGCCACGTGAGCGTGGACGGGTCAACGAGACGCGTGGCCAGGCATGGTAACCGGCGGGCGATCGCCGTCGCCGATTCGGCCATGCTCGGATGGGCGGGTTCCATTCGAACCAGCGCACCGCGAGAGCCAAGGTGGCGCGCCGCTCGGTAAGTCACCGGAGCTTGCTCGCCGGCGAGCGGCGGCGGCGTGGACGGGGGCACGGTGCGGCGGCACTACGCGAGCTAGGGCAGGTGAGCATGCCGGGGTTCGGCGCTCACCAGGAGCACGCGAGCTTGACGGCGTGGCTTGCGTGGCCGGGATCGCCGGATTTCATGGCGCCGGTGCCGGAGAAGACGAGCTCGCGGCTAGGCTATAGCTCGCCCTGGCCCATTCCACCGAGAGCATGTCGAGGACGGTGGAGACGATGGTGGTCACGGCGAGGCTTGGGAAGGCTCTATCGGCGGCGAAGAAGAATCGGCCGCAGGGGTTTCTATCGGGAAATTGAGAGAGAGGAGGGAAAACGGTGCTAGGGTTCGTCTTGGGGCCTCTTATACCGTTGTGGTGCGCCTTGTCACGAAATCGGGCAGGGAGGTCGCCAGCGAGACGACGAAGCGAGCACGGCTTCGTGCTGTCCTCCATGCGAGACGAAGAGATGAGGACGAGCTCTGGCGTGGATATTTCCCTGAAGGGGTATGTTGGGCTGGGCTTGGGCGGTGCTAGGCCGTGGTGCTGGGCTGTGGCGGCTGCTCCTTCGGCTCGTGCAGCTTCTTCTCCATTTTTCTGTTTTCTTTTTCTTCTTATTTTCTGTTTTTGAATTCTGTTTTTAATTCAAATTTTATTTGCAGGTTTCCTTGTTATGTTAACTTAATTAAGACATAGTGCAATGACTATTACACTATGTTTTATTTTAAACAAACATTTCATATTTAATTATATTTCATACTTGTGGGTTTATTCAAAATAGCAAATAGGTATGAGTTTATATTCTTATTTTTAATTTCCTTTTTCTTGTGAATCAATTCTGTTATGATTTATTAGAATTGATAATTTCAAATCAATATATTTCAGAGGTTATTATTGCTTGGTTTCTATTTGAAGAATTTGTCACTTGCACATAATTTTATGTGAGCACTTGCTTGTTAAGGTTTTGTAGGTTTTATTATAACCATATTTCAAAGGTAGTACTAGGATTATATTTTAATAACACCTTGAAATATCTAGAGTAGGTATTACTCTCCTCAAGGTTGAGTCTTAATTATATAGATAAGTGGTTGATAATCACACTTATGGTTTTAATTATAAGATGTATCACAAGAGTTTTCCCAGGTTTAATAATTGTAGCTTAAGATTTTATTAATGTGCCATACTAGGGTTCTAATGATATTTACCTAATGGCAATGGGTTGAATCTCAATTATGGCCTAGATTTTAATTGTGATCACCTTAGTGATACACAAACAAGAATTGAGGTAGGGTTTAGGGTTTTACTTGTGATCATCAATTAGTTCACAAGTTAGCTTGATATGTGGGCATAGGTTCTATATGTGGCTTAACACCATATTACTTTGGCTAGGGTTTCTCCTCCTTAATAATGACAAGATGGTTACTTGCTTCATATCTTATGTGCTTTTCTAATTACTAAGGATTTGAGAATTTGTTTTATCTTCTACCAATTAACTTCTATTATTATCCTCAATTAATCATTAAAGTAACTACAGTGGTTATAGTTCTTTTTATAGTTAACTTTGGTCATATGGATGGATGGTTTCTCACCATATAAAGTATAGAGTTTGACACTAAGGTTTTCTTAGGTTCTTTAATTGAGGAATAAATGGAATATAGATGTGGTAGGATTCTACTTATTCTATTAGGATTTAACTTATCCTCACATACTTCAAGAGCATGATCATGTATTAAACATGATCAACTTGTTCTTAATTACTCTACCTCAAGTTCTTAGGTTTATGATCATTACCCAATGGTGATGATCATGCATGGCATGGGCTTCCCAAAGTATCACTAGAAGTGTTTGTCTAGGGTTATACCAATTACCTCTCTCACTCCACAAGGACTTGGACTAATATCTAGGTTTCTACTCAAGGGATGATGATATTATTAACTAAACATGTGGTTTGCCTAAGAATTCTACCTTGCTATCTTCTGTAGCTTGTTCTTCAGGAAATCTGATAAACCTGCTTCTTGTGGTATGCCTCCACCTCCAAGCTGCTTCATCTTGGTCCTATCTAAATTATGGAGTGGCCCAACTATTTGGTTTGCTTGTATCATGGTACAAGATGATGGAATGAATGAGGCATAGGGTTCCTTTCACTACAAGAAAAGTTGCCATGGCCGACGAAGTTGAAGTCGCGCCGTGGTTGCTGGTGTACCATGGCCGACGATTTTGGTCCCTCCGTGGTGCATGTCAAAACTTTTTTTTTTTTTTGAGGCCACCTAGCCCGACGAAAGCGGCCAAAACGTCGCGTATGGTGGCCCGGGACGTGGTGCATCTCGAAATCTCGGGTTCGCCGGCCGAGTCAACGCAAATCCGCACCGCCGAGGGATGTAGGGCCCAGATGGCAGCCTCTCTGGCATTGTTTTTTTCTAGATCGCGCCATCTCGTTCAACGTTCTCCGATCGAGCCGTTTACGATGCAGGATCATGGGTCCCGCATGTCATCCTCTATGAACCAAAATTATTTCTATTCTTGGATTTTTTTGACCCCCTGATTTCTGGCTACTTCCTTTTTCTTTTGATCCCTTGCCGCCTTGGAAACGTTGAGACCGCTGCTGCTAAATGGGACCCGCATGTCATCCTCTATGTGCAATCAACTTTCTTTTCTTGGAGTTTTTTTTGGCACCTCAAATTTGGTCACTTGCCTTTTTCTTTCGATCCCCTGCCGCCTCTCAAACGGTGATACCGCTGCTGCTAAATGGGACCCGCATGTCATCCTCTATGTACTATAAAACTTTCTTTTCTTGAATTATTTTTGGCACCTCATATTTGGTCACTTACCTTTTTCTTTCGATCCCCTGCCGCCTCTCAAACGGTGATACCGCTGCTGCTAAATGGGACCCGCATGTCATCCTCTATGTACTATAAAACTTTCTTTTCTTGGATTTTTTTGGCACCTCATATTTGGTCACTTGACTTTTTCTTTCGATCACTGCTGCCTCTCAAACAGTGATACCGCTGCTGCTAAATGGGACCCGCATGTCATCCTCTATGTACTATAAAACTTTCTTTTCTTGGATTTTTTTGGCACCTCATATTTGGTCACTTGACTTTTTCTTTCGATCCCCTGCTGCCTCTCAAACCGTGATACCGCTGCTGCTAAATGGGACCCGCATGTCATCCACTATGTACTATAAAACTTTCTTTTCTTGGATTTTTTTTGGCACCTCATATTTGGTAACTTGACTTTTTCTTTCGATCCCCTGCTGCCTCTCAAACAGTGATACCGCTGCTGCTAAATGGGACCCGCATGTCATCCTCTATGTACTATAAAACTTTCATTTTTTGGATTATTTTTGGCACCTCATATTTGGTCACTTGACTTTTTCTTTCGATCCCCGCCGCTCAAACGGTGAGACCGCTGCTGCTAAATGGGACCCGCATGTCATCCTCTATGAGCAATCAACTTTCTTTTCTTGGAGTTTTTTTTGGCACCTCATATTTGGTAACTTGACTTTTTCTTTCGATCTCATGCCACGTTTGAAACGTTGAGGTACCTGCTGGCTCATGGGACCCGCATGTCATCCTCTGTGTGCTATAAAAGTTTCCTTTGTTGGTTTTTTTTTCACCCTCTGATTTTTGGCTTGCCTTTTTCTTTTGATCCCCTGCCCCCTTTGAAACGTTGAGTAAGCTGTTGGTTCAAGGGACCCGCATGTCATCCTCTATGTCCATCAACTTTCTTTTCTTGGATTTTTTTTCACCCCCTAATTACTAGCTACTTTCTTTTTCTTTTGATCTCAAGCCGCATTACAAACATTGAGACCGCTGCTGCAAAATGGGACCCACATGTCATCCTCTATGTACAATAAATCTTGGATTATTTTTGGCTCCTGATATTTGGTCACTTGCCTTTTTCTTTCGATCTCATGCCGCCTTTGAAACGTTGAGAAGTGCTGGCTCATGGGTCCCGCATGTCATCCTCTACGAACAATAAAAGTTTCCTTTCTTGGAGTTATTTTTACCCCTAATTTCTGGCTATTTGCCTTTTTCTTTTGATCCCCTGCCCCTTTGAAACGATGAGGACGCTGTTGGCAGGTCGGTCCCACATGTCATCCTCTATGAACAATAAAAGTTTCCTTTGGTGGATTTATTTTTGACCCCTAATTAATTTCTGGCTATTTCCTTTATTTTTCTTTTGATCCCCTGCCGCCTTGGAATTGTTGAGAATGCTGCTGCCTCATTTTTCTTTTGGTCCTGTGCCGCCTTGGAAACGTTGAGACCGCTGCTACAAAATGGGACCCGCATGTCATCCTCTATGTACAATAAAGTTTCTTTTCTTGGATTATTTTTGGCTCCTGATATTATGTCACTTGCCTTTTTCTTTCGATCTCATGCCGACTTTGAAACGTTGAGGATGCTGCTGCCTCATGGGTCCCGCATGTCATCCTCTCAGAACGATAAATGTTTTCTTTTCTTGTATTTTTTTACCAACTGATTTTTGGCTTTTTTTATTTTCGATCCCCTGCCGCCTTTGAAACGTTGACTCCGCTGCTGGCTCATGGGTCCCCGATGTCAGCCTCCCCGTACAAGAAACATGTGATATTTTATTTTGCAGACAATAAACGTTGTATTTCGCTCTGAGCTATTGCAAACGGATAAATTAAATCTTTATATCTACATAAACAAACTTATATGTTGAATCTCCTTGTTTTTTGTTTTTGCGAAGCATAGGACTTTCCTGTTTTTTTTTTGAGAAAAATCCGACCTTTCCTGTTTTGGAGTGGGCTGAAATTGTACGAGTCAAAAGGCCCAGCAGTAGTTCGAAGGCCCAGATGTCCAGATACAGCCCAATTGAAATCTTTCTTTTCTTGGATTTTTTTCACACCCTGATTTCTGGCTACTTCATTTTTCTTTCGGTCCTGTGCCGCCTTGGAAGCGTTGAGACCGCTGCTACAAAATGGGACCCGCATGTCATCCTCTATGTACAATAAAGTTTCTTTTCTTGGATTATTTTTGGCTCCTGATATTATGTCACTTGACTTTTTCTTTCAATCTCATGCCGACTTTGAAACGTTGAGGAAGCTGCTGGCTCAT
Organism: Lolium multiflorum; assembly: GCA_030979885.1. NCBI lineage: Eukaryota > Viridiplantae > Streptophyta > Magnoliopsida > Poales > Poaceae > Lolium > Lolium multiflorum. Next base: position 94,474,311 of record CM061748.1, read on the forward strand.
GGGTCCCGCATGTCATCCTCTATGAACAATAAAAGTTTTCTTTGTTGGATTTATTTTTTTCCCCTAATTTCTGGCTATTTGTCTTTTTCTTTTGATCCCCTGCCCCCTTTGAAACGATGACGACGCAGCTGGCAAGTCGGTCCCACATGTCATCCTCTATGAACAATAAAAGTTTCCTTTGATGGATTTATTTTTGACCCTAATTAATTTCTGGCTATTTCCTTTTTTATTTTGATCCCCTGCCGCCTTGAAATAGTTGAGGATGCTGCTGCCTCATGGGTCCCGCATGTCATCCTCTCAGAAAGGTAAATGTTTCTTTTCTTGAATTTGTTTACCAACTGATTTTTGGCTTATTTTTTCTTTCGATCTCCTGCCACCTTTAAAACGTTGACGACGCTGCTGGCTCATGGGTCCCCAATGTCAGCCTCCCCATACTGCAAATCCTCTTTCTGCAAAGGTTGTATTTCTAGATAGATAAGGTGGATTCGAATCTGCCATGGTTCAGGCAGCTCAGGTAAGCCTTCTTGCACTAATTAATGGAAGTAGTGTATCGCAAGGTCAAGACATGTGGCTCGGTGTAATGAATCTATATGAATCATGTTGTGGGTTCAATCTGATAGTTCTCTAACAGGTCAGCCAAAATAGAAATTAAGTTTTTTTCTAAAAGGGAAATGCAAATTAAGATGAACACAAACATTAGTTATCATAATAGCTGATCATACATACATACTTGCTAAGAGCAAAAGCTTGCCAGAGTTTTACCACCCATACAATTAATTAGCAGTTCAGATAAGATAACCTTATATAAGTATAACTACAAATGCATTTGCTAAGGGCTCATGGGACAACAGAACTAGACAACCGCGAACTTTATGACCAGCATGTCACAGCGGCATCGAAAGATCTTGACCTTCAACTTTGATCCAATGCGAAGTTTGGCACCGTCAATGAACTTTTTCCACCTGGAAGTAACAGCCAAGCGGCCATCTGTGGGACTGACAGAGTACCGTCCCTCCACGGTGAGACCTTCACTCTCCATGACGAGGGATATCTTGCCCCTTCGGCCAGCATTGAGATCCTTGGAGATACTTTTAGGCAATTTCTGATTCAAAGCAAGAGATACCACCAAAAATTAGTCAATGGCACCAATGCACTGAACCATGTGAGACTTTGAGCAGAGAAGACATCAAGATAAGAGCAGTTATGCTGTCATATACTCACGAACATAGCCTTCAGATGCGTCCTGGTCACCACACGGGTGGCCACAGCAATGAGCTGAGACCTCGGTGATCTGGCTGGGGCAGGTGCATGAGCCTGGGCTGGTACACGAGCTGGTGCTGATGCAGGAGACTGCTGGGCAGGTGCAGTAAACGGTGCCTCTAGAGGAACCGGTGCTGATGCAGGAGACTGTTGGGCAGGTGCAGTAAACGGTGCAGCTAGAGGAACCAGTGCTGATGCAGGAGCCTGCTGGGCATGTGTAGTATATGGGGCCTCTACAGGAACCAATGCTGATGTAGGGGACTGCTGGGTAGATGCAGTAAACGGAGCTGGTACAGGAACCGGTGCTGATGCAGGAGAGTGGGAAGCCGGTGCCGGTGCTGGTGTGGTTGCCCTTTGTGACATCCGCTCCTGTTCCGTCAGGGGATCTGCAGCTTTGATCATGTTAAACCCAGCAAGCTAGAACAGAGGGAATGGTTTAGAACAACTGCTCAGAATGCAGTTATCAAAAGATATGAGTAGAAAAAAGTTACATATTATATATTTGGAAGTGTCTCCAACTCTGTAAGCAGTTACGTATATCTGCCCGTTTGAGTTTCTGATCCTCAGCTCGTCGCCCTTCTTCAGACCGTAGTCAAAAGCAAACTTTCTCCAATCATGTCCATACAAATATGTGATGGCCTGCGTCTTGTAGACATACACCTCATAGACCGTGTAGGTGTTCATCAATTTGCCATTGCCATGCATAGTGAAAGATCCTTCATGCGGACACATCTGGTTAATCATTGGACGAAGTTCACAAGGTACAGTCTGCATGTGAAAATTGATACAAATGTAAGAAGCAGGAAGACTAAAAACAAGACTTTACTATATGCCAATTCATGCTAAACCACTGAGAATACATACCTGTAACTCTGTGAAGGAGCTACTAGAAAGGTAGATAGAGCCATAGGAGGTGTTATATGCGGGGTATGTACATGGGCCCGCCATATTCCCGCAAGCTCGGCATCGGGATGGTGAAGGAAACATGGGAGGTACTACTGGTGCGTAGCGCTGAACGTAAGTGGAAGAATTAGGTTGTGTAAAGTGCATAGTTCAGAGCAATGCAAATGTTGACAAGCAAGTGCATAACACTATGTTACAAACTGAACAGTGAAAAATTAGTGTATGATGAATATAAGCATGCTAATTTGGTGTTTCCGAATTCCAAAAAGCATTAGACAGAGCCAGTGATAATATCAGACATAAATCATGGCATGTATATGTGGCTTAAGAAAATATACCCGAACCCTTGGATGGTTACGGCCCGGCTGATCCTTGGACTTGAGCTTATATAAGCATCCAGAAGGTGGGGCTGACAGTAACTTGGTGGCAGCCTCTGCAGATGCCTCATCAGCAGCAGTTGCAATCCTTTTGACCAATGAAGGCTTAGCAGTTTCAGTCTGCATATAAAAATTGAAGAGCAACAGACATCAGCAGTGATATATAAAATGAATCTATGAGACACTGATGCATATAGTGCTGGATGTAAGTGGAAGAATAGGTGTGTGTGTTTCTGAACTATTGGTAAGCATTAGACAAAGCCGGCAATAAACAGACAAAAATCAAATCATGTATGAGGATTAAGAAAATATACCTGCTTACTGAAAAGGGTACCACCCAGCTGGCCCGTGGCCTTGTGCTTGAGGAGGTTTTCAGAAGATGGTGGCAGCACCATCGTCTTCACAGCAGCCTCATCAGGATCATTTTTTATCCATTTGAGTAGAGGAACAGAAGTTTCATCCTGCATATGAATAGCAACAGAACTCATCATTGATATTTAATAAATCTATGAGATAGACTGATGCAAATAGTGCGGGTGTAAGTGGAAGAATAGGGTTGTGCATAGAGAACAGTTGACAACAATGCAAATGATTACAAAAGAAGCCAATGGAAATCAACAGTTTATATACTGGATGAGACAGACTGAAAAGTGAAAAATTAGTGTATGATGATTGTAAGCAAACGCAGTGTTTCTGAACTTTTGGTAAGCATTAGACAAAGCCAACAGTAATTAAACAGATAATAATGAAATCATGTATGTGGATTAAGAAAATATACCAGATTCATTAAAAGGTCACCACCCAGCTGGCCCATGGCCTCGTGCTTGTAGAGGTTTTCGGAAGATGGTGCCGGCACCATCGTCCTCACAGCAGCCTCATTAGCCCCATTTTGCATCCACTTGAGTAAAGGCGCAGCAGTTTCAGCCTGCATAAGAATGGGAACAGATCTCAGCAGTGATATTGAATGACTCTGAGACAGACTGATGCATATAGTGCTAGATGTAAGTGGAAGGGTATGGCCGTGTATGGACAACAGTTCACAACAATGCAAGGGTGTGTTCGGTTCTGAAACAGCGTGGAATGGAATGGAATGGTTCCATTTCAGAGGAATGGAATGGTTACATTTTTGTTCGGTTGGGAAAAATGGAGAGCAGAAGAGATCGAGGTTAAACTAACCAATTGTCTCAAAATTGTAATTAACAATTGCAAATGACATTTTAATCTCAAAGTCGTAATTAACAGCGCCTAATGGTGCTCTTTTAATCTAAAAATCGAAATTAACATCATTTTATGTTGGGTTAGGGGAACTGGAGTAGATGAACATTACTGTATGATGATTGTAAGCAAACGAATTTGGTGTTTCTAAACTTTTGGCTTCGAGATCTTATGGGTTTCAACTCTAGCCTACCCCAACTTGTTTGGGACTGAAAGGCTTGGTTGTTGTTGTTGTTGTTGTAAACTTTTGGCAAGCATAGAAAAAACCGACAATAAACAGAGAAAAATCAAGGCATGTTTTGTGGATTAAGAAAATATACCATATTCATTAAAAGATCACCACCCAGCTGGTGCGTGGCCTTGTGCTTGTAGAGGCATTTAGAAGATGGGGGCGGCATCAACATACTGGCAGCCTGATCAGCCGCAGTTTTGATCTTCCTTTTGAGTAAAGGCCCTAAAGTTTCAGTCTGCATATGAATAGCAAAACAAAAGGCAGACCTCAGCAGTGATATTGAATTACTGTATGAGATAGACTGATGCATATAGTGGATGCTCTTAGCCTTTTGCAGCGTGAACACTAGCTATGGACAGACAAAAAAACTAGTTAACTCAGCTTTGTCTAGATATGAATGTACTACCACCATCCAAAAGCTTAAGCCTTATTTATTTTTGAGAAATCAAAACAAGCAAAGTTTGACCAAAATTTTAGAACATTCTATCAACAAATATAATACTGTGTAGATACCGTAGGAAAATATATTTTATTATCTATTTAATGATATTAATTTTGTATTTTGCATGTTACTGATTTTTGGTAAAAGCTTAGTCAAACATGGTATAGTTTGACTTTCTAAAAATAATATAAGCCCAAAGCTTTGGGATGGAGGCAGTAGTATCTAGAGCTAAAACACATCTAGATACATCCGTATCTACAGATAGTTGAGTCAATTAATTTGGATCTGAGGGAGTATCAGATTCAGACTACATCATGGTAAGTTGGTTAAAAAAAATTACCCCTGGGCGGTCCCTGCCCAGCTCGGCAGTGGCATTTCGCTTCTTGTGCTGCAGATCGGGCCATGCTCCTGCAGCAGGTGGGGCGCTATTCTCGTTCCCCATAGCCTCAGCACGGAACCTGGAGGTACCAACCTGATACAGAGAATATAGAGCATGGTGTCACAGAGGCTTTACGCACAAACAGCTGAAGACATGTGCTACTTTAAGCATATTCCAGAACAGGAACAGATTGAGGATGCAGAGACCAGAGAGACACTTAAAAGGTAAAGAGTGGATAAGCAAACGGAGTACCTGCTTCGCGGGGCTGGGGACGCAGCTCAGGCTCAGCCAACTGCCCACATGCGTGGTGGCCTTACGCTCCATTGCCCCCACCGCCGAGGTCTTACCTTTCCTGTACAAGCTGACAAAAGATACAGTGAGGATCAGCAGAAACTACAAAGGTTGCAAATGTCGACAAATAAAGGAAGAACACCCCAATCCAAGCAAAGGTAGCCCCCGCCCCCCACCCCCATCAATCACTCCCAGCTCGAGGGTGACCAGAAAGACACCCCTTTGCCCAGAATAGGAAAGAGATGCGCAAGATATCGAGGAGAGGAAAAAAGAACCGATCTCGAGAAAGGAGAGAACATTACTAGTCCTACCTAATCCGCTTGGGCTAGATGCAGCTTGCCCCTCCAAGCTGGATGCCTGGACGGTGGAGGCGAAAGGAGGGGATCGAGCTAGCGGCTTGCATCCGTCGGCAATCGGCACTCGATCGGGAGAGAAGGGGTGCTACATAAAGGGGAGGGGTAACATATTTTATTACACAGTGAACTTACTGATGTGACTAGTCATTACATGTCTCACTGAAACTAGGGCCCATAGTGTGGCACCCCAAATTTACTTGAAGCTGCCCGGCGGGACGCATTGGCGCGTCAAGAAACCCCCGAATTGTAGCGGGGAAATGAAACATTTCACAAAAATTCGAAATTCAAGCACACCGCCACGCGCCAAGCACGCGGCTGTTCCTTCCTCTTCCTCGGTTCCTCCTCCCCTATCCGAAAAAACCCCAAATCCCAAGCTCAAACCAAAAAAAAACAAAAAACAAATCCCCTGGCCGCCATGCATGTCCTCGTTAACCCGCTGGAGATCGTTCCCGGACGATGCGGACCACCCGCCCTGAGATCCAGAATTCCGTCCACCTCGAGGCACTGCGTGCTGTCTCGCAGCAGCGGCTTGAGGGCGCTGAAGAGGAAGTTCCGCCGGAAAGTGCTCATGGCAACCGTGCAAGCTCACCGGCGTGCTGTATCCCGAGAGGAACTGGTCAAAGCTTTGCTATTCGCCACACACAAAAAATTGCGGGCCAAGATCTGGTCAAAGCTTCGTCGATGGCTTGCCGCGAGAGGCTTGGAGTCCAGAGTCAATAAACTAGCTGCTCGAGGACTTGGGCGGTTTACACGGATTCATATTAACTGACTCAAGTTTGTTAGTCTAGTTAACAAATGCATCTAGATACATCCATATCTAGACAGAATTGAGTCAATTAATATGAATCAGAGGGGAGTACCTGAAAGTGTTTCATGCTACCAACTAATGCGCTGGCAGGAATCGCTGTAGAAGTAATTGTGCTACTACTCATACGATGAACTGATTGTGTGGGTGTCGAATTTTGCAACGCGATCATCCACTGAATGCTTAATCTAGCGCCAAAGGCGTACAAATCATAACATACTACAGCACCAGAACATAAGAGTACGAATCATAAAGTAGCTCAACATTTTGCATCAGGGCTGGGTGGTCCTGAGACTACCGGGACGCCCCTGATGATCTCCGGGTGTGCATCCTCTTCAACGCAAAGCTGTGTACTCGGTCCACGGCCTCCTTCTGTAGGCTGGATAATCTCAGGTGCAGGACCTTCGTCTATGAGAGGCTCGTCATCAGTACCATCCACAGGTGCATCAGGGCTGGGTGGTCTTGAGACTACCCGGACGCCCGTGATGATCTCCGGGCGTGCATCCACTTCAACGCAAAGCTGTGTACTCGGTCCACGGCCTCCTTCTGTAGGCTGGATAATCTCAGGTGCAGGACCTTCGTCTATGAAAGGCTCGTCATCAGTACCATCCACAGGTGCATCAAACTGAGATTCATCTTCAAATCTCCCATCAAACTGAGAGACCTCTTTAACTCTATGCTTCTGCAATTAGTACATCAACCGATTAGACAAACATCTAAGGGATGCAACCTGAACAAATGCCGTTTTACATATTTACCTTCTCATCTGGCACAGCACATGTCCCAGAGCTGAAACCCGTTTCCTGAAGCAAGCGCTTTTTCTCTCCTTCCCGTCCATCCATCTGCAACAAGTTAAATTTGAGTACAGAACCTTGCACAGCAATGCAAACTATTGATTGAAACAGCGGCAGCATCAATATAAATAATTAACTACATATGCCAGCACACATACAGTGTGAGCAAGATCTGCTTCTCCTGCTAAAGGATCATTATATGGTTCACCATGCTAAACCCGCCTAACATATGTGCGGTCCATCCCAAAAATGTGTAAATGATCTGCCACTACAGGGTGAGGCCTCTTCTCACCATTCATACATGTGCAGCGCGGGCAATACACGTCCAGGTTGTGACCATCATGAGCTCTAATAAACCCCATAAAGGGTTGAACACCATTTATATATGAAGGGGAACATAAGTGTCCATGCAGTTTCCAAGTTCTGTCCATCTGTTTAATTATGAGATACAGTGGTTGGTGATTAATTTAAGGCGAAGTAGGAAATGTATATCCATCGAGTACAAAACTATACTACATGATTATGCATTTCAGCAATCATGTCGAGTACAAAACAAAAAATGCCCATCGACATTTTAGCAAACAGATCGTGTACAAAACTCTGCCATGGCATTTCAGCAAATTAACGGATCGAGTGCAGAACTGACTCTATATGCCCACGCAAATGAACAAATTGATCGATGACAAATCGAGCGGAAAACTATAAAGTGCCAATTAGTTCGAGCATACTGACGAATTTTTTTAGCAGCATCAAGAAAATATAAATCGTTAGGCTGTCTTGCCCGATACATGATTGAGCTAGAGATAGCAGCCCTACCGTGGATCAACTTGACCGCCGGTGCGTCTCGAGAAGAACGACGGGGAGGGGAAGCTTCTTCTTCGCACGGACGGGACGGGGAGGGGAAGCTCTTCGCACGGACGGGGATAAGTTGTGTACGGGTGGGTGGGGGGTCATGCGGCCGGGCCGCCGGGGTGATAATTAAGGTCGGTAGGTGGCGTTTAATGGAGTTGCGTGTGTAATTTGCCGTGCACAAGGTTGAGGAATAGGCGGTTCCCTTTGCCGCGCGCACAATTCAAACTATCCCGCCCATGTAGTTTAAATTCGCCATATTTTCGTTAAATCGACATAAAGTCATGTGAGTGGGGGAAAATTAGCAAAGTTGCTTGAAAAATAGTAAAACTCTGGAATTATCCTTTAAATATGCTCTACTTCGTGTGAAAATCGGGGTGTGGAAGCATGTTGAGCTGTTTTATTTGTACTTTCTTCATTAAAACTCCCATTTTATGCACTTTGGATGGAAAGAAATCATTTGTACATAAATTTTGACAACGCCATTTGCAAACACTAATTGTTTACATGCCAAGATGCACCCATCCACCAAATATATATGTGGCAAAAGTTTATCACAATCTAGCAGATATGCATAATTAGTGAGGGACCCCTTTTGATTTTGTGCAATTTCCACTAATTAGGTAGAGATCGAGAAGGGTTAATTAATTAGGCCATGTTAGGGGTTATGTGTTTTAGATTAGGTTGTGTGGATTCAAATACAACTTCTTTATTTGTGTGCTATGATTAATCAAAACTAGATCGATCGACTGCGCACACATTATTAGAGGCGCATGCCTTTGCGCACAAAGTGCATGTGTGTGTTGTTGGCCACCAACGAGAGAGAGAGAGAGAGAGAGAGAGAGAGAGAGAGAGGTAGAGAGAGCTACATACGAGAGAGCGATTGAAATCCCCAAATTAAACACATATATATGCATGGCACATTTAATTTAATTAGAGGACCGCGAGGCACCCCTGGCCTGCTTGATGCATAATTAAGTGTCATTGGCCTATATATAGGGTTTAATTAGGGTTTAGGGTTTAGGGTTAGGAGGTTAGGGTTTAGGGTCTAGGGTTTAGGGTTTAATGTTTATGGTGTTTAGGGTTTAGGGATTAGGGATTAGGGTTTATTTAGGGTTTAAGGTTTAGGGATCATCGATCGAGTGCGCACACACACATTATTAGAGGCACACGCGCCTTTGCGCATAAAGTGCATGCGTATATGTGTGTGTTTTTTGGCCACCAACGACATATAGATGATCGAGAGAGAGAGATTGAAATCCCCCAAGAATATGTTCAAATATATATTAAAATATATGCACGAATTAATGCATGCATGGTAGGCCATGCATGCACACTAATTATATATATATTATGAGGAAACTTAATCAAATGTGTTTTCATTCGAGAGAACTTGTCAAAATTCAAGTTAATTAATTTATCATCGATAATTATATAATTAATTAATGAATCTCAGGGAGATGTTATACAACATATGATCGATATATAGGCCATGTATATATTAATTGGTTTTAATCTACCGTTTAATTTGCTAGCTAGCTGCATGCTATATATAGAGCATGTTTTTATTAGATCGGGTTATAGCTAGTATAGTTTAGGGTTATGTGTTTTAATTAACTAGGGTTTGATTAGCTAGGGGTTAGTTATATATATATGGTTTAGGGTTAATGCATGTCACATTTAATTTAACTAGAGGACCGCGAGGCACCCCTGGCCTGCTTGATGCACAATTAAGTGTCGTTGGCCTATATATATAGGGTTTAATTAGGGTTTAGGGTTAGCTAGCTGGGTTTAGGGTTTAGTGTTTTGGGTGTTTAGCTAGGGTCTAGGGTTTAGGGTTTAGTGTTTACGGTGTTTAGAGGGTCTAGGGTTTAGTGTTTAGGGTGTTTAGGGTTGATACGTCTCCAACGTATCGATAATTTCTTATGTTCCATGCTACTTTATTGATGATACCTACATGTTTTATGCACATTATATGTCATATTTATGCATTTTCTGGAACTAACCTATTAACAAGATGCCGAAGAGCCAGTTGCTGTTTTCTGCTGTTTTTGGTTTCAGAAATCCTAGTAAAGAAATATTCTCGGAATTGGACGAAACTTTCGCCCAGGGTCTTATTTTTGCACGAAGCTTCCAGAAGACCGAAGACCTAACGAAGTGGGGCCACGAGGCGGCCAGGAGGGAGGCCGCGCGGCGGGCCCTGGCCGCGCCGACCTACCCCCTGGGCCCCTCGTGTGGCCCCCGCGTTGACCCTCCGCCTACTTAAAGCTTCCGTCGCGAAACCCCCAGTACCGGAGCCACGATACGGAAAACCTTACAGAGACGCCGCCGCCGCGAATCCCATCTCGGGGGATTCAGGAGATCGCCTCCGGCACCCTGCCGGAGAGGGGATTCATCTCCCGGAGGACTCTACACCGCCATGGTCGCCTCCGGAGTGATGAGTGAGTAGTTCACCCCTGGACCATGGGTCCATAGCAGTAGCTAGATGGTCGTCTTCTCCTTGTTGTGCTTCATTGTTGGATCTTGTGAGCTGCCTAACATGATCAAGATCATCTATCTGTAATACTATATGTTGTGTTTGTCGGGATCCGATGGATAGAGAGTACTATGATTATGGTGATTATCAATCTATTGTTTATGTGTTGTTTATGATCTTGCATGCTCTCCGTTATTAGTAGAGGCTCTGGCCAAGTTTTTGCTCTTAACTCCAAGAGGGGGTATTTATGCTCGATAGTGGGTTCATGCCTTCATTGAATCTGGGATCGTGACAGTAGGTTCTAAGGTTGTGATGTGCTGTTGCCACTAGGGATAAAACATTGATGCTATGTCTAAGGATGTAGTTGTTGATTACATTACGCACCATACTTAATGCAATTGTCTGTTGCTTTGCAACTTAATACTGGAGGGGGTTCGGATGATAACCTGAAGGTGGACTTTTTAGGCATAGATGCAGTTGGATGGCGGTCTATGTACTTTGTCGTAATGCCCGGATTAAATCTCACTATATTTACCATGTCATGTATATGCATTGTTATGCCTTTCTCTATTTGTCAATTGCCCGACTGTAATTTGTTCACCCAACATGCTTTTATCTTATGGGAGAGACACCTCTAGTGAACTGTGGACCCCGGTCCTATTCTTTACATAGCATACAATCTACTTGTTTTACTGTTTTCTTTGCAAACATCTTCCACTCGATACGTTTAATCCTTTGTTACAGCAAGCCGGTGAGATTGACAACCTCACTGTTTCGTTGGGACAAAGTACTTGGGTTGTGTTGTGCAGGTTCCGCGTTGGCGCCGGAATCCCTGGTGTTGCGCCGCATCACATTTCGCGACCATCAACCTTCAACGTGCTTCTTGGCTCCTCCTGGTTCGATTAAACCTTGGTTTCTTTCTGAGGGAAAACTTGCTACTGTGCGCATCATACCTTCCTCTTGGGGTTCCCAACGAACGTGTGAGTTACACGCCATCAAGCTCTTTTTCTGGCGCCGTTGCCGGGGAGATCAAGACACGCTGCAAGGGGAGTCTCCACTTCTCAATCTCTTTACTTTGTTTTTGTCTTGCTTTATTTTATTTACTACTTTGTTTGCTGCACCTAAACAAAACACACAAAAAATTAGTTGCTAGTTTTACTTTATTTACTATCTTGCTCTCTATATCAAAAACACAAAAAAATTAGTTACTTGTCTTTACTTTATTTGCCTAGTTTACTTTTTGCTTATTGCATCATGTTTCCTTTTAATTTTACCACAAAAGACATACCGGTAGGACGTGGGTCCATAGTTGGGAGAAATAATATAGAAGAATTTTTCAATCATGTTAGTATTACTGAAGATTTTGAAGATAGACACTTGGTAGAACTTGCACCTACCTATGAAATTGCTGCTGCTGCTTTAGTTCGCATGTTGGAAACTAAATTTGTTAATCTCAATCCTATAATCCAACACATGTTTCTTACACTTGGTGATATGGAAGAAGGGGAAAAGAAAGATTTTGTTTTAGAAACCCTTCTTAGAGAATTTGGCGGTCTAGCAAGAGAGGCTAGAAAGGTTTTTGCTAAATTTAATATGCTAGGTTCTCATACCAATTTTATTGGTCTCCTTGAAAAAATGGACATGGATAGAATAAGGTACACTAATAACATTAATGATGGTGGGGAAATCAAAGCACCAATACCATGTAAACTCCTAGCTATGAATGATGCACTAGAAAATAACTATGCTTGGCTTGTTCCTGAAAATTTGTTCGATGAGAGTAGCAAGCCTAAGACTAATGAAAAGGGAGACGCTAAAACTTATATAGACCAGATACAATGCATTGTTGAGAAAACTCCCAACACCCCTGGTAATAATGTTGATGCTTCATCTCTCGACAATACTTGATTTGCACTTTCTGCGCCTAGCTGAAAGGCGTTAAAGAAAAGCGCTTATGGGAGACAACCCATGTTTTTACCTACAGCAATTTTTTGTTTTGTTGAGTCTTGGAAGTTGTTTACTACTGTAGCAACCTCTCCTTATCATGTTTTTGTGCCAAGTAAAGTTTCTATGTCAAAGTTGATGTTATATTTGGGATCGCTGCGCAGAAACAGCATTGCTGTCTGTCACGAATCTGGGCACAATTCTCTGTAGAAAATTCGAAAAAATCTGCCAATTTACGAGCGTGATCCTCAGATATGTACGCAACTTTCATTAGTTTTGAGTTTTTCCATTTGAGCAAGTCTGGTGCCATTTCTAAATTCGTCTTTACGGACTGTTCTGTTTTTGACAGATTCTGCCTTTTATTTCGCATTGCCTCTTTTGCTATGTTGGATTTATTTCTTTGATCCACTAATGTCCAGTAGCATTATGCAATGTCCAGAAGTGAAAATAATGATTGTGTCACCTCTGAATGTGTGAATTATTAATGATGCACTAACCCTCTAATGAGTTTGCTTGAAGTTTGGTGTGAAGGAAGTTTTCAAGGGTCAAGAGAGGAGTATGATATACTATGATCAAGAGGAGTGAAAGCTCTAAGCTTGGGGATGCCCCCGTGGTTCACCCCTGCATATTTTAAGAAGACTCAAGCGTCTAAGCTTGGGGATGCCCAAGGCATCCCCTTCTTCATCGACAACATCATCAGGTTCCTCCCCTGAAACTATATTTTTATTCAATCACATCTTGTGTTCTTTACTTGGAGCGTCGGTTTGTTTTCGTTTTTGTTTTTGTTTGAATAAGATGGATCCTAGCATTCACTTTGTGGGAGAGAGACACGCTCCGCTGTTGCATATGGACACATGTGTCCTTAGGCTTTACTCATAATGTTCATGGCGAAGTTTCTTCTTCGTTAAATTGTTATATGGTTGGAATTGGAAAATGCTACATGTAGTAATTCTAAAATGTCTTGGATAATGTGATACTTGGCAATTGTTGTGCTCATGTTTAAGCTCTTGCATCATATGCTTTGCACCCATTAATGAAGAAATACATAGAGCTTGCTAAAATTTGGTTTGCATATTTGGTTTCTCTAGAGTCTAGATAATATCTAGTATTGAGTTTTGAACAACAAGGAAGACGGTGTAGAGTCTTATAATGTTTACAATATGTCTTTTATGTGAGTTTTGCTGCACTTGTTCATCCTTGAGTTTGCTTCAAATAACCTTGCTAGCCTAAACCTTGTATCGAGAGGGAATACTTCTCATGCATCCAAAATCCTTGAGCCAACTACTATGCCATTTGTGTCCACCATACCTACCTACTACATGGTATTTCTCCGCCATTCCAAAGTAAATTGCTTGAGTGCTACCTTTAAAATTCCATCATCCACCTTTGCAATATATAGCTCATGGGACAAAATAGCCTTAAAAACTATCGTAGTATTGAATATGTACTTATGCACTTTATATTTTATTAAGTTGCTTGTTGTGCGATAACCATGCTTCTGGGGAACGCCATCAACTATTGTTGAATATCATGTGAGTTGCTATGCATGTCCGTCTTGTCTGAAGGTCTATCATTTTAGTGGTTGGAGCATGCAAAATTGTTAGAGAAGAACATTGGGCCGCTAACTAAAGCCATGAATCATGGTGGAAGTTTCAGTTTTGGACATATATCCTCAATCTCATATGAGAATAATAACTTTGCTACATGCTTATGCATTTAAGAGGAGTCCATTATCTGTTGTCCATGTTGTCCCGGTATGGATGTCTAAGTTGAGAATAATCAAAAGCGAGAAATCCGAAATGCGAGCATTCTCCTTAGACCTTTGTACAGGCGGCATGGAGGTACCCCTTTGTGACACTTGGTTGAAACATGGCATGCAAAGATCCGGTAGTCCAAGTTAAGTAGGACGAGGTGCGGGCACTATTAGTATACTATGCATGAGGCTTGCAACTTGTAAGATATAATTTTCATAACTCATATGCTTTATTACTACCGTTGACAAAATTGTTTCATGTTTTCAAAATAAAAGCTCTAGCACAAATACAGCAATCGATGCTTTCCTCATTGAAGGACCTTTCTTTTACTTTTATTGTTGAGTCAGTTTACCTATCTCCTTCCACCTTAAGAAGCAAACACTTGTGTGAACTGTGCATTGATTCCTACATACTTGCATATTGCACTTGTTATATTACTTTATGTTGACAATATCCATGAGATATACATGTTATAAGTTGAAAGCAACCGCTGAAACTTAATCTTCCTATGTGTTGCTTCAACACCTTTACTTTGATTTATTGCTTTATGAGTTAACTCTTATGCAAGACTTATTGATGCTTGTCTTGAAGTACTATTCATGAAAAGTCTTTGTCATATGATTCACTTGTTTACTCATGTCATTACCTTTGCTTTGATCGCTGCATTCATTACATATGTTTACAAATAGTATGATCAAGATTATGATGGCATGTCACTTCAGAAATTATCTTTGTTATCGTTTTACCTGCTCGGGACGAGCAGAACTAAGCTTGGGGATGCTGATACGTCTCCAACGTATCGATAATTTCTTATGTTCCATGCTACTTTATTGATGATACCTACATGTTTTATGCACATTATATGTCATATTTATGCATTTTCGGAACTAACCTATTAACAAGATGCCGAAGAGCCAGTTGCTTTTTTCTGCTGTTTTTGGTTTCAGAAATCCTAGTAAAGAAATATTCTCGGAATTGGACGAAACTTTCGCCCGGGTCTTATTTTTGCACGAAGCTTCCAGAAGATCGAAGACCTAACGAAGTGGGGCCACGAGGCGGCCAGGGGGAGGCCGGCGCGGCCAGGCCCGGCCGCGCCGACCTACCCCCTGGGCCCCTCGTGTGGCCCCCGTTGACCCTCCCCTTAAAGCTTCGTCGCGAAACCCCCAGTACCGGGGCCACGATACGGAAAACCTTACAGAGACGCCGCCGCCGCCCATCTCGGGGGATTCGGAGATCGCCTCCGGCACCCTGCCGGAGAGGGGATTCATCTCCCGGAGGACTCTACACCGCCATGGTCGCCTCCGGAGTGATGAGTGAGTAGTTCACCCCTGGACCATGGGTCCATAGCAGTAGCTAGATGGTCGTCTTCTCCTTGTTGTGCTTCATTGTTGGATCTTGTGAGCTGCCTAACATGATCAAGATCATCTATCTGTAATACTATATGTTGTGTTTGTCGGGATCCGATGGATAGAGAGTACTATGATTATGGTGATTATCAATCTATTGTTTATGTGTTGTTTATGATCTTGCATGCTCTCCGTTATTAGTAGAGGCTCTGGCCAAGTTTTTGCTCTTAACTCCAAGAGGGGGTATTTATGCTCGATAGTGGGTTCATGCCTTCATTGAATCTGGGATCGTGACAGTAGGTTCTAAGGTTGTGATGTGCTGTTGCCACTAGGGATAAAACATTGATGCTATGTCTAAGGATGTAGTTGTTGATTACATTACGCACCATACTTAATGCAATTGTCTGTTGCTTTGCAACTTAATACTGGAGGGGGTTCGGATGATAACCTGAAGGTGGACTTTTTAGGCATAGATGCAGTTGGATGGCGGTCTATGTACTTTGTCGTAATGCCCGGATTAAATCTCACTATATTTACCATGTCATGTATATGCATTGTTATGCCTTTCTCTATTTGTCAATTGCCCGACTGTAATTTGTTCACCCAACATGCTTTTATCTTATGGGAGAGACACCTCTAGTGAACTGTGGACCCCGGTCCTATTCTTTACATAGCATACAATCTACTTGTTTTACTGTTTTCTTTGCAAACATCTTCCACTCGATACGTTTAATCCTTTGTTACAGCAAGCCGGTGAGATTGACAACCTCACTGTTTCGTTGGGACAAAGTACTTGGGTTGTGTTGTGCAGGTTCCGCGTTGGCGCCGGAATCCCTGGTGTTGCGCCGCATCACATTTCGCGACCATCAACCTTCAACGTGCTTCTTGGCTCCTCCTGGTTCGATTAAACCTTGGTTTCTTTCTGAGGGAAAACTTGCTACTGTGCGCATCATACCTTCCTCTTGGGGTTCCCAACGAACGTGTGAGTTACACGCCATCAAGGGTCTAGGGTTTAGGGTCTAGTGTTTAGGGTCTATGGTTTAGGGTTTAATTAGTGTTTAGGGTGTTTAGGGTTTAGGGTTTAGTGTTTACGGTGTTTAGGGTCTAGGGTTTAGGGTTTAGTGTTTAGGGTCTAGGGTTTAGGGTTTAATTAGTGTTTAGGGTGTTTATAGGGTTTAGGGTTTAGGGTTTAGGGTTTAGGGTTTTAGGGTTTAGGGTTTAGGGTTTAGGGTTTAGGGTTTAGGGTTTAGGGTTTAGGGTTTAGGGTTTAGGGTTTAGGGTTTAGGGTTTACGGTGTTTAGGGTCTAGGGTTTAGGGTTTAGTGTTTAGGGTGTTTAGGGTCTAGGGTTTAGTGTGTTTAGGGTGTTTAGGGTTTAGGGGATTAGGGATTAGGGTTTTAGGGTTGTTTAAGGTTTAGGGATCATCGATCGAGTGCGCACACACATTATTAGAGGCACCCGCGCCTTTACGCATCAAGTGCATGCGTATATATGTGTGTTTTTTGGGCCACCAACGATATATAGATGATCGAGAGAGAGAGAGAGATTGAAATCCCCAAGAATATGTTCAAATATACATTAAAATATATGCACGAATGCATTGTAGGCCATGCATGCACACTAATTATATATATATATTATGAGGCAACTTAATCAAATGTGTTTTCATTCGAGAGAACTTGTCAAAGTTCAAGTTAATTAATTTATCACGATAATTATATAATTAATTAATGAATCTCAGGGATATGTTATACAACATGATCGATATAGGCCATGTATATTTTAATTGGTGTTAATCTACGGTTTGCTAGCTAGCTGCTATATATAGAGCATGTTTTTATTAGATCGGGTTATAGCTAGCTAGTATAGTTTAGGGTTATGTGTTTTAATTAAGTAGGGTTGATTAGCTAGGGTTAGTTACATATATATGGTTTAGGGTTAATGCATGGCACATTTAATTTTATTAGAGGATCACGAGGCACCCATGACCCGCTCGATCGATGCACAATTAAGTGTCGTTGGCCTATACATAGGGTTTAATTGGGGTTTAGGATTAGCTAGGGTTTAGGGTTAGGGTTAGGGTTAGGGTTAGGGTACGTTTAGGGTCTAGGGTTTAGGGTTTAGTGTTTAGGGTGTTTAGGGTTTAGGGATTAGGGATTTAAGGTTTTAGGGTTGTTTAAGGTTTAGGGATCATCGATCGAGTGCGCACACACATTATTAGAGGCACCCGCGCCTTTACGCATAAATTGCATGCATATATATGTGTGTTTTTTGGGCCACCAACGATATATAGATGATCGAGAGAGAGATTGAAATCCCCAAGAATATGTTCAAATATACATTAAAATATATGCACGAATGCATTGTAGGCCATGCATGCACACTAATTATATATATATTATGAGGCAACTTAATCAAATGTGTTTTCATTCGAGAGAACTTGTCAAAGTTCAAGTTAATTAATTTATCACGATAATTATATAATTAATTAATGAATCTCAGGGATATGTTATACAACATGATCGATATAGGCCATGTATATTTTAATTGGTGTTAATCTACGGTTTGCTAGCTAGCTGCTATATATAGAGCATGTTTTTATTAGATCGGGTTATATCTAGTATAGTTTAGGGTTATGTGTTTTAATTAAGTAGGGTTGATTAGCTAGGGTTAGTTACATATATATGGTTTAGGGTTAATGCATGGCACATTTAATTTTATTAGAGGATCGCGAGGCACCCATGACCCGCTCGATCGATGCACAATTAAGTGTCGTTGGCCTATACATAGGGTTTAATTGGGGTTTAGGATTAGCTAGGGTTTAGGGTTAGGGTTAGGGTTAGGGTTAGGGTACGTTTAGGGTCTAGGGTTTAGGGTTTAGTGTTTAGGGTGTTTAGGGTTTAGGGATTAGGGATTTAGGGGTTTTAGGGTTGTTTAAGGTTTAGGGATCATCGATCGAGTGCGCACACACATTATTAGAGGCACCCGCGCCTTTACGCATAAATTGCATGCATATATATATATATGTGTGTTTTTTGGCCACCAACGATATATAGATGATCGAGAGAGAGAGATTGAAATCCCCAAGAATATGTTCAAATATACATTAAAATATATGCACGAATGCATTGTAGGCCATGCATGCACACTAATTATATATATATTATGAGGCAACTTAATCAAATGTGTTTTCATTCGAGAGAACTTGTCAAAGTTCAAGTTAATTAATTTATCACGATAATTATATAATTAATTAATGAATCTCAGGGATATGTTATACAACATGATCGATATAGGCCATGTATATTTTAATTGGTGTTAATCTACGGTTTGCTAGCTAGCTGCTATATATAGAGCATGTTTTTATTAGATCGGGTTATAGCTAGCTAGTATAGTTTAGGGTTATGTGTTTTAATTAAGTAGGGTTGATTAGCTAGGGTTAGTTACATATATATGGTTTAGGGTTAATGCATGGCACATTTAATTTTATTAGAGGATCACGAGGCACCCATGACCCGCTCGATCGATGCACAATTAAGTGTCGTTGGCCTATACATAGGGTTTAATTGGGGTTTAGGATTAGCTAGGGTTTAGGGTTAGGGTTAGGGTTAGGGTTAGGGTACGTTTAGGGTCTAGGGTTTAGGGTTTAGTGTTTAGGGTGTTTAGGGTTTAGGGATTAGGGATTTAAGGTTTTAGGGTTGTTTAAGGTTTAGGGATCATCGATCGAGTGCGCACACACATTATTAGAGGCACCCGCGCCTTTACGCATAAATTGCATGCATATATATGTGTGTTTTTTGGGCCACCAACGATATATAGATGATCGAGAGAGAGAGATTGAAATCCCCAAGAATATGTTCAAATATACATTAAAATATATGCACGAATGCATTGTAGGCCATGCATGCACACTAATTATATATATATTATGAGGCAACTTAATCAAATGTGTTTTCATTCGAGAGAACTTGTCAAAGTTCAAGTTAATTAATTTATCACGATAATTATATAATTAATTAATGAATCTCAGGGATATGTTATACAACATGATCGATATAGGCCATGTATATTTTAATTGGTGTTAATCTACGGTTTGCTAGCTAGCTGCTATATATAGAGCATGTTTTTATTAGATCGGGTTATATCTAGTATAGTTTAGGGTTATGTGTTTTAATTAAGTAGGGTTGATTAGCTAGGGTTAGTTACATATATATGGTTTAGGGTTAATGCATGGCACATTTAATTTTATTAGAGGATCGCGAGGCACCCATGACCCGCTCGATCGATGCACAATTAAGTGTCGTTGGCCTATACATAGGGTTTAATTGGGGTTTAGGATTAGCTAGGGTTTAGGGTTAGGGTTAGGGTTAGGGTTAGGGTACGTTTAGGGTCTAGGGTTTAGGGTTTAGTGTTTAGGGTGTTTAGGGTTTAGGGATTAGGGATTTAGGGGTTTTAGGGTTGTTTAAGGTTTAGGGATCATCGATCGAGTGCGCACACACATTATTAGAGGCACCCGCGCCTTTACGCATAAATTGCATGCATATATATATATATATGTGTGTTTTTTGGCCACCAACGATATATAGATGATCGAGAGAGAGATTGAAATCCCCAAGAATATGTTCAAATATACATTAAAATATATGCACGAATGCATTGTAGGCCATGCATGCACACTAATTATATATATATTATGAGGCAACTTAATCAAATGTGTTTTCATTCGAGAGAACTTGTCAAAGTTCAAGTTAATTAATTTATCACGATAATTATATAATTAATTAATGAATCTCAGGGATATGTTATACAACATGATCGATATAGGCCATGTATATTTTAATTGGTGTTAATCTACGGTTTGCTAGCTAGCTGCTATATATAGAGCATGTTTTTATTAGATCGGGTTATAGCTAGCTAGTATAGTTTAGGGTTATGTGTTTTAATTAAGTAGGGTTGATTAGCTAGGGTTAGTTACATATATATGGTTTAGGGTTAATGCATGGCACATTTAATTTTATTAGAGGATCACGAGGCACCCATGACCCGCTCGATCGATGCACAATTAAGTGTCGTTGGCCTATACATAGGGTTTAATTGGGGTTTAGGATTAGCTAGGGTTTAGGGTTAGGGTTAGGGTTAGGGTTAGGGTACGTTTAGGGTCTAGGGTTTAGGGTTTAGTGTTTAGGGTGTTTAGGGTTTAGGGATTAGGGATTTAAGGTTTTAGGGTTGTTTAAGGTTTAGGGATCATCGATCGAGTGCGCACACACATTATTAGAGGCACCCGCGCCTTTACGCATAAATTGCATGCATATATATGTGTGTTTTTTGGGCCACCAACGATATATAGATGATCGAGAGAGAGATTGAAATCCCCAAGAATATGTTCAAATATACATTAAAATATATGCACGAATGCATTGTAGGCCATGCATGCACACTAATTATATATATATTATGAGGCAACTTAATCAAATGTGTTTTCATTCGAGAGAACTTGTCAAAGTTCAAGTTAATTAATTTATCACGATAATTATATAATTAATTAATGAATCTCAGGGATATGTTATACAACATGATCGATATAGGCCATGTATATTTTAATTGGTGTTAATCTACGGTTTGCTAGCTAGCTGCTATATATAGAGCATGTTTTTATTAGATCGGGTTATAGCTAGCTAGTATAGTTTAGGGTTATGTGTTTTAATTAAGTAGGGTTGATTAGCTAGGGTTAGTTACATATATATGGTTTAGGGTTAATGCATGGCACATTTAATTTTATTAGAGGATCGCGAGGCACCCATGACCCGCTCGATCGATGCACAATTAAGTGTCGTTGGCCTATACATAGGGTTTAATTGGGGTTTAGGATTAGCTAGGGTTTAGGGTTAGGGTTAGGGTTAGGGTTAGGGTACGTTTAGGGTCTAGGGTTTAGGGTTTAGTGTTTAGGGTGTTTAGGGTTTAGGGATTAGGGATTTTAGGGTTGTTTAAGGTTTAGGGATCATCGATCGAGTGCGCACACACATTATTAGAGGCACCCGCGCCTTTACGCATAAATTGCATGCATATATATATATGTGTGTTTTTTGGCCACCAACGATATATAGATGATCGAGAGAGAGAGATTGAAATCCCCAAGAATATGTTCAAATATACATTAAAATATATGCACGAATGCATGGTAGGCCATGCATGCACACTAATTATATATATATATTATGAGGCAACTTAATCAAATGTGTTTTCATTCGAGAGAACTTGTCAAAATTAAAGTTAATTAATTTATCACGATAATTATATAATTAATTAATGAATCTCAGGGATATGTTATACAACATGATCGATATAGGCCATGTATATATTAATTGGTGTTAATCTACGGTTTGCTAGCTAGCTGCTATATATAGAGCATGTTTTTATTAGATCGGGTTA
Source organism: Lolium multiflorum (assembly GCA_030979885.1). Lineage (NCBI taxonomy): Eukaryota > Viridiplantae > Streptophyta > Magnoliopsida > Poales > Poaceae > Lolium > Lolium multiflorum. The sequence continues at coordinate 94,496,162 of CM061748.1, forward strand.
TAGCTAGTATAGTTTAGGGTTATGTGTTTTAATTAAGTAGGGTTGATTAGCTAGGGTTAGTTACATATATATGGTTTAGGGTTAATGCATGGCACATTTAATTTTATTAGAGGATCGCGAGGCACCCATGACCCGCTCGATCGATGCACAATTAAGTGTCGTTGGCCTATACATAGGGTTTAATTGGGGTTTAGGATTAGCTAGGGTTTAGGGTTAGGGTTAGGGTTAGGGTTAGGGTACGTTTAGGGTCTAGGGTTTAGGGTTTAGTGTTTAGGGTGTTTAGGGTTTAGGGATTAGGGATTTAGGGGTTTTAGGGTTGTTTAAGGTTTAGGGATCATCGATCGAGTGCGCACACACATTATTAGAGGCACCCGCGCCTTTACGCATAAATTGCATGCATATATATATATGTGTGTTTTTTGGCCACCAACGATATATAGATGATCGAGAGAGAGATTGAAATCCCCAAGAATATGTTCAAATATACATTAAAATATATGCACGAATGCATGGTAGGCCATGCATGCACACTAATTATATATATATATTATGAGGCAACTTAATCAAATGTGTTTTCATTCGAGAGAACTTGTCAAAATTAAAGTTAATTAATTTATCACGATAATTATATAATTAATTAATGAATCTCAGGGATATGTTATACAACATGATCGATATAGGCCATGTATATATTAATTGGTGTTAATCTACGGTTTGCTAGCTAGCTGCTATATATAGAGCATGTTTTTATTAGATCGGGTTATAGCTAGTATAGTTTAGGGTTATGTGTTTTCATTAAGTAGGGTTGATTAGCTATGGTTAGTTACATATATATGGTTTAGGGTTAATGCATGGCACATTTAATTTAATTAGAGGACCGCGAGGCACCCCTGGCCTGCTTGATGCACAATTAAGTGTCGTTGGCCTATATATAGGGTTTAATTAGGGTTTAGGGTTAGGGTTAGGGTTTAGGGTCTAGGGTTTAGTGTTTAGGGTGTTTAGGGTTTAGGGATTAGGGATTAGGGTTTCAGGGTTGTATAAGGTTTAGGGATCATCGATCGAGTGCGCACACACATTATTAGAGGCACCCGCGCCTTTGCGCATAAAGTGCATGCGTATAGTTTAGGGTTATTTGTTTTAATTAAGTAGGGTTTGATCAGCTAGGGTTAGTTACATATATATGGTTTAGGGTTAATGCATGGCACATTACATATAGTTTAAATCTCAAGAATGTTTATACATGATAGGCCATATGTGCAAAGGAATTTTTTTCCTCGTGAACTTGTCAAAATTCAAGTTTATCAGTGCCAATGGAAACTAGTCCAAAAAATTACATAGAGGACCAAAAGTACTAGACAATAACTAATAGAACCTGCAACTTTACAAAAAGGACCCCAAAACATATAGAAGAAAATCAATCGAGTCCTTCTCGACCGCACATCAGATCTCTGCTCCGCATCCTTTCCAGCAACTCCGTCGCCGGGGACGCACCACTTGGGACGGTGTCGCCGGTAGTCGCCAGGACGAAGGAGAAGAAGGGCCTCAGCAACGGCATATTGGCTCTGAGAAGGGTCGCTGAAAGTCCAAGATGTGCACGGGCAAGACGGATGACGCCGTCGTATGCCCCGAGCTTGTGAACTTTAGCAGCTTGACTTCCCCATTGGCCAGATCTGAAGCACTGACCAAAGCAAGCCTCACCGTTAGCGCCATCACATTGATGGCACCAGATCGGGGTTTGGCCGGCAAGATCCGCCAGATTCACCATAGGCCAGATCTGAAGCCGATGACGAGATCCCCGACTCCATTGCGCCATTCTGCTCATGGGAAACACTGGATCTAAGCTTACAACAACACTAACTCCCTCGGATCCAAATTAGCTGACTCAACTTTGCTTATCTAAATATGGATGTATCCACACATGTTTTTACTCTAGATACATACACGTCTAAGGAAAGTTGAATCAATTAATTTAGTTCGGAGGGTGTACAATATACAGAGAGAAGTCGGCCTCGTCTCCGGCCGGCGAGGCCGCCGGAGAGAAGGGGGAGAGGAGCCGGGGGAGTGGGAGAGACTCGAGAGAGAAAGAGAAGAGGAAGAAATGAGAGCTCCCTGGGGAAGAACATTATTTTTGTCGTTCTGCTCGTAGCTTGAAACTGAAAATTTCGGCCACGCGCCAAATCATCCCGCCGCATCCATTCGAAAATCCCGTGACCAGTTTTACCCTTTTAACCCTGGTCCGGAAGCTACAACCCACCGACCATGGAGGGCTCATTCGGTAACAATGAAATATCTTGCCTAGATCCCGAACCCTCCCCACAGGCCCACACCCACCCACCAACCATTCGCCCCATTAGCTCAAAAATACTCTCACACGCCAAAGCTCTGACTCTCTACAGTACTAGATCTGCTTCGCCGCCGGCATACTCCTCCACAGCGTAGCCTTGATCGTGTTGGCTGTCCACCCACCTGATCCGCTCCCCCGCCGCCCTCGTCACCGACGGATCTGCTTCACCGCCGACCTCGCCACCGACGGATCTGCTTCACCGCCGACCTCGCCACCGACGGATCTGCTTCACCGCCGACCTCGCCACCGACTACCTCGCCGCAGCGGCTGTATCAACTTCACCGAATACCTTGCCAGCCAACCAGATCTGCTTCACTAACGCCCGCTTCTACTGAAACAGGGTCGATTCATCGTCTCCCGCGTTCGCCGCCGCTGGAATGCAAGTTGCCGCCCCCGTCCACCCCGCCGCAGCTTGGTTAGTACGCTGGCCCGTTAGATCGCGGTGTTTCTTTAGCCATGTTTTGTGTAGTTATTTGCAGATCTCATATGCCGTTAACTTTCTTGATGTGTTGCTTCGCATGAAGTTTGTTTAAATGTTGTACAGTACAAAAGCATTATCCGGTCGCTACCATCCTGTTCATTCTACTGACACCTGTGTGCATCCACATATTTATAGCCTTGTACCCATTCATTTGCTGCCAACTGTTTTTGTACTGCATGCTATTGTCGCACTGCTTTTATAGTCGTGCTATGGGCATTTCCAATCTGCTTGTTCTTATACCACGTCATTAGCTCACCGCTAGCTGTTTTCTCGTGTCTGCTATTCTCACACTGCTTTTATAATCATGCTATGTGCATTTCCAATCTGCTTGCTCTTATACCTCGTCTTTAGCTTATATAGTTATTGCTGCGTGCATGTCTGGTCTTTGTATTATCGTAGACTGACTTGTCAATGTTATTTTTCCTAGGGATTGATCATGCGAACCACTTATTAGAACATCCAACATTAACAGCGGGGACGCTAGGTAAGGTTGGAATCTGAGTTCGTGGTTGGTAATTTTGGCAGTTTACTTCCGTTATTATCTATAACCTATATGCATTGTTCCTTATGCAAGAGATTAACACTTGGAACCCTGCCATAGCAATGCCATTCATGCTTTACTATGTTTCTGCCTATTTGATATGCTTGTCTTGGAGAAACTTCGAGGGTGATTTGAACCTGACATTTGGTCATTCTTAATGCCAGTTTACTTTATGTGTAAAACCTTGGCATTACCCTACTCTAAATCTGAATGTCTGAAATTCGTATCTCATGCAAAGCAACATCTAGTTGGTTTTAATCTGATATCTGGTAACTATTGGCTTATTCATTTGGCAGCTCAAGTTTTTTGTTATTTGAAACCAGCTGACTTGGTCTTAAATGTGATATCTAAACACAGATTAAGGACAATGGAGCAGGAGGATTAGCATTTCACTTGATGGCTGAACCTAAAATGATAGGCATGTTGACCACGACTAGTGCACGCAAGAGAAGGACCTGCAGTGAGCCAGTATGTGCTTAGTACATGCATCTTATCTTATCTTGTGCTTATTTCTGCTACATGCTGTTATCTGATCTCTACATTGCGTAATACATGTTTGAATAGTTAATTGTTGTAACTATGTTTACAATGTTACCAGAATGCAGTTTTAATGAAGCAGTCATCATTAGAAGATAGTCGCCAAAAAAGGATCTGTAGCGACCCTGTGCAACATTATGATGTAAGTTTGTGCTTAGTACAAGTTCCATACATGTCTTATTTATGCAACTTGTTATTATCTTATATCTACATTGCATAATAAATGTTTGCATAGTTCATCGTTTAACTCTTTTTGCATTATTATCAGAATGCAGTTGTGATGAAGCAATCTTCATTACCAGTGAGGCCCACAAAAAGTTCTGATCTTTCTTCTGATGCATCTTCTCATAGCCGTCAACCTAGACCATTTCTTTCATCAGACAGTAAATATCTCAAGGTTGTACTTTATAAAAGACATGGTATTGCTGCTTTAAGATCTGTAGCTGATATGTTGACAAAGAGTACACAAGATTCAATCAAGGCGATTGCCAAATGTCAACGTGTTATTGATGATGCTAATAGAAGTCCTCAATGATTCTATGTCATTTTTTTATTTGGGCACATTAATTGCCTTGTAATTTTCCTATTTGTTTTATTTGTGTATGTACTTGTGTGTATCATTGAAATCAGATTTTAGGCTCATGAAATTTAATGCAAGTTGACTAGTCAAACAAGTAGGGCCCTACAACAGATTGGGCCGGCCCACTTACAGTAGTGTGGGACCCACTTTCATTTTGGGCCGGCCCACTTCTTTAGTAGGCCGGCCCGGTTACACGATAATGGGCTCCACATGCTTATTGGGCCGGCCCACTTGCTCTATGGTGGTCCCACATGGTAAATGGGCCGGCCCTTTAATAGGAAGGTGGGACCCATGTGTTTTGATACCAACTTGTCAACACCCGGGTTTTTAAGTCCGGATGCCCTATTATATCATACATCGCAATCCCAGGAAGATTGTTTTTGCGAGACATAATAGTAAGTCGTTCAGAGTCATCATTTATTACAACACATAAGGTCTTACATCAATGGATCACATGATCCAATATTACACAAATAGATTGTTCAACATCACACATAAGTAGCGGAAGCGTAGTAGTAGTAGTGGACTCATAATTCCACAGGCAACGCTTGACGTTAGAAGACGATCCTAGTTATCATAGACGTCCTGCTGTCCGTCATCCTGATACTGTTGCTCCTCTTCATAGTCTGGCATTTGAATAGCCAGGGCAAAGCCATGAGTACTTTTAAAGTACTCGCAAACTAATACTAAGGTAAAGCATAATGTATTGTAGTAAAGGGGTACTAAGCTCTAAGTTTATTTGCATAAAGCCAAGTTTTCTTTGAATAAACATTTGATAAAAATCCTCATTATTTAGTAGACTAACTCAAGTGGGAACATTAGTGTCATTCCCACCATTCATTTGGGATTCAAGACAATTCATCAATCACCATTATTATTTCAACATAAATCCTGATAATGGAAGTAGTATGGCCCTTCCAACCGTCCGTAACCGCGGACACGGCTATTCGAATAGGTTTAACACTCTGCAGAGGTTGTACTCTTGTGCCACAACTATTGATTTCATCCGTCGAGGATAACCCCGAATCATCGTAACTCAGTACGCGGATCATCAATCATAACCTTTCACTTATATGTCCTAGTATAGGCACCTCTCCCCATGAGCTTGGCCTCCCGGTGAGAACCAACTGTTAACCCGGGAACTGCACAGGGCTTGGGTCGTACATTCACCTCATATTCACATCATTTCTCATATACGGAGGCAGCCTCGGCGTAACCCCTATGATGCTTGTTTAGAGGGAACCCATACTAAAATACACAAGTTTCTAGTTAAGCCCTACCCATAATCAGGTATTGTGGGGGTACTTGTATAATTGGAAAGGTATCGCATTCAAACCCATCTCAGTTTTATATCAAAAATCACCATCTTCTCTTGGTCATATTCACCTTCAAAGTCCTTCCTTGGAATGAACCATCATTCCCAAGGTTTCAATTTCATATCAACATCACTTGTTCCCATCTAGAGTAGTCAAATTTTAATTGATTAGCAATAGCCACTAAATGAGGGGTGCTAATCTAACTTTGATTTGTGTTCATCTAACCCAAGTATTGTTCTAGACCAAGTGAATCATAATTCAAAAGGTACTTTGAAGTAAATAAGCCAAAGTAAAATTAAGTAAAACATGGGATAGGTAATACATAAAAGTAAAGTGTGATGATGTCTTTGCTCTTGTAGAGCTAAGCATTTGTATTTAGCAAGGGTTAGCTTGCCTTGAGCTGAGTAGTGATCAAAGTGCTCTTCCTCTTCTTGGGAGTAGGCCTCCTCCTCTTGGTAATCCTCGTTACTAGCGTCTATATACGAATACGAGGTATAAATACTAAACCAAACTCATATGCTAAACTAGGAACACTCAAAGAGTTCACACTCTAGTCCTATTATCAATCAAACATGGCATGGTGAGTTTATTGGATGAATTCTTATTTAATAGAAAATAATTTCCTCTCATTATTCCTATTTCTTAATTTTTAATATGTAGATCCTTAGAGAAACTTCATTTCTTCTCTTTACTTCATAATAAGATTTAATCTCATCATATAATAATCAGGTATGAAATATAGGTTGACCTAAGTCAACATTTCATATCTATTATATGTGAGTATAATTTAATTAAGGTTTTACACTACACATGTTATTATACTATTATTTTAAATGCATTAAAATCTCTAAGTAATATTTATCAAGGGTTCTTTAGCCTAGGTTATTCCCCCTGGTTATATTACTTAGGATCAAGATTTAAATGAGAGAGTAGCTCTCATACTATTCATTAAATTTGAATTTCAAGTTAAATGGTGCTAGAATTAACTACATAGCTATTTTATTTGATCTAGTCCATGATCATGCAAATAACCTGACTATATTATTGCATAATCAATTAGAGGACATCATTTGTGATTTATTAGAATTTGAATCAACTTAAAATCATTTATAGATTATTTTTAATAATTATTTGAAGTCAGAAAAGGCTCTGTCTTGTTATTTTTATCATTTAAAAATTAATACGAATTTGGATATGAGGCCAGTGGCATTAGTTAGATAATTTTATGGGCTTTCCAAAGATATAAAGTTTGCTAGATTTGGTTTGGCAGATTTCAAATTATTCAATTTTTACTAAACCATCTGCAGCACAATTCATATTAAGTTTAAACCTCTATTTGAATTTTGGGCCTGGGCGGGAAAAGCTAACGGGCCGAAACGAGTTTTAAACCCACTTCACAGCCCAGCAAGCAACTGGTGCGGCGGGCTGCGCTGACAGGGTGGGGTCCACCTGTCGGCGCCTCATAACACGCCGAAGCGGTACGAGCGATAGGGGGCGTTGGATCAAGACGCAGATCAACGGCTGGCGTGTGTCGTCGTCCCCGGCGAGACTCCGGCGAACCCAGAGCGCCAGTAGGGGGTCGGAGAGCTTACCAGGCCGTTGCAGGTCTCTGGCAAGATGCTCGGGGAAGTGGTGGTCGACGAGGAACAGCCTGGTGAAGTGGCGGCGCTCGGGGAGGCTCCAATCGACGCAGAGCTTCCGCGGGCTCCGGCGGACTCGAGCTCGCGATTCGAGCAGCTCCGGCGAGCTCTAGTGAAATTGGCTGTGTAGAAGTGCTCAGTGAGGAGAGGGGAAGAGATGGTGTGAAGAATGCGAGTGCCGATCATCAGTATTTATAGAGGGAGAGAGGTGGCCGAGGGTGCTGCAAGGGCGCGGCCATGGCGCGGCTTCTGTGGTGCGCCAAAGGGCAAGGCAAGGACGGCTACGGCTAGGCAGGGTCCTGGCGATGCTCAACGGGTATTGGTGCGGACGAAAAAGCTACGGACGCGCTCGAGTTCTTCCAGTCATCATCGCGGTACCCGCGGTACGTCGACGACGAGGACGACGGTGACGAGGCTCTGGGCGGTGCTCGAGCATGTCTAGGACGTAGAGTGAGTGGAGTGGAGGCTAGACGCAGTGGTAGGGATGCAGGGCAAGGACTGGCGCGTTCGAGTGCACGGCGCTCTGGCGCGCTCCAGAGCGCGCTCACCGCGGCATGGGCGTGTACTGGCATGGTTTTGGCCACGGCCGTTCTGGCCAATGCCAAGGCTTGGCTTCACGCGTGCTTGTACCATTCGAATCCTTATGCAGTGTAGATGCTCCAGGACAAGAAGAAAGTGTGAGAGGAGGGCTAGAGGTGGAGATGCCAAAGTGGCCGGCATGGTGAGTTTGTGCATAGTTTAGGGTTTTTCCATGGCTTTAATCGACCATGCAAGTACTGGGCTAGAGGCAGGGGGTATAGAACTAGCTCATGATCACATTTGCAAAGGGGTTTAGGGAAGAAACTGCTGGACAAGAGCATGTAACACATTTCTGAATTTGTGCCTGCCAGGTGTTCGACACAATGGCCGCATGAAGAAAATTTTCAAATTTTGGAAATCTTTTTGGTGAATCTCTTTTATATAATTATAGTGATGTAATGGTGGTGGTGGTACTCAATTTGGAAATGAAATGCAAAGTTTCAAATTTGAGATGATCTTCATTTTATTCTCTGGTCCTGTTTTGGCAATTAATTTCTGGTCAACCTAGTCAACTCTGGACATGGTGGTCAACATGAAAAGTGTTCACCTTGACATGGTCTTGGATGACATGGCTTTGGTTGACAAAGTTTAGTTTAGGTTTTAAGAAATACAGGGGTGCAAAGTGGTGAAGAAAATATTTTTCACTAAAGTGACCATTATCATATGTATGATGAGTTCTTGATTTCTCTTGCTTTGATTCATGATCCAATGATGCAATTGTGTTAGTTTATCATATAGAAACATTTTAGAAGCAAGGAAGCAAGCAATTATGGCCTTGGTGGTGGTTTTGCATTTTTGCATATGGTGTATGTGAGTGATGAAGAGATTTTTCTTATTGTCTTTATTTCTCCTCAAGCTAGGGTTTTGTGATCTTGATTAGGGTTCATATAGTCATTGATTTACATGCTAACACTCATCATGGCAATAGCACACAAGAAATTCACTTAGATGCACAACACTATATGTGGCACTACATGCATAGAAAAAGTTTTTGTTAGTTGTGAATTTTGAGTAAATGGAATCTCACTTGCTTTATTATTTATTGAAAACTTGGGATGTTACAAACCCTTCCCCCTTACAAAAGATCTCGTCCCGAGATCTGGAAGAAAAACTAGGTACTAAAGAGATTGGGGTACTCAGTCTTCATAAAGTCTTCTCTTTCCCAAGTGGCTTCTTCTTCTGTGTGGTTACTCCATTGTATCTTCAGAAACTTGATACTCCGGGTACGAGTGGTTCTGAATGCTTCCTCCAGAATGCGAATAGGTACTTCGCGGTAGGTTAGATCTGAGTTGATATCCACAGTACGATGGTCAATGTTCTTGAACACCTCAGTCTTCTCAGGTACCTCCAAGCACTTCCGGAGTAATGAGATATGAAACACATTGTGCACCGTTGACATTTCTTCTGGTAACTCTAGTTGATAGGATACCTCTCCTCGGCGACTCAGGACTTTGAAAGGTCCGACATATCTGGGTGCGAGCTTTCCTTTAAGCTGGAATCTCTGCATTCCTTTAAGAGGGGACACTTTGAGATATACGAAATCTCCGATCTCAAAAGTCATCTCTCGGCGTCTCTTGTCGGCGTAGCTCTTTTGTCTTGATTGAGCGGTCTTGAGGTACTCACGGATCTTGTGAACCTTCTCTTCAGCTTCTCGGAGAATATCTGGTCCAAAAACTTGACTCTCTCCAACTTCCGACCAATTCAGAGGGGTACGGCACTTCCTTCCGTACAGAGCTTCAAAGGGGGCCATCTGCAAACTGGCTTGGTAGCTGTTGTTGTATGAGAATTCTGCGTACGGCAAACAGTCTTCCCACTTGGATCCATATTCCAACACACATGCTCTCAGCATATCCTCTAGTATCTGGTTGACTCGTTCAGTCTGTCCATCCGTCTGAGGGTGATATGCTGTGCTGAAGTTCAGCCTAGTTCCGAGTCCTTCATGTACCTTCTGCCAAAATCTGGAGGTGAATTGGGATCCTCTATCGGATACTATTGACTTCGGAGTTCCGTGCAGGCTGACTATCCGTGAGATATATAACTCTGCAAGTCTTGGTCCTTGGTAGGTGGTTTTGACGGGGATGAAATGGGCGACTTTGGTCAATCTATCGACCACTACCCAGATAGAATCATTCCCTTTACTAGATTTGGGCAATCCGGTGATGAAGTCCATTCCTACGGAATCCCACTTCCATTCGGGAATCTGCAGGGGCTGTAGTAGTCCTGCAGGTCGTTGGTGTTCTGCCTTGACTCTCTGACAGATGTCACACTTGGCGATGTAACTCCCGATTTCTCGCTTCATCCCATGCCACCAGAACTGTTCCTTCAAGTCCTGGTACATCTTAGTACCTCCGGGGTGAATAGAATATAAGGTGTCATGGGCTTCCTTTAGAATCACTTGTTTCAACTCTGAATCTGACGGCACGCACAAGCGTCCGTTGTACCAAAGTACTCCTTCTTCATCAACAGTGAATCCCGGTGCCTTTCCTGCTGCTAGCTGGCTCTTAATCCCGTCAATGCTTGCATTGCTCTTCTGAGCTTCCTTGATTTGACTAATTAAAGTGGGTTGAAGTTCAATGCTAGCGAGAAATCCTTCACTCACTAGCTCCATTCTAAACTGTTCAAACTCTTGGTGAAGGCTAGGTTGTTCTTCGGCAATCATGGAGTTCAACTGACACGGCAGTCTACTCAAAGCATCTGCTACTACGTTGGCCTTGCCTGGGTGATAGTGAATATCCATATCATAATCCTTGATTAACTCTAACCATCTCCGTTGCCTCATGTTCAGTTCCTTCTGGGTGAAGATATACTTCAAACTCTTGTGATCCGAATAGATCTCGCATCGATTACCCATGAGGTAATGACGCCATACTTTCAAGGCTAACACGACTGCTGCTAGCTCTAAGTCATGGGTCGGGTAATTCTGTTCATGCTGCTTCAGTTGCCTGGACAGGTACGAGATCACTTTGCCTTCTTGCATCAACACACATCCAAGACCAATCTTGGAGGCATCACAATACACATCAAAGGGTTTGGTGATGTCCGGCATAATCAGTATTGGGGCTGAAGTCAGTCTGCTCTTGAGCTGTTGAAAGCTCTCTTCACACTTGTTCGTCCATTCGAACTTCTTGTCCTTCTTCAACAATTGGGTCATTGGTCTGGCTATGCTTGAGAATCCTTCAACGAATCGGCGGTAATATCCCGCTAATCCGAGAAATGCACGGACCTCAGTCTGGGTGGTTGGGGCTTTCCATTCTGCAACGGTCTTTATCTTTGAGGGGTCAACGGCAATTCCTCCTGCGGACAAGATGTGTCCCAGGAATCCTACTTCCCTCAACCAGAACTCACACTTGCTGAACTTGGCATACAGCTGGTGTTCCCGAAGAGTCTCTAAGACCATTTCCAAGTGTTGCTCATGTTCTTCTTCAGTTTTGGAGTAGATAAGGATGTCGTCGATGAAAACAACGACGAACTTATCCAGGAAGTTCATGAAGATCTTATTCATGAGATTCATGAAATAAGCGGGGGCATTGGTCAATCCAAATGACATGACATTGTACTCGTACAATCCATATCTGGTGGTGAAGGCAGTTTTGGGAATGTCCGATGCACGGATCTTCAGCTGATGGTACCCTGTCCTAAGGTCAATCTTAGAAAACACGGTGGCACCGGTCAACTGGTCAAACAGGTCTTCTATTTTGGGCAAAGGATACTTATTCTTGATGGTGACATCATTGAGCTTGCGGTAATCCGTACATAAACGAATCGTACCATCCTTCTTGTCCACAAACAAAACTGGTGATCTCCAGGGTGATGCACTTGGTCTAATCAAACCTTTGGCTAACATATCATCCAGTTGTTTCTTCAGTTCCACTAATTCTGCTGGGTTCATGCTGTAAGCTCTCTGGGCTATTGGTCCGGTTCCGGGGATTAACTCGATGATAAACTCGATATCCCGATCCGGGGGCATACCGGGTAGGTCATCCGGAAACACATCAGAGTATCGACAGACGACTCTGATTTGATCCAGGGTGGGTTTGGTTAAACTCTGGTTGCAGGTAAATTTTCTGGGCAGTTTTTCTGAGATGTGCTCCACTAACACTCCGGTGCTACTAGTCATGGTGATGGCCTTCTTGGCACAATCAATCAATCCATGATGTTTGGACATCCAGTCCATACCCAGTACTACCTCTAAACCTTTTGTTCCCAGAACAATTAGATTGGCATAGAAATCTATTTCATGAATTCTGATAGGAACATCTTTGCAAATTTTTCTAGCTTTAGTTGTTGATCCAGGTATTTGCACTACCATGACATGCTTCAAACTGATGGGTTGAATCTTACTAGTGCATGCAAATTCTTCCGTAACAAATGAATGCGATGCTCCAGAATCAAACAGCACTCTTGCAGGTATTGAGTTAACAGAGAACATACCCAGCACGACATCTGGGGCTTCCTGTGCTTCTTCCGCATTCATGTGAAAGAGGCGACCGCCGCGGTTGTTCGGGTTGTTGGGGGCGAACTTCTTGTTGTTGGCGACACGGCGTTGCTGCTGAGCAGGGCCAGTAGTGTTGGCGGCCATCTTGGCGAGTCGCTGGGGACACTCTTTGGAGAAGTGCCCCAACACACCGCACTCATAGCAGTTGATGGTGGACTTGTCCTTGGGGGCGACAGGGACAGCATTGCTCCCAGTCCTTGGAGCAGTGTTGGTGTTGGGATTGGCAGGGGCTCTTGTCGGGGCGCGGTTGAAGTTGTTGTTGTGGTGGACGAAGTTGTTGCTGTTGTGGGGGTGTCCTCCCGTCCTGGGGTTTCCTCCGCTCCGGTTCTGATAACCGGGCGCGACATCTGTGCCGGTGGCCTGTTGTTTCTGGGGGTGAAGCCTCCGCTTGAGCCAGAGCGAAACTTGGAGTTGTTGCTAGGCCCACTCTGGTGCATCATGCGACGCTTGCGGTTTTCGTTGGCCTGGTTCAGCTTGCCCTCCATCTGGATGGCGGAGTCAACAAGGGCTTCGAGGTCAGCAAAAGGGATGTTGACCAACACAGTCTGCATCTCATCGTGCAGTCCGTTCAGGAACCTCTCCTTCCTCTTCTCGGTGGTATCAGTCTCATCCGGGGCGTACCTTGACAAGGTGAGGAACTTGTCGCGGTATTCTACCACGGTCAGACGGCCTTGCTTTAACTCGCGGAACTCATCCCGCATCTTCTTGATGAGACCTGGTGGCACATGGTACTTGCTAAACTTGAGCTTGAAGTCTGCCCAAGTCATGAGCTGCCCGGCATTCAATGCGCGAGCACTCGTCCACCAGGCACGTGCAGGTCCTGCCAGATAGTGAGTGGCAAACAGCACCTTGTCATTTGCCTCCACTCCGGCAACCTCAAGATTGTTCTCCATTGTCTGGAGCCAATCATCAGCATCAAGGGGTTCCTCTGTCTTGCTAAACACCGGTGGGTTGGTGTTCTGAAAGTTCTTCAACTTGGAGCCCGGGTGATCATGGTTCCCGTGGCCTTGGTTGTTCTGTGCTAACTGTTGAAGTACAGCTAAGTTAGCCTGCCTTTCAGTTCTATCAACTTCTCGTTCAGCCAACATCTGTTGCAGTATCTGCGTCAGCGCATCCGGATTGGCGTTGCGATTGGAATGTGCCATCTGAACAGAGGTATGGATCATGAGATAAGAGGGACAATTTCTATGGCTTAATTTTGGGGAAATAAACTCACATTTATTTAAAACATGGTTCATAATATACAAATATTACACATACGAAACATAGTCATGAAGGTAGCAATTATTACAAGCCAACATTCCGGAGGGTTTGAAGAACCCTTTCAACAAGCTACGATACAAGGGGCGAATACAAAGGACCGATACATCTCAGGCTACGCGGTGCTCAAGGAGAGGATGGAAGCTATCCATCGATGCGGAGCGGGAAGGTGGTGTCCATCCCGGCAGGCAGGGTCTGGTGGAAGTCGTCGTCTCCCTCCTCCTCCGGCTCGTAGTCGTTGTCGTTGCTGACGTAGGAGTAGCCATCCCCTTGGATGTCTTCCCCCTCGCCTTCTCCCTCCAGGATCTGGAGCTGCTCCACCTGAGTGGAGATGGTCTCCTTCAGGACGGCGATCTTGGTCTTGAGGCGGTGGATGGTGGCATCCCTCTTCGCGACCAGCTGGCGCAGAGTCCTGCGCTCCTTCGCGATGACCTTGATGGTCTCCGCGTACTGGTTCAGCTGCTGCTGAGTGTGGTTGGCGGCGGAGCGGGAGTCGCTCAGCGCCGACCGAGTCTCGTACAGCATGTAGTCGAGGTGGTCCACATGGTGCCTCAGCACGGGGTGGTACGGCAGGCTGAGGGGCAGACCAACAGAGGAGTGCCTTGCGAAGTGCGCAAAGCGTTCCCCTTCGATGGCCAGCGAGTTCTGCCCGCACAGACGAGCGAGAGACTCCTGCAGAGCATGGGCGAGTCCATCCACCCAAGTGTTCTCGCGGAGCGAGAACTGGATCTGGCGGAACATGGGTGACTCCGGCTTTCCCGGAAGGTTTGCCATGATCAGCCATTGGAGCTGACCGTTGTCCGAGATCTGGCCCCCGTAGAACACGGGAGGCGTGCGTCCGAGGAAGTCGGTGAGCGCGAACAGATCGCGTTCGAAGATCAGGTCTCCCCCGTTCGCCAAGTCGTAGACTTGGGTCTGGAGAAAGGGCTCCGTCGGGATGATGGGATCCATCTGTAGAGGGAGTGACAAATAAGTTAATAATTGTCAGTGTTCAAAATTTTAAGTAATAATCAATGAAATGGATTATTTTGAAAAGGAATTCCAAGGTAAGGGTATGAGTATATTTTCATAACTATTTTATTTTAAACTAAGTTTGTTGGACGTCCATTCTAACTAAGGTCTTCTAAGGTCAAACAATGGCTCTGATACCAACTTGTCAACACCCGGGTTTTTAAGTCCGGATGCCCTATTATATCATACATCGCAATCCCAGGAAGATTGTTTTTGCGAGACATAATAGTAAGTCGTTCAGAGTCATCATTTATTACAACACATAAGGTCTTACATCAATGGATCACATGATCCAATATTACACAAATAGATTGTTCAACATCACACATAAGTAGCGGAAGCGTAGTAGTAGTAGTGGACTCATAATTCCACAGGCAACGCTTGACGTTAGAAGACGATCCTAGTTATCATAGACGTCCTGCTGTCCGTCATCCTGATACTGTTGCTCCTCTTCATAGTCTGGCATTTGAATAGCCAGGGCAAAGCCATGAGTACTTTTAAAGTACTCGCAAACTAATACTAAGGTAAAGCATAATGTATTGTAGTAAAGGGGTACTAAGCTCTAAGTTTATTTGCATAAAGCCAAGTTTTCTTTGAATAAACATTTGATAAAAATCCTCATTATTTAGTAGACTAACTCAAGTGGGAACATTAGTGTCATTCCCACCATTCATTTGGGATTCAAGACAATTCATCAATCACCATTATTATTTCAACATAAATCCTGATAATGGAAGTAGTATGGCCCTTCCAACCGTCCGTAACCGCGGACACGGCTATTCGAATAGGTTTAACACTCTGCAGAGGTTGTACTCTTGTGCCACAACTATTGATTTCATCCGTCGAGGATAACCCCGAATCATCGTAACTCAGTACGCGGATCATCAATCATAACCTTTCACTTATATGTCCTAGTATAGGCACCTCTCCCCATGAGCTTGGCCTCCCGGTGAGAACCAACTGTTAACCCGGGAACTGCACAGGGCTTGGGTCGTACATTCACCTCATATTCACATCATTTCTCATATACGGAGGCAGCCTCGGCGTAACCCCTATGATGCTTGTTTAGAGGGAACCCATACTAAAATACACAAGTTTCTAGTTAAGCCCTACCCATAATCAGGTATTGTGGGGGTACTTGTATAATTGGAAAGGTATCGCATTCAAACCCATCTCAGTTTTATATCAAAAATCACCATCTTCTCTTGGTCATATTCACCTTCAAAGTCCTTCCTTGGAATGAACCATCATTCCCAAGGTTTCAATTTCATATCAACATCACTTGTTCCCATCTAGAGTAGTCAAATTTTAATTGATTAGCAATAGCCACTAAATGAGGGGTGCTAATCTAACTTTGATTTGTGTTCATCTAACCCAAGTATTGTTCTAGACCAAGTGAATCATAATTCAAAAGGTACTTTGAAGTAAATAAGCCAAAGTAAAATTAAGTAAAACATGGGATAGGTAATACATAAAAGTAAAGTGTGATGATGTCTTTGCTCTTGTAGAGCTAAGCATTTGTATTTAGCAAGGGTTAGCTTGCCTTGAGCTGAGTAGTGATCAAAGTGCTCTTCCTCTTCTTGGGAGTAGGCCTCCTCCTCTTGGTAATCCTCGTTACTAGCGTCTATATACGAATACGAGGTATAAATACTAAACCAAACTCATATGCTAAACTAGGAACACTCAAAGAGTTCACACTCTAGTCCTATTATCAATCAAACATGGCATGGTGAGTTTATTGGATGAATTCTTATTTAATAGAAAATAATTTCCTCTCATTATTCCTATTTCTTAATTTTTAATATGTAGATCCTTAGAGAAACTTCATTTCTTCTCTTTACTTCATAATAAGATTTAATCTCATCATATAATAATCAGGTATGAAATATAGGTTGACCTAAGTCAACATTTCATATCTATTATATGTGAGTATAATTTAATTAAGGTTTTACACTACACATGTTATTATACTATTATTTTAAATGCATTAAAATCTCTAAGTAATATTTATCAAGGGTTCTTTAGCCTAGGTTATTCCCCCTGGTTATATTACTTAGGATCAAGATTTAAATGAGAGAGTAGCTCTCATACTATTCATTAAATTTGAATTTCAAGTTAAATGGTGCTAGAATTAACTACATAGCTATTTTATTTGATCTAGTCCATGATCATGCAAATAACCTGACTATATTATTGCATAATCAATTAGAGGACATCATTTGTGATTTATTAGAATTTGAATCAACTTAAAATCATTTATAGATTATTTTTAATAATTATTTGAAGTCAGAAAAGGCTCTGTCTTGTTATTTTTATCATTTAAAAATTAATACGAATTTGGATATGAGGCCAGTGGCATTAGTTAGATAATTTTATGGGCTTTCCAAAGATATAAAGTTTGCTAGATTTGGTTTGGCAGATTTCAAATTATTCAATTTTTACTAAACCATCTGCAGCACAATTCATATTAAGTTTAAACCTCTATTTGAATTTTGGGCCTGGGCGGGAAAAGCTAACGGGCCGAAACGAGTTTTAAACCCACTTCACAGCCCAGCAAGCAACTGGTGCGGCGGGCTGCGCTGACAGGGTGGGGTCCACCTGTCGGCGCCTCATAACACGCCGAAGCGGTACGAGCGATAGGGGGCGTTGGATCAAGACGCAGATCAACGGCTGGCGTGTGTCGTCGTCCCCGGCGAGACTCCGGCGAACCCAGAGCGCCAGTAGGGGGTCGGAGAGCTTACCAGGCCGTTGCAGGTCTCTGGCAAGATGCTCGGGGAAGTGGTGGTCGACGAGGAACAGCCTGGTGAAGTGGCGGCGCTCGGGGAGGCTCCAATCGACGCAGAGCTTCCGCGGGCTCCGGCGGACTCGAGCTCGCGATTCGAGCAGCTCCGGCGAGCTCTAGTGAAATTGGCTGTGTAGAAGTGCTCAGTGAGGAGAGGGGAAGAGATGGTGTGAAGAATGCGAGTGCCGATCATCAGTATTTATAGAGGGAGAGAGGTGGCCGAGGGTGCTGCAAGGGCGCGGCCATGGCGCGGCTTCTGTGGTGCGCCAAAGGGCAAGGCGAGGACGGCTACGGCTAGGCAGGGTCCTGGCGATGCTCAACGGGTATTGGTGCGGACGAAAAAGCTACGGACGCGCTCGAGTTCTTCCAGTCATCATCGCGGTACCCGCGGTACGTCGACGACGAGGACGACGGTGACGAGGCTCTGGGCGGTGCTCGAGCATGTCTAGGACGTAGAGTGAGTGGAGTGGAGGCTAGACGCAGTGGTAGGGATGCAGGGCAAGGACTGGCGCGTTCGAGTGCACGGCGCTCTGGCGCGCTCCAGAGCGCGCTCACCGCGGCATGGGCGTGTACTGGCATGGTTTTGGCCACGGCCGTTCTGGCCAATGCCAAGGCTTGGCTTCACGCGTGCTTGTACCATTCGAATCCTTATGCAGTGTAGATGCTCCAGGACAAGAAGAAAGTGTGAGAGGAGGGCTAGAGGTGGAGATGCCAAAGTGGCCGGCATGGTGAGTTTGTGCATAGTTTAGGGTTTTTCCATGGCTTTAATCGACCATGCAAGTACTGGGCTAGAGGCAGGGGGTATAGAACTAGCTCATGATCACATTTGCAAAGGGGTTTAGGGAAGAAACTGCTGGACAAGAGCATGTAACACATTTCTGAATTTGTGCCTGCCAGGTGTTCGACACAATGGCCGCATGAAGAAAATTTTCAAATTTTGGAAATCTTTTTGGTGAATCTCTTTTATATAATTATAGTGATGTAATGGTGGTGGTGGTACTCAATTTGGAAATGAAATGCAAAGTTTCAAATTTGAGATGATCTTCATTTTATTCTCTGGTCCTGTTTTGGCAATTAATTTCTGGTCAACCTAGTCAACTCTGGACATGGTGGTCAACATGAAAAGTGTTCACCTTGACATGGTCTTGGATGACATGGCTTTGGTTGACAAAGTTTAGTTTAGGTTTTAAGAAATACAGGGGTGCAAAGTGGTGAAGAAAATATTTTTCACTAAAGTGACCATTATCATATGTATGATGAGTTCTTGATTTCTCTTGCTTTGATTCATGATCCAATGATGCAATTGTGTTAGTTTATCATATAGAAACATTTTAGAAGCAAGGAAGCAAGCAATTATGGCCTTGGTGGTGGTTTTGCATTTTTGCATATGGTGTATGTGAGTGATGAAGAGATTTTTCTTATTGTCTTTATTTCTCCTCAAGCTAGGGTTTTGTGATCTTGATTAGGGTTCATATAGTCATTGATTTACATGCTAACACTCATCATGGCAATAGCACACAAGAAATTCACTTAGATGCACAACACTATATGTGGCACTACATGCATAGAAAAAGTTTTTGTTAGTTGTGAATTTTGAGTAAATGGAATCTCACTTGCTTTATTATTTATTGAAAACTTGGGATGTTACAACTATCTTGTTGGGCCGGCCCACTTTCTATATGGTGGACCCCACACACCAAATGGGCCGGCCCTTTAATAGGAAGGTGGGACCCACTGTGTTTTGGCCCGCCCACTATCTTGTTGGGCCGGCCCACTTTCTATATGGTGGACCCCACATACCAAATGGGCCGGCCCATTAACAGGAATGTGGGACCCACCTGTGTTTTTGGCCCGGCCCACTAGCTTGGTGGGCCAGCCCACTTGCTATATGGTGGG
Source organism: Lolium multiflorum (assembly GCA_030979885.1). Taxonomy (NCBI): domain Eukaryota; kingdom Viridiplantae; phylum Streptophyta; class Magnoliopsida; order Poales; family Poaceae; genus Lolium; species Lolium multiflorum. Next base: position 94,515,624 of record CM061748.1, read on the forward strand.
CCCCACATACTAAATGGGCCGGCCCTTTAACAGGAAAGTGGGACCCACCTGTGTTTTTGGCCCGGCCCACTATTTTGTTGGGCCGGCCCACTTGCTATATGGTGGACCCCACAAACTAAATGGGCCGACCCTTTAACTGGAAAGTGGGACCCACCTGTGTTTTTGGCCCGGCCCACTAGCTTGTTGGGCCGGCCCACTTGCTATACGGTGGACCCCACACACTAAATGGGCCGGCCTTTTAACAGGAAAGTGGGACCCACTGTGTTTTTGGCCCGGCCCACTTGCTTCTTGGGCCGGCCCGTTGCTGTAAGGTGGACCCCACATGTTAAATGGGCCGGCCCATTTAAGTTTTGACCAGTCAACCTTAGAGGTTAGGCCCGGCCCACGTAACTAATGGACCAGCCCAGCTATATAGTTGACCGGTCAAACTATGTCATCTGGCCCGGCCCGCTTAAGACGTGGCAGGCCTCGTGTGGGCCTACCATCTACCACGGGTTTCAGCCGGTTAACGCCGTTAACGCTTAACGGCGTCTGCCACGTGTCGGTTTGCATGACGTCAGCAGTCAACGGGCTCCCGAAAACACTTCCGCAACGGTCCGATTTTCCGTGGCGGAAGGGCGCCCAAGCGCGACGGACCGAAAAAATCGTCGTTGGACTTTGCCTGACGACAACGGAACCCATATCGTCGGGTTAGGCCCATAGGCGACGAAAAATGCCCCTTAGTTGACGATTTTGGGACGTTGTCTATCAGAACTTTTCTTGTAGTGTTTTATAGGCTTGGGCATGCTCTAGTATGATGACACATAGGTGGATGACTCTTGTTTTGATAGGATGAGTAAGGTGCTTGCTAGTCATGCTCTTATCCATAGCAATCCTTTAAGCATGAGGTGGCATAGCTTAGGATTCAAGCTATGTAGATATTTTCATCCTATGTGGCATGGGTATTATCCTCTCATTTGATTTGTTTTAGGATGGCCAAGTGGCTTTTGTTACTAAATATCTTGTGAATGATTTTATGCTTGTGGGTGAGTCACTATATCATATGTGATTGTATTTATATTGTAATTGGGATCAAAATGTCAAAGGCATGGATTATACCTCAATTTTGAATGGTGATGTTTGATTTCACCAAGGCATGATCATATGAGTTTCAAAATACTCATAGTTTATTTTATTCAAATAGTTTGAACTATAATTCGTAATGTAAATGAATTTAGTTTTGTGATATTCCACATATTTAATAAGTTATGATTAAAATCAGAATGTGTGGCTTTTATGCACTTAGGTCCTTGTGTTTTACCATATTTGATAATAAGTTTTAAAGTGAATTAAATTATACCCCAAAGTTAGTTGCTCAACTTTTAAGTGTTAATAATTTAGAGTTTGTTTATTATCTCTTTGATGGGTATAGACCTCTCCCATCTCTAGGGTTTAATGATAAGCTTGTGTTGGTGTTAAATTCAAAAGTTTAGTTCAAGAAATACCATGAGGTTCATGGTAGAAATATTTATTTGTTAAAGATATGGAAAAGATAAGTGAAGAATGGTTTCTCCATTTTATTGTTACTTGATTTGCAATTGAATAGGTGTTCATATGTTATGACAAGGATTACCATATTATAATCTTTTATAAGATCAAGCAATTTATCATTGAGTAAAGTGTTGTTGTGTTGATTATTAGTTCCATTTGATCTAACCCCTTAGATCAAATCATCTCTACCCAAAACAAGGTTTTAACAAAGTCACATTGAGGTTTATAGCGCTTGACTTGATGAGCTACTTCAATTCCACCAAGGTCAAGTGAAACTTCAGTTACTGTGACTGTTTTACTTTAAAGCGCGAAAATTCCCCGGATTTTCTATGCATGAATGCAATGCACACATCTGTTTCCTCTATTTTTGTAACCCCATTACCTGGGATATTACAGTCCTATTGGATTCAGCTGCTGGAGGTACTTTTATGTCCATCACCCTGGGCGCCGCGACTAAATTACTTGATGATATGATGATCAATTACTCTGAATGGCACACTGAAAGAACTCCTCAAGGTAAGAAGGTAAATTCTGTTGAAGAAACCTCTTCTTTGGGTGATAAGATTGATGCTATTATGTCTATGCTTGCAAATGGTAGATCTCATATTGATCCTAATAATGTTCCTTTAGCTTCATTGGTTGCTCAAGAAGAAAATATTGATGTGAATTTCATTAAGAACAATAATTTCAACAACAATGCTTATAGGAATAATTATGGTAACAACAACTTTAGGCCATATCCTTCTAATAGTAATGGTTATGGTAATTCTTATGGTAATTCTTACAATAATAATAAGAGTGTACCCTCTGGTCTTGAAGTGATGCTTAAAGAATTTATTAGTACACAAACTGCTTTCAATAAAACTGTTGAAGAAAAGCTTGGTAAAATTGATATTCTTGCTTCTAAGGTTGATAGTCTTGCTCTTGATGTTGATCTTTTAAAATTGAAAGTTATGCCTGAGAAAGTTGAAGATGCTAGGTTTGCTAAAACAAATGTCATCCAAGTTAGAATTAATGATAATATTAGATTGTTGGCTGAATTGCATGCTAGGTGGGATAGAGAAGAAAAAGAAAAACTTGCTAAAGAAAATAATGTAGCTAAAGTATGGACTATTACCACCACTAGTAATGTTGATTCTTCACATGTTGCTGCACCTCCTACTATCAATGGTAAAATAATTGGTGTTGGCAATATTTCTACTCCTAGTGCAAAGCGCACAAAATTGCCTGAAACTGCTAAAACTGCTGTTTGTGATAAAACTGCTGAAATTTTTCAAAATATTGGTGACAATGATTCCATTGATGTAGAACATAATGGTTTAGATTTTGATGATTGTCATATTACTGAAGTTATAAAGTTCTTACAAAAACTTGCTAGAAGTCCCAATGCTAGTGCTATAAATTTAGCCTTTACAAAACACATTACAAATGCTCTCATTAAAGCTAGGGAAGAGAAATTAAAACTTGAAGCTTCTATTTCTAGGAAGTTAGAAGATGGTTGGGAGCCCATCATTAAAATGAAATTCAATGACTTTGAGTTTAATGCTTTATGTGATCTTGGTGCAAGTATTTCTGTTATGCCTAAAAAGATTTATGATATGCTTGACTTGCCACCATTAAAGAATTGTTATTTGGATGTTAATCTTGCCGATAATGTTAAAAAGAAACCTTTTGGGAGGATTGATAATGTGCGCATTACGGTTAACAATAACCTTGTCCCCGTTGACTTTGTTGTCTTGGATATCGAATGCAATGCATCTTGTCCTATTGTGTTGGGAAGACCTTTTCTTCGAACCGTTGGTGCTGTTATTGATATGAAGGAAGGTAATATTAAATATCAATTTCCTCTCAAGAAAGGTATGGAACACTTTCCTAGAAATAGAATGAAGTTGCCTTTTGATTCTATTATTAGAACAAGCTATGATGTTGATGCTTCTTCTCTTGATGTTACTTGATTTGCACTTTCTGCGCCTAGCTGAAAGGCGTTAAAGAAAAGCACTTCTTGGGAGATAACCCATGTTTCATTTTATTTACTGTATTGTTGAGTCTCGGAAGTTTTTTACTACTGTAGCAACATCTCCTTATCATGTTTTTGTGCCAAGTAAACTTTCTATGCTAAAGTTGATGCTATATTTGGGATCGCTGCGCAGAAACAGCATTGCTGTCTGTCACGAATTCTGGTATAAGTCTCTGTAAAAAAATCAAAAAAATCTGCAAATTTACGAGCGTGATCCTCAGATATGTACGCAACTTTCATTAGTTTTAAGTTTTTCCATTTGAGCAAGTTAAGTGCCCCTTCCAGGTGCATCTTTACGGACTGTTCTGTTTTTGACAGATTCTGTCTTTTATTTCGCATTGCTGCTTTTGCTATGTTGAATGAGTTTCTTTGTTCCATTAACTTTCAGAAGCTTTGTGCAATGTCCAGAAGTGTTAAGAATGATTGTGTCACCTCTGAATATGTGAATTTTTGGTTATGCACTAACCCTCTAATGAGTTTGCTTGGAGTTTGTGTGAAGGAAGTTTTCAAGGGTCAAGAGAAGAGGATGATATACTATGATCAAGAAGAGTGAAACGTCTAAGCTTGGGGATGCCCAGGTGGTTCATCCCTGCATATTTTAAGAAGACTCAAGCATCTAAGCTTGGGGATGCCCAAGGCATCCCCTTCTTCATCGACAACATTATCAGGTCACTTCTAGTGAAACTATATTTTTATTCCGTCACATTCTTATGTTCTTTACTTGGAGCGTCGGTTTGTTTTTATTTTTGTTTTGTTTTGAATAAAGTTGGATCCCGCCATTCTTATATTGGAGATATTACGCTCCGCTTTTTCTTATGGAACACTTGTGTTCTTAATTGTGCTTTAATGTTCATGGCGAAAGCTAATTGCTTCGTTAGATTGCTATTTGGTTGGAATTGGAAAGTGCTGCATATGGTTTGGAAATTTGGCAATTGTTTGAGCTCTCATAGATCATGTTTAAGCTCTTGCATCATGTAGTTTAATCTATTAATGAAGAACTACTGTAGAGCTTGTTTAATTTGGTTTGCATGATTGTTCTCTCTAAGTCTAGATATTTTCGGGTAAAGTGTTTGAACAACAAGGAAGACAGTGTAGAGCCTTATAATGCTTGCAATATGTTCTTGTGTGAGTTTTGCTGTACCTTTTCATACTTGTGTTTGCTTCAAACAACCTTGCTAGCCCAAACCTTGTACTGAGAGGAAATGCTTCTCGTGCATCCAAACACCTTGAGCCAAACTCCATGCCATTTGTGTCCACCATATCTACCTACTATGTGGTATTTTTCTGCCATTCCAAAGTAAATTACTTGAGTGCTACCTTTAAAATTTCATTCCTCTACCTTTACAATATATAGCTCATGGGACAAATAGCTTAAAAACTATTGTGGTGATGAATATGTAGTTATGTGTCTTAATTCTTATAAGTTGCTTGTTGAGCGGTAACCATGTTTTCTGGGGACGCCATCAACTTTATCTTTGTTGGATATCATGTGAGATGCTATGCATGTTCGTCTTGTCTGAAGTAAGTGGACTTCACGATCAAATGGTTTGAGTATGCATATGTTAGAGAAGAACATTGGGCCGCTAACTAAAGCCATGTATCATGGTGGAAGTTTCAGTTTGGACATACAACCTCAATCTCTTATGAGAATATTAACTATTGTTGAATGCTTAAGAATTAAAAGAGGAGTCCATTATCTGTTGTCTATGTTGTCCCGGTATGGATGTCTAAGTTGAGAATAATCAAAAGCGAGAAATCCAATGCGTGCTTTCTCCTTAGACACTTGTACAGGCGGCATAGAGGTACCCCTTTGTGACACTTGGTTGAAGCATATGTTATGCAATGAGAATCCGTGTTTCCGAGCTAAGTAGGACAAGGTGCGAGCACTATTAGTACTCTATGCATGAGACATGCAACTTGTAGGAAGTATTATGCATAGCACATATGAATTATTACTACCGTTGAAAAATTGTTTCTATGTTTTCAAAACAAAAGCTCTAGCACAAAAATAGTAATCCATGCTTCCCTCTGCGAAGGGCCATTCTTTTACTTTATTGTTGAGTCAGTTTACCCACTTCTTTCTATCTTAGAAGCAAACACTTGTGTTAACTTTGTGCATTGATTCTTACATGTTTACTTATTGCACCTGTTATATTACTCTATGTTGACAAATATCCATGAGATATACATGTTACAAGTTGAAAGCAATTGCTGAAACTTAATCATCCTTTGTGTTGCTTCAATGCATTCTACTTAGAATTTATTGCTTATGAGTTAGCTCTTATGCAAGTCTTATTGATACTTGTTTGAAAGTACTATTCATGAAAAGTTTTGCTATATGATTCATTTGCTTAGTCATTATCTTTGTTAGCAATCTTTTGTTTAGATCACTCCATTCATCTCATATGCTTTACAATAATGTTGATCAAGATTATGTTGGTAGCATGTCACTTCAGAAATTATTTGTGTTATCGTTTACCTACTCGAGGACGAGTAGGAACTAAGCTTGGGGATGCTTGATACGTCTCAAATGTATCTATAATTTCTTATGTTCCATGCTACTTTTATTACAATACTTGAATGTTTTATACATACTTTACAGCATTATTATACATTTTCCGGCACTAACCTATTAACAAGATGCCGAAGTGCCGTTGCTGTTTTCTGTTGTTTTTGGTTTCAGAAATCCTAGTAAGGAAATATTCTCGGAATTGGACGAAATCAACGCCCAGGGGCCTATTTTTACACGAAGCTTCCAGAAGACCGAAAGGGAGACGAAGTGGGGCCACGAGGTGGCCACACACCAGGGCGGCGGCCCAGGCCCGGCCGCGCGGCCCTAGTGTGTGGGCCTCGTGACGCCTCCGACCTACCCTTCCGCCTACTTAAAGCCTCCATCGCGAAACCCCGTACCGAGAGCCACGATACGGAAAACCTTCCAGACGCCGCCGTCGCGATCCCATCTCGAGGGATTCAGGAGATCGCCTCCGGCACCCTGCCGGAGAGGGGAATCATCACCGGAGGGGCTCTACATCATCATGCCCGCCTCCGGATTGATGCGTGAGTAGTTCATCCTTGGACTATGGGTCCATAGCAGTAGCTAGATGGTTGTCTTCTCCGCTTGTGCTATCATTGTTATAGATCTTGTGAGCTGCCTAACATGATCAAGATCATCTATTTGTAATGCTACATGTTGTGTTTGGCGAGATCCGATGAATATAGAATATTATGTTAAGTTGATTATCAATCTATCATATATGTGTTGTTTATGTTCTTGCATGCTCTCCGTTGCTAGTAGAGGCTCTGGCCAAGTTGATACTTGTAACTCCAAGAGGGAGTAATTATGCTCGATAGTGGGTTCATGCCTCCATTTAATCTGGGACAGTGACAGAAAGTTCTAAGGTTGTGGATGTGCTGTTGCTACTAGGGATAAAACATTGATGCTTTGTCTAAGGATATTTGTGTTGATTACATTACGCGCCATACTTAATGCAATTATCTGTTGTTCGCAACTTAATACCGGAAGGGGTTCGGATGATAACCTGAAGGTGGATTATTTAGGCATAGATGCATGCTGGATAGCGGTCTATGTATTTTGTCGTAATGCCCTGATTAAATCACATAGTAATCATCGTTGATATGTATTGAATCTTTATTTGTCAATTGCTCGCCTGTAATTTGTTCACCCAGCATGTTAGTTATCTTATTGGAGAGACACCACTAGTGAACTGTGGACCCCGGTCCATTCTTTTACATCTGAATACATTCTACTGTTTTTTGCAAACAAACACCATCTTCCACTCGATATGCTTAATCCTTTGTTTTCAGCAAGCCGGTGAGATTGACAACCTCACATTACGTTGGGACAAAGTACTTTGATTTTGTTGTGCAGGTTCCACGTTGGCGCCGGTTTCACTGGTGTTGCGCCGCACTACATTCCTCCACCAACAACCTTCACGTGCTTCTTGGCTCCTACTAGTTCGATAAACCTTGGTTTCTTTCTGAGGGAAAACTTGTCACTGTGCGCATCATACCTTCCTCTTGGGGTTCCCAACGGACGTGTACATTTACGCGCATCAAACACCACCGGGGATTACGCCACTTGGGGTGGAGCAGATGATGAACGCCGCATGGAAGCTGGTGAAGGGCCTCCTTGATGGCTCAATGATGCGCGTAAATGTACACGTCCGTTGGGAACCCCAAGAGGAAGGTATGATGCGCACAGTGGCAAGTTTTCCCTCAGAAAGAAACCAAGGTTTAATCGAACCAGGAGGAGCCAAGAAGCACGTTGAAGGTTGATGGTGGCGAAATGTGATGCGGCGCAACAACAGGGATTCCGGCGCCAACGTGGAATCTGCACAACAAAACAAAGTACTTTGCCCCAACGAAACAGTGAGGTTGTCAATCTCACCGGCTTGCTGTAACAAAGGATTAAGCGTATCGAGTGGAAGATGTTTGCAAAGAAAACAGTAAACACAATTGGAGGGTATGCTATGTAAAGAATAGGACCGGGGTCCACAGTTCACTAGAGGTGTCTCTCCCATAAGATAAAAGCATGTTGGGTGAACAAATTACAGTCGGGCAATTGACAAATAGAGAAAGGCATAACAATGCATATACATGATATGATAAATATAGTGAGATTTAATTGGGCATTACGACAAAGTACATAGACCGCCATCCAACTGCATCTATGCCTAAAAAGTCCACCTTCAGGTTATCATCCGAACCCCATTCAGTATTAAGTTGCTAAGCAACAGACAATTGCATTAAGTATGGTGCGTAATGTAATCGACAACTACATCCTTAGACATAGAATCAATGTTGTATCCCTAGTGGCAACAGCACATCCACAACCTTAGAACTTTCTGTCACTGTCCCAGATTTAATGGAGGCATGAACCCACTATCGAGCATAAATACTCCCTCTTGGAGTTAAGAGTACAAACTTGGCCAGAGCCTCTACTAATAACGGAGAGCATGCAAGATCTTAAACAACACATAAACAATAGATTGATAATCACCATAATCATAGTACTCTCTATCCATCGGATCCCGACAAACACAACATATAGAATTACATATAGATGATCTTGATCATGTTAGGCAGCTCACAAGATCCAACAATGAAGCACAACAAGGAGAAGACGACCATCTAGCTACTGCTATGGACCCATGGTCCAGGGTGAACTACTCACTCATCCTCCGGAGGCGATCATGGCGATGAAGAGTCCTCCGGGAGATGAATCCCCTCTCCGGCGGGTGCGAGGCGATCTCTGAATCCCGAGATGGGATTCGCGGCGGTGGCGTCTGGAAGGTTTTCCGTATCGTGGCTCGGTGGGGGTTTCGCGACGGAGAAGTAGGCGGAAGGGCAACGCGGGGGCCACACGAGGTGCCCAGGGGGTAGGCCGGCGCGGCCAGGGCCTGGGCCGCGCCGCCTGTCCCCTGGCTGCCTCGTGGCCCCACTTCGTTATCTCTTCGGTCTTCTGGAAGCTTCGTGCAAAAATAGGACCCTGGGCGAAAGTTTCGTCCAATTCCGAGAATATTTCCTTACTAGGATTTCTGAAACCAAAAACAGCAACAGGCTCTTCGGCATCTTGTTAATAGGTTAGTTCCAGAAAATGCATAAATATGACATATAATGTGCATAAAACATGTAGGTATCATCAATAAAGTAGCATGGAACATAAGAAATTATCGATACGTTGGAGACGTATCAGCATCCCCAAGCTTAGTTCTGCTCGTCCCGAGCAGGTAAAACGATAACAAAGATAATTTCTGAAGTGACATGCCATCATAATCTTGATCATACTATTTGTAAACATATGTAATGAATGCAGCGATCAAAACAAAGGTAATGACATGAGTAAACAAGTGAATCATATAGCAAAGACTTTTCATGAATAGTACTTTCAAGACAAGCATCAATAAGTCTTGCATAAGAGTTAACTCATAAAGCAATAAATCAAAGTAAAGGTGTTGAAGCAACACATAGGAAGATTAAGTTTCAGCGGTTGCTTTCAACTTATAACATGTATATCTCATGGATATTGTCAACATAAAGTAATATAACAAGTGCAATATGCAAGTATGTAGGAATCAATGCACAGTTCACACAAGTGTTTGCTTCTTAAGGTGGAAGGAGATAGGTAAACTGACTCAACAATAAAAGTAAAAGAAAGGTCCTTCAAAGAGGAAAGCATCGATTGCTGTATTTGTGCTAGAGCTTTTTATTTTGAAAACATGAAACAATTTTGTCAACGGTAGTAATAAAGCATATGAGTTATGTAAATTATATCTTACAAGTTGCAAGCCTCATGCATAGTATACTAATAGTGTCCGCACCTCGTCCTACTTAGCTTGGACTACCGGATCTTTGCATGCCATGTTTCAACCAAGTGTCACAAAGGGGTACCTCCATGCCGCCTGTACAAAGGTCTAAGGAGAATGCTCGCATTTTGGATTTCTCGCTTTTGATTATTCTCAACTTAGACATCCATACCGGGACAACATGGACAACAGATAATGGACTCCTCTTAAATGCATAAGCATGTAGCAATGATTATTATTCTCATATGAGATTGAGGATATATGTCCAAAACTGAAACTTCAACCATGATTCATGGCTTTAGTTAGCGGCCCAATGTTCTTCTCTAACAATTTTGCATGCTCCAACCACTAAAATGATAGATCCTTCAGACAAGACGGACATGCATAGCAACTCACATGATATTCAACAATAGTTGATGGCGTTCCCCAGAAGCATGGTTATCGCACAACAAGCAACTTAATAAAAGATAAAGTGCATAAGTACATATTCAATACTACGATAGTTTTTAAGGCTATTTTGTCCCATGAGCTATATATTGCAAAGGTGAATGATGGAATTTTAAAGGTAGCACTCAAGCAATTTACTTTGGAATGGCGGAGAAATACCATGTAGTAGGTAGGTATGGTGGACACAAATGGCATAGTAGTTGGCTCAAGGATTTTGGATGCATGAGAAGTATTCCCTCTCGATACAAGGTTTAGGCTAGCAAGGTTATTTGAAGCAAACTCAAGGATGAACAGGTGCAGCAAAACTCACATAAAAGACATATTGTAAACATTATAAGACTCTACACCGTCTTCCTTGTTGTTCAAAACTCAATACTAGATATTATCTAGACCTTAGAGAGACCAAATATGCAAATCAAATTTTAGCAAGCTCTATGTATTTCTTCATTAATGGGTGCAAAGCATATGATGCAAGAGCTTAAACATGAGCACAACAATTGCCAAGTATCACATTATCCAAGACATTTTAGAATTACTACATGTAGCATTTTCCAATTCCAACCATATAACAATTTAACGAAGAAGAAACTTCGCCTTGAACATTATGAGTAAAGCCTAAGGACACATGTGTCCATATGCAACAGCGGAGCGTGTCTCTCTCCCACAAAGTGAATGCTAGGATCCATTTTATTCAAACAAAAACAAAAACAAAAACAAACCGACGCTCCAAGTAAAGAACACAAGATGTGATTGAATAAAAATATAGTTTCAGGGGAGGAACCTGATGATGTTGTCGATGAAGAAGGGGATGCCTTGGGCATCCCCAAGCTTAGACGCTTGAGTCTTCTTAGAATATGCAGGGGTGAACCACGGGGCATCCCCAAGCTTAGAGCTTTCACTCCTCTTGATCATAGTATATCATTCTCCTCTCTTGACCCTTGAAAACTTCCTTCACACCAAACTTCAAGCAAACTCATTAGAGGGTTAGTGCACAATTAATAATTCACACATTCAGAGGTGACACAATCATTCTTTACACTTCTGGACATTGCATAATGCTACTGGACATTAGTGGATCAAAGAAATAAATCCAACATAGCAAAAGAGGCAATGCGAAATAAAAGGCAGAATCTGTCAAAAACAAAACAGTCCGTAAAGACGAATTTAAAGCTGGCACCAGACTTGCTCAAATGGAAAAACTCAAAACTAATGAAAGTTGCGTACATATCTGAGGATCACGCTCGTAAATTGGCAGATTTTTTCGAATTTTCTACAGAGAACTGTGCCCAGATTCGTGACAGACAGCAATGCTGTTTCTGCGCAGCGATCCCAAATATAACATCAACTTTGACATAGAAACTTTACTTGGCACAAAAACATGATAAGGAGAGGTTGCTACAGTAGTAAACAACTTCCAAGACTCAAATATAAAACAAAGTACTGTAGTAAAATAAACACATGGGTTATCTCCCAAGAAGTTCTTTCTTTATAGCCATTAAGATGGGCTCAGTAATTTTAATGATACTCTCGCAAGAAAGAAGAGTTGAAGCAAAAGAGAACATCAAGAAGCAAATTCAAAACACATTTAAGCCTAACCCACTTCCTATGAAAAGGAATCTTGTACACAAATAGATTCATGAAGAACAAAGTGGCAAGCATAGAAAAGCAACACAAGTGCAATTTCAAGATTCTCAACATAAAGAGGGGAAATTTAATATTATTAAGATGCATATAACCATGTTTCCCTCTCTCATAATAACTTTCAGTAGCATCATGAACAAACTCAACAATATAACTATCACATAAAACATTCTTGTCATGAGCCATATGCATAAAATTATTACTCTCCACATAAGCATAATCAATTTTATTAGTTGTAGTGGGAGCAAATTCAACAAAGTAGCTATCAATATTATTCTCATCACCATAATCATCATACATAGGAGGCATACTGTAATCATAATTAACTTTCTCCTCAATAGTAGGTGGACTGAAAATATCATATTCATTATTGCAAGCATCATATATAGGAGGTAAAGTATCATTAAAGTAAATTTTCTCCTCCATGCTTGGGGGACTAAAAATATCACAACCAGCTTCCCCAAGCTTAAATTCTTCCATAGCTTTAGCAATAATAGTGTTCAAAGAGTTCATGCTAATAACATTGCTACAACTATTTTGCAAACAAAGTTCCATGGGTTTTTTAATTTTCTCTTCAAACACATCATGTCCTAATTCAAGATAAAGTTCATAAAGATCTCTAATTTTTTTGTTGTTTTCCATTATGCCTAACTAGTAAAAATAAAAACAAGTACAGGACTAGACATGATAACAAAATAAATTAAATGCAAGTAACTAATTTTTTTGTGTTTTTGATATAGAGCAAGACAGTAAATAAAGTAAAAATAGCAACTAATTTTTTTATGTTTTGTTTAAGTGCAGCAAACAAAGTAGTAAATAAAATAAAGCAAGACAAAAACAAAGTAAAGAGATTGAGAAGTGGAGACTCCCCTTGCAGCGTGTCTTGATCTCCCCGGCAACGGCGCCAGAAAACAGGCTTGATGCGCGTAAATGTACACGTCCGTTGGGAACCCCAAGAGGAAGGTATGATGCGCACAGTGGCAAGTTTTCCCTCAGAAAGAAACCAAGGTTTAATCGAACCAGGAGGAGCCAAGAAGCACGTTGAAGGTTGATGGTGGCGAAATGTGATGCGGCGCAACAACAGGGATTCCGGCGCCAACGTGGAATCTGCACAACAAAACCAAAGTACTTTGCCCCAACGAAACAGTGAGGTTGTCAATCTCACCGGCTTGCTGTAACAAAGGATTAAGCGTATCGAGTGGAAGATGTTTGCAAAGAAAACAGTAAACACAATTGCAGTAGATTGTATGCTATGTAAAGAATAGGACCGGGGTCCACAGTTCACTAGAGGTGTCTCTCCCATAAGATAAAAGCATGTTGGGTGAACAAATTACAGTCGGGCAATTGACAAATAGAGAAAGGCATAACAATGCATATACATGATATGATAAATATAGTGAGATTTAATTGGGCATTACGACAAAGTACATAGACCGCCATCCAACTGCATCTATGCCTAAAAAGTCCACCTTCAGGTTATCATCCGAACCCCATTCAGTATTAAGTTGCTAAGCAACAGACAATTGCATTAAGTATGGTGCGTAATGTAATCGACAACTACATCCTTAGACATAGAATCAATGTTTTATCCCTAGTGGCAACAGCACATCCACAACCTTAGAACTTTCTGTCACTGTCCCAGATTTAATGGAGGCATGAACCCACTATCGAGCATAAATACTCCCTCTTGGAGTTAAGAGTACAAACTTGGCCAGAGCCTCTACTAATAACGGAGAGCATGCAAGATCTTAAACAACACATAAACAATAGATTGATAATCACCATAATCATAGTACTCTCTATCCATCGGATCCCGACAAACACAACCTATAGAATTACATATAGATGATCTTGATCATGTTAGGCAGCTCACAAGATCCAACAATGAAGCACAACAAGGAGAAGACGACCATCTAGCTACTGCTATGGACCCATGGTCCAGGGGTGAACTACTCACTCATCACTCCGGAGGCGATCATGGCGATGAAGAGTCCTCCGGGAGATGAATCCCCTCTTCGGCAGGGTGCCGGAGGCGATCTCCTGAATCCCCCGAGATGGGATTCGCGGCGGCGGCGTCTCTGGAAGGTTTTCCGTATCGTGGCTCTCGGTACTGGGGGTTTCGCGACGGAGACTTTAAGTAGGCGGAAGGGCAACGCGGGGGACGTGCCCGGGGGTAGGACGGCGCGGCCAGGGCCAGGGCCGCGCCGCCCTGTCCCCTGGCTGCCTCGTGGCCCCACTTCGTTATCTCTTCGGTCTTCTGGAAGCTTCGTGCAAAAATAGGACCCTGGGCGAAAGTTTCGTCCAATTCCGAGAATATTTCCTTACTAGGATTTCTGAAACCAAAAACAGCAGAAAACAGCAACTGGCTCTTCGGCATCTTGTTAATAGGTTAGTTCCAGAAAATGCATAAATATGACATATAATGTGCATAAAACATGTAGGTATCATCAATAAAGTAGCATGGAACATAAGAAATTATCGATACGTTGGAGACGTATCACTCAACAACCTGGAGGTTGAAGGAGAGGTAGCAGCAGCACGTGATGTCTACTCACGCTTCTTTTCTTGTAGACAGTGTTGGGCCTCCAAGAGCAGAGGTTTGTAGAACAGCAGCAAGTTTTCCCTTAAGTGGATCACCCAAGGTTTATCGAACTCAGGGAGGAAGAGGTCAAAAATATCCCTCTCAAGCAACCCTGCAATCACGATACAAGAAATCTCTTGTGTCCACAACACACCTAATACACTTGTCAGATGTATAGGTGCACTAGTTCAGCGAAGAGATAGTGAAATACAAGTAGTATGGATGTATATGAGTGGTAATACCAATCTGAATAAAATATGGCAGCGAGTAAACATGCAACAGAACAGTAAATAAGCGGTGTTTGCAGTATTGGAAACAAGGCCTAGCGATCATACTTTCACTAGTGGACACTCTCAACATTGATCATATAATAAATAATAACTTCTCTCATTTGTGCTACATACACTCTTTTGTTGAATGACAAACACCATTCATTGCGTAGGGCTACAAGAGCTCCCTCAAGCCGGAGTTAACAAGCGCCACAACTTTCGGCATTCATATTTAAGTAACCTTAGAGCATAATAGATCTTTGCAAAATAAACCGAGTACTAACATAGCATACACACTGTCACCATTACACTATGAAGGGGGAATAGATCACATCAATACTATCATAGCGATAATCAACTCCATAACCTACAAGAGATTATGATCATAATCTATGACAAGAACCACACGGTGCACACACTAGCACCTTTACACCATGCAGGAGGAATAGACTACTTTAATAACATCACATGAGTAGCACATAAACTAGTAGCGATACAAAGCTCATCATATGGATCTCAATCATGTAAAGCAGCTCATGAGATCATTGTATTGGAGTACAGAGAGAGAGAGATTAACCACATAGCTACGGTAGAGCCCTCAGCCCCAGGGGAGAACTACTCCCTCCTCATCATGGGAACAGCGATGGCGGTGAAGATGGCGGTGGAGATGGCTTCCGGGGGAATTCGTCCCGGCGGCGTGCAGAGACTTCTGTCCCCCGAATCTTGATTTCGCGATGACGGCGGCTCTGGAAGGTTTTCTCGGGTTTCGTCAATCCGTATAGGGTTTTCGCGACGGAGACCTTAAGTAGGCGGAAGGGGAGCCTCGGAGGGGCCCTGGTGGGCCCACACACTAGGGGGCGCGCCCCACCCTTGGCCGCGCCGCCCTGTGGGGCCCCCCTGGCTCCTCTCCGGTACTTCTTCGATGCTCTGGAACCTTCCGGGAAAAATAAGGTGCTGGGCATTGATTTCGTCCGATTCCGAGAATATTTCCTTACTAGGATTTCTGAAACCAAAAACAGCAGAAAACAGGAACTGGCACTTCGGCATCTTGTCAATAGGTTAGTTCCAGAAAACGCATCAAAACGATGTAAAGTGTGTATAAAACTTGTAAGTATCACCATAAAAGTTGCATGGAACATAAGAAATTATAGATACGTTTGGGACGTATCAAGCATCCCCAAGCTTAGTTCCTACTCGCCCTCGAGTAGGTAAACGATAACAAAGATAATTTCTTAAGTGACATGCTATCATAATCTTGATCAATACTATTGTAAAGCATATGAGATGAATGAAGTGATTCAAAGCAATGGTAAAGATAATGACTAAACAATTGAATCATATAGCAAAGACTTTTCACGAATAGTACTTTCAAGGCAAGCATCAATAAGACTTGCATAAGAGCTAACTCATAAGCAATAAATTCTTAGTAAAAAGCTTTGAAACAACACAAAGGAAGATATAAGTTTCAGCGGTTGCTTTCAACTTCAACATGTATATCTCATGGATAATTGTCAACATAAAGTAATATAACAAGTGCAATAGGTAAACATGTAAGAATCAATGCACACAGTTTACACAAGTGTTTGCTTCTAAGATAGAAAGAAGTAGGTAAACTGACTCAACAATAAAGTAAAAGAATGGCCCTTCGCAGAGGGAAGCATTGATTGCTATATTTGTGCTAGAGCTTTTATTTTGAAAACATAAGAGAGCATAAAAAGTAAAGTTTTGAGCGGTGTTTGTTGTTGTCAACGAATGGTAGTGGGCACTCTAACCCCCTTGCCAGACAAACTTTCAAAGAGCGGCTCCCATGAAATTTTATTTTTGGGTGGCACTCCTTCCAACCTTGCTTTCACAAACCATGGCTAACCGAATCCTCGGGTGCCTGCCAACAATCTCATACCATGAAGGAGTGCCTTTTTATTTTAGTTTTATTTAGATGACACTCCTCCCCACCTTTGCTTTCTCAAGCCATGGCTAACCGAATCCTCGGGTGCCAACCAACAATCACATACCATGGAGGAGTGTCTATTTGTAAATTTATGAAAGTTAATTAGTTCGGGGCTGGGAACCCCATTGCCAGCTCTTTTTGCAAAATTATTGGATAAGCGGATGAAGCCACTAGTCCATTGGTGAAAGTTGCCCAACAAGATTGAAAGATAAACTCCACATACTTCCTCATGAGCTATAAAACATTGACACAAATAAGAGGTAATAACTTTTGAATTGTTTAAAGATAGCACTCAAGCAATTTACTTTGGAATGGCGGAGAAATACCATGTGGTAGGTAGGTATGGTGGACACAATTGGCATAGTTTTTGGCTCAAGGATTTGGATGCACGAGAAGAATCCCTCTCAATACAAGGCTAGGCTAGCAAGGTTGTTTGAAGCAAACTCAAGTATAAAACGGTGCAGCAAGACTCACATATGAACATATTGTAAGCATTATAAGACTTTACATCGTCTCCTTGTTGTTCAAACACCTTAACCAGAAAATATCTAGACTTAGAGAGACCAATCATGCAAACCAAATTTTAACAAGCTCTATGTAGTTCTTCATTAATAAGTGCAAAGTATATGATGCAAGAGCTTAAACATGATCTATATGAGCACAACAATTGCCAAGTATCAAATTATTCAAGACATTATACCATTTACCACATGAAGCATTTCCTGTTTCCAACCATATAACAATGAACGAAGCAGTTTTCAACCTTCGCCATGAACATTAAAAGTAAAGCTAAGAACACATGTGTTCATATGCAACAGCGGAGCGTGTCTCTCTCCCACACAAGCATGAATTTATTCAAAGAATGCAAATAACAAAACGAAAATAAAAGCACACAGACGCTCCAAGTAAAGTACATAAGATGTGACCGAATAAAAATATAGTTTCAAGAGAAGAAACCTGATAAGTTGATGAAGAAGGGGATGCCTTGGGCATCCCCAAGCTTAGACGCTTGAGTCTTCTTGAAATATGCAGGGATGAACCACGGGGGCATCCCCAAGCTTAGGCTTTTCACTCTTCTTGATCATATATCATCCTCCTCTCTTGATCCTTGAAAACTTCCTTCACACCAAACTCAGAGCAAACTCATTAGAGGGTTAGTGCATAATCAAAATTCACATGTTCAGAGGTGACACAATCATTCTTAAAACTTCTGGACATTGCACAAAGCTTCTGAAAGTTAATGAAACAAAGAAACTCATTCAACATAGCAAAAGCGGCAATGCGAAATAAAAGGCAGAATCTGTCAAAACAGAACAGTCTGTAAAGACGAATTTTGCAGGGGCACTTAACTTGCTCAGATGGAAAAACTCAAAACTAATGAAAGTTGCGTACATATATGAGGATCACGCACGTAAATTTGCAGATTTTTCTGAGTTACCTACAGAAGACTTCTGCGCAAATTCGTGACAGACAGCAAATCTGTTTCTGTGCAGTAATCCAAATCTATCATCAACTTTAGCATAGAAAATTTACTTGGCACAAAAACATGATAAGGAGAGGTTGCTACAGTATTAAACAACTTCCAAGACTCAACAAAACAGTAGCAAAATAAACACATGGGTTATCTCCCAAAAAGTTCTTTCTTTATAGCCATTAAGATGGGCTCAGTAATTTCAATGATGATGCTTTCATAAGGATGAGAGTCGCAGCAAAGAGAGTATCAAAAAGCAAGTATGAAGCAAATTTAAGCCTAACCCTCTTCCTATGAAAAGGAATCTTGTACACAAATAAATTCATGAAGAACAAAGTGACAAGCATAAGAAAAAAACACGAGCAACTTCAAGATTCTCAACATAAAGAGGGGAAACTTAATATTATTAAGATGCATATAACCATGTTTCCCTCTCTCATAATAACTTTCAGTAGCATCATTGATGAAATCCACAATATAACCATCACTTAAAACATTCTTATCATGGTTCATATGCATAAGGGTATCATTATTTTTGTCATAAGAAAAACTCTTCTCATTAATAGTAATTGGAGCAGGATCATTATTAAGAATTTGAACATGGTAAACAAGTTGCATACTAAGGGAATGGTTTTTGGCAAGCCCATCATAACTATGACAAGTTTCATAAGGATAATTGTAACATATGTCATATCCATCTCTATAGCGATTATCTAAACCAGAATATGTAATATCATCATTTTCACTAAAAGTAGAGGTCTCAAATATAGGATCTTCAAGCACAACATCCCCAAGCTTAGAGCTTTCAATATCATCGTTTGAGGGGACATGAATAATGCTATCATCATTACTTTCATAATCAGTACCAAAGAGATTTCCAACATCAAAGGTAGTGTGCTCTTCCAAATCATGATCACTAACATGGGTACAGGGCATAGGAAGATCATCGTACTCAGATTCATTATCATAATAATCATTAGGAGCAACATACTTACGGTTACCTATTGTTACCTCATACACGCGGGGATATGCTGTTACCTCTTTCTTTTTATTCCCCTTCTTCTTCTTCTTCTTCTTCTTCGTTCCCTTCTTCTTCTTCTTCTTCTCCTCGTTCCCTTCTTTAGGAGGGAGAGGCTTGATGAGAGGCTTCTCCACATAACCTGCTTTATTTCCAGAAACAATAGAAGAAACCTTGGAGGATTCCTTCTTTTCATTAATAAGTTTGAAACACATAGCGGTCCTATCATATTTTGGCAAAGTGTCATCTTCTAAAATATTTTGTATGTAAGTATTTGTATGGCAATTATTAATGCAATAAGAAAGACACCCATGCAGGACATCATCAATATCAAGATCGTTAATATCTAACAAAGAAATTTTTCTTGATAACTCTTCACACTTCAAAAATAAGGTAAGTTCATCATGCTGATTAGGAATAATTTCATCATCACAATACAAATTTGCAGCACTCATGGGGTTCGAATTATCATTGGAGGAGCATTGAAAATTAAAATGACCAACTCTATGGCAAAGTTCACAAATAAAAGGATAGAGGGCACACACTTTTTCACCAAGATCATCTAGAGCCCTAGACCACTTTCTAGTTTTTTCATTCCTATGATGGATACAATATTCATTTTCGATTTGATTAATTCCACAAGGTCTATGTATTCCACAAAAATTAACATGCTTATAGGAAATAGCATTTTTAGAAGTTTGAACATGTTCATTAAAATCATTAATAATAGTTTCATCCTTCATGCAAGCGTCTTTAAAAGGTTCATGGTACTTATCAAAATTCTTCCTAGGAAATTCAATGTGAGAAGCAAAAGCTTTATAAAGATTTGCAATAACTTGAGAGTCAAGACCATAAGTAGCACTCATATTTCGAAATTTATCAGTATCCATAAAAGTTTCAATGCATTCATAATCATAATTTATACCTGACTCTTTACCTTTGTCATTCTCCCAATCTTCAGCGTTCTCCTGAATCCGATTAAGAAGGTCCCATTTAAACTCTTCTTTGTTGCGTGTGAATGATCCAGAACAAGCAGTATCCAGCAAGGTTTTATCCTGAAAAGAAAGTCTTGCATAGAAATTATCAATGATAACATTACCAGGAAGCTCATGATTGGGGCATTTGAGCATTAAGGACTTCAATCTCTCCCATGCTTGGGCAATACTCTCTCCATCATGAGGCCAGAAATTATATATACGGTTTCGATCTTTGTGAATTTCACTTGGAGGATAGAACTTAGAATAAAATAGAGGCACAATATCCTTCCAATCAAGAGAGCGCCCGTCCTTCAGCAGTTTATACCAATGCGCCGCTTTACCAGATAGCGACATAACAAATAATTTCTTCCTAACTTCATCCATTGAAATACCTGCACACTTGAATAACCCGCATAATTCATGCAAAAACAGTAAATGATCTTCAGGATGAACAGTTCCATCCCCTTCATAGCGGTTATCCCTAACACGTTCAATAATTTTCATAGGTATTTTATATGAAATACTTTCAGTAGGTGGTTTTAAAATATCACAAGCATCATTAGAGTTATCGCATATGGGAGATAAAGTATTATCAGAGCAAATTTTCTCCCCTAAAGATGGGAAGCTAAAAAGATCACAAAAACTAGCTTCCCCAAGCTTAGACTTCTCCATAGCATTAGCAGTAATTGCATTCATACTAATAACATTGCTACTAGCATGCAAATAAGGTTCCATAGGTTTTTTAATTTTCGCATCAAACAATTCTAAATCAGGAAAAAGATTAAAAAGCTCACTAATTTTTTTGTTGTTTTCCATTATGCCTAACTAGTGAAAATAAAAACAAGAAACAAAAAGATGCAATTGCAGGATCTAAAGGAAATAGCTTCGAGCACTCACACACCGGCAACAATGCTAAGAAATAACTTAGTAGTCGGAGGATGTGAATACCTTTTACCTTACCTCCCCGGCAACGGCGCCAGAAAATAGCTTGATGTCTACTCACGCTTCTTTTCTTGTAGACAGTGTTGGGCCTCCAAGAGCAGAGGTTTGTAGAACAGCAACAAGTTTTCCCTTAAGTGGATCACCCAAGGTTTATCGAACTCAGGGAGGAAGAGGTCAAAGATATCCCTCTCAAGCAACCCTGCAATCACGATACAAGAAGTCTCTTGTGTCCCCAACACACCTAATACACTTGTCAGATGTATAGGTGCACTAGTTCAGCGAAGAGATAGTGAAATACAAGTAGTATGGATGTATATGAGTGGTAATAGCAATCTGAATAAAATATGGCAGCGAGTAAACATGCAACAGAACAGTAAATAAGCGGTGTTTGCATTATTGGAAACAAGGCCTAGGGATCATACTTTCACTAGTGGACACTCACAACATTGATCGCATAATAAATAATAACTTCTCTCATTTGTGCTACATACACTCTTTTGTTGGATGACAAACACCATTCATTGCGTAGGGCTACAAGAGCTCCCTCAAGCCGGAGTTAACAAGCGCCACAACTTTCGGCATTCATATTTAAGTAACCTTAGAGCATAATAGATCTTTGCAAAATAAACCGAGTACTAACATAGCATACACACTGTCACCATTACACTATGAAAGGGGGAATAGATCACATCAATACTATCATAGCGATAATCAACTCCATAACCTACAAGAGATTATGATCATAATCTACGACAAGAACCACACGGTGCACACACTAGCACCTTTACACCATGCAGGAGGAATAGACTACTTTAATAACATCACATGAGTAGCACATAAACTAGTAGTGATACAAAGCTCATCATATGGATCTCAATCATGTAAAGCAGCTCATGAGATCATTGTATTGGAGTACAGAGAGAGAGATTAACCACATAGCTACGGTAGAGCCCTCAGCCCCAGGGGAGAACTACTCCCTCCTCATCATGGGAACAGCGATGGCGGTGAAGATGGCGGTGGAGATGGCTTCCGGGGAAATTCCCCGTCCTGGCGGCAGAGACTTCTGTCCCCCGAATCTTGATTTCGCGATGACGGCGGCTCGGAAGGTTTTATCGGGTTTCGTCAATCCGTATAGGGTTTTCGCGACGGAGACCTTAAGTAGGCGGAAGGGGAGCCTCGGAGGGGCCCTGGTGGGCCCACACACTAGGGGGCGCGCCCCACCCCTTGGTCGCGCCGCCCTGGCGTGTGGGGCCCCCTGGCTCCTCTCCGGTACTTCTTCGATGCTCTGGAACCTTCCGGGAAAAATAAGGTGCTGGGCATCGATTTCGTCCAATTCCGAGAATATTTCCTTACTAGGATTTCTGAAGCCAAACACAGCAGAAAACAGGAACTGGCACTTCGGCATCTTGTCAATAGGTTAGTTCTGGAAAACGCATCAAAACAATGTAAAGTGTGTATAAAACATGTAAGTATCACCATAAAAGTAGCATGGAACATAAGACATTATAGATACGTTTGGGACGTATCAACACGCAACTGGTGCCAGAGCTCGGAGCGGCCGCCATTCGGCCATAGAATTCAACGGCAAGCCAGCCCTTGGCCGGTGGAAAGCTGCTGAGGATGCGCTCCTTAGCAAACTTCACACTTCCCTGCTCGCCAGATCTAAAGAAGCCACACACAGATTGAAGTTCCTCTTCTTGCCCATCACCTCGATGGCTTGTAGAAAGAGGAATTGCAAACGCGCGGACTTGATCTGGGGAGCCACCGAGCTTATTGAAGAAGGAGCTCTCGCCGGATCCAGTCAACCCGTCGGCCTCCACCATGAAGGACGCCAAGAGGAGAACGCCAGCAGCCCAAGGCCGCAGCTCGCGAGCAGCCATGGGAAGCTGCAGGGAAACGGCATAGCGCCAAATTCCACAAGGGAAAACAACTGCATCTAAAACTAGACCAAGACTACAGCTATACAGGGTTGGGACCCCCACCCGTCTCGACGCCGGCAACCGCCGGAGAAGAGAGAGGGGTCGGCGGCCCAGATCTAGAGAACTGGAGGAGGCGGGGTAACGGAGGAGAAAGGAGGGTGGGGGTTGGACGGAAATGACATGCTGAGTACTCGACCTAATGTAGCCATGGCGATTAGTTTGACCGATTGTTTCCAAAGTAATCCTAGATTGGATCGATGGACAACAATTATGATCGTTACTCTCGATGGTGAAGATGTTATATTATGAACCCATAAGTTGAGAAATCTGGAATATTCCCTATACCGGATGCTATTCCTAAAGTATCTTAGGAGAACCAAGTATATGTTTCTATTCTATGGAGGATGTGAAGAGGAGCTTGTCGTAAAAGTTTACTTTGATGCAAGCTTTGACACTGAACCAGTTGACTCGAAATCTCGGACATGATACGTGTTTATGGTGAACAGAGGCGCATGGAGTGGAGGAGCGTCAAGTAAACCAGCTTGCTCAAAGTACAATGGAATTGGACTATATAGCTGCTTCGCGAATGAAGATGTTTGGCTAAGGAAGTTCGTCACCAAACCGGGTGTGTTCCCGAGCATGCAAGACCTGTGAGAATTTATTGTGACAACACAGACACCATTGCAAATGCAAAGGAACCAAGGTCTCACTCTACTGCCAAGCATACTCTTCGGCATTATCATGTCATACGACAATATCTCAATGAAGGTGACATAAAGATTTGCATAGTACATACATATCTGAATGTTGCAGACCCGTTGAAGAAACCTCTTCCACGAGCGAAGCATGATCAACACCAAGAGGCAATAGGTGTTAGATTCTTGGCAAATATAAACTAGTTTATTTGTATTCTAGTGCAAGCGGAAGACTATAACTGTATTAAGGGGAAACATTATTACACATGTGGCATGTAAACAAACGAAGTCCCTAGTCAACTAGTCCATTGGTCAACATATGATTAAGGTTTCCTGATGATGTACATTTATTTCAATTGACAATGGGGTCATGTCATTGGATGAATGATGTGATAGGCACACACCCGTCATAAGTATTGCAATGAGATCCAATCGCAAAGTTCTATTTTGTGATAACTAGGAAAACATAGTAACCCAATTCTTTGGCCTTGTGATCATATCTAATCACTATCACCGCAAGCGGCTTTGACGGCATCACCTGTCCCACCGTAACATGGTGATCATAAAGGTGTTTCTAGGTATCCGAAGGAATAAGTTCAGGCGTATGCATGCATGAAGATTGGGATTTATCCATCCACGTGACGGATATGTACTCTAGGCCCAATCAGTGAGATTGCATCTACGAAGATTGCAAGCATGTGACCAGGTCACGATAATGTAATATCACCGGAACGAGTAAATGTGTTTGTCGATGAGAGATCGAACTAGGTATGGAGATAGGGAAAGTCGATCTCGACAAACCAAGTATCATGAGACAAAGGGAATATTACTCAATGTTTGAGGTTCAAGCGATAATGTTTTTTTCTTGGAAAGCATAGGGACCATCATGGCTTTCTAGATCCCGCTTTATTTGTTCATTGATCATAGAGGTGTCTTGATCATTTCTACACGTTCTCAAACCGTAGGGTGGCATGCTTACGGGTATACGATGCTTAGGCTTTGATTCGGGGTCATGAGAGTAATAAGAGAGAACTCCAGAATTGTTCTGAAGAGGAATCTGTGAAGTTCCGGAGTTGATGAATTGTTGAGAGACTTAAATAATATTTTTTGGTATTTAATTAAATTACTTAATATTAAAAAGGAAATAAACTAGGCTAAACCCTAATGGGCCACCATTTGGCATCCCATTAGGGGGTGGCGACTCACCCAAAGGGAAAGGAGGGACCACAAACTATGTTGGATGCCGCCCCGACCAAACCCTAGAGGGGGTGGCGGCCAAGGTGGGGGGTGATACGTCTCAAACGTATCTATAATTTCTTATGTTCCATGGTACTTTTATGACAATACTTGAATGTTTTATACATACTTTACAACATTATTATACATTTTCCGGCACTAACCTATTAACAAGATGCCGAAGCGCCAGTTGCTGTTTTCTGTTGTTTTTGGTTTCAGAAATCCTAGTAAGGAAATATTCTCGGAATTGGACGAAATCAACGCCAGGGTCCTATTTTTACACGAAGCTTCCAAAAGACCGAGGGGAAAGGAAGTGGGGCCACGAGGTGGCGGACAACAGGCGGCGCGCCGGGCCCTGGCCGCGCCGGCCGGTGCTGGACCTCGCGTCCCCCCTACCTTCTACAAATAGCCTTCGTCGCGAAACCCCCTGTACCGAGAGCCACGATACGGAAAACCTTCCAGAGACGCCGCCGCCGCGAATCCCATCTCGGGGATTCAGGAGATCGCCTCCGGCACCCTACCGGAGAGGGGAATCATCACCGGAGGGGCTCTACATCATCATGCCCGCCTCCGGATTGATGCGTGAGTAGTTCATCCTTGGACTATGGGTCCATAGCAGTAGCTAGATGGTTGTCTTCTCCGCATGTGCTATCATTGTTTAGATCTTGTGAGCTGCCTAACATGATCAAGATCATCTATTTGTAATGCTACATGTTGTGTTTGGCGGGATCCGATGAATATAGAATATTATGTCAAGTTGATTATCAATCTATCATATATGTGTTGTTTATGTTCTTGCATGCTCTCCGTTGCTAGTAGAGGCTCTGGCCAAGTTGATACTTGTAACTCCAAGAGGGAGTAATTATGCTCGATAGTGGGTTCATGCCTCCATTGAATCTGGGATCGTGACAATAGGTTCTAAGGTTGTGGATGTGCTGTTGCTACTAGGGATAAAACATTGATGCTTTGTCTAAGGATATTTGTGTTGATTACATTACGCACCATACTTAATGCAATTATCTATTGTTTACAACTTAATACTGGAAGGGGTTCGGATGATAACCTGAAGGTGGATTATTTAGGCATAGATGCATGCTGGATAGCGGTCTATGTACTTTTTCGTAATGCCCTGATTAAATCACATAGTAATCATCATTGATATGTATTGAATCTTTATTTGTCAATTGCCCGCCTGTAATTTGTTCACCCAGCATGTTAGTTATCTTATTGGAGAGACACCACTAGTGAACTGTGGACCCGGTCCATTCTTTTACATCTGAATACATTCTACTGTTCTTTGCAAACAAACACCATCTTCCACTCGATACGCTTAATCCTTTGTTTTCAGCAAGCCGGTGAGATTGACAACCTCACTTTATTTGTTGGGGCAAAGTACTTTTTGTGAACGTTCCATTCTAACTGGGTCTCCTAAGGTCAAACAACCTGTGCTTCTTGATACCAACTTGTCAACACCCGGATTTTTAAGTCCGGATGCCTATTATATCATTCATCGCAATCCCAGGAATATTGTTGTTGCGAGATATAATAGCTAAGTATCACAGTCATCATTTATTACAACTCATAAAGTCTTACAACTTGAATCACATGATCCATATTACACAAATAGTTGATCTATTGATCAACGAACAAACACAAGTTCAAAGCGGAAGCGTAAAGATAAAGGGACTCTGTAGTCCACAGGCCAACGCTTGACGTCAGAAAGCTCCTAGTTGTCATAGGCGTCCTGCTGGTCATCCTCGCGATAGTTCTGTTCATCATCGTACTCTGGCCATTTGAATAGCCAGGGACAAAGCCGTAAGTACTTCAAGTACTTGCAAACTAATACCAATGTAAAATGCTAGCTCTTGGAGTTAAACTCTATTTTCACTTGCATAAGCCATATTTTAGTTCATAAGTAGTGGATTATGTACTAACTAACTCAAGTGGGAACATTAGTGTCATTCCCACATATTGGTGGTAATTCCAACAAGTCACCAGGTCACCATTCACATTCACAAAACAAAATCTGACACGGAAACTGTATGGCCTTTCCAACCGTCCGTAACCGTGGACACGGCTATTCGAATAGATTGACACTCTGCAGAGGTTGCACACTTGTGCCACAACATTTGATTTCATCCGTCGGAATATCTCCGAGTCACCGTAACACAGTACGCGGATCATCAACCCTAACCTTTCACTTACAAACCCTAGTATGAGCACCTCTCCCCATGAGCTTGGCCTCCCAGTGAAAACCAACTGTTAACCTGGGAACTGCACAGGGCTTGGCCGTATAATTCACCTCAATTCACATCAGTTCTCAACAACGGAGGCAGCCTCAGCATAACCCCTATGATGTGTGTTCAGAGGGAACTCATACTAAAATCTATAAACTTCCAGTTAAGCCCTACCCATAATCAGGTATTGTGGGGGTACTCAAAAATTGGAAAGGTATCGCATTCAAACCAATATCAGGTTTTCATCAAAAATCACTATCTTCTCTTGTTCATATTCAACCCAAAATCATTCCATGGAATGTTCACCATTCCAAGGTTTCAAATTCAAACTCTTTCATATGTTCCCATCTAGAGTAGTCAAGTTTTTAGTAGTTTAGCACTAGCACTAGTCATGAGGGGTGCTACATTGCTTTGCTATCTATAAGACTAACTTTGCTACTCTAGTAGTTTTATTCAACTATACCATTTGAAATCAACTCTTTGAAAAACACAACAAGTAAGACTTGTATGGTATAAATGTAGGATAAGATTGTATGAAGAAGATAAGAATCATGGTGCCTTGCCCAAGGAGGGCTTTGCACTTTGCAAGAGTATTAGCTTGCCTTGGTAGTTCTCTAGGTTTTCTTCTTCCTCTTCTTGGTAGAATTCTCCTTCCTCTTGGTAATCTCCGGTGCTAGCGTCTAAATTGGAATACGAGGTATAATCACTAAACATACTCAAAAGCTAGACTAACACATCATTACACCACACAAACTATGCTAAGCACACACATAAAATAATTAGGTGCATTGGTTTCTAGATTAAAAATAATTTCCTCTCATTACATATGTAATTACTAATTTCCATTTAGTTCTTGAGGAAGATAAATTCCTCTCATTGAAACTTTCTTAAGATTTAATTTCTCAAATAATCATACATGAATTCATATTGACCTAAGTCAAACATTCATTTATCATTATTTGAGAAAATGATTTAAATGAGGTAAATCACCTCATACCATTTTATAATTCCTAAATGTTTTAAATCCCCAAATATTCATATAGGAGTGTTTGGACCAGAGGTGCAAACATCTCATGAACTTATTTGGGACAAGATTTAAATGAAGGGAAATCCTCCATATGATTTTCATAATAATTTTGGGACAATATCACTCACTAAACTAGCCATAGTGTCCATTAATTAATCTAGGGCATGATCATTCAAAGTGACCACACCATTTTCTTGCAGAAACAATTAGTACAAGTTAATTGTGAGCTATAGGAGTTGGAATTATTCAAATATCTATTTTGGTTGATTTTTAATAATTATTCTAAGGCAGAAAAGTCCCTGCCTTGTTTATTTTTCCATTTTAATTCTATAATAGATCTAGGGTTCAAACCAGTGGCATTGTGTAGATAATTTCCTAAGCTTTCTAAATATATAAAGTTTGTTAAATTTGGCCAAGCCAAACAGATTCTATGCATTTTCAAAGTTGGGTCCAGTATTGAATTCAAACTAAATTTATTAAACGGATTTGAATTAAAAAGGCCGGCGGGAAAACTAACTGGGCCAGATTCAAAACGAAATGGCCCAAACCAGCCCAGTCTAGCCCAACCACGGTCCACAGACGCGCGGCGCGCTGACAGGGTGGGGTCCGCTCGTCAGCGACGTTTAAACGCCGAAACGGTATGGACGAGTCTGGGGCGTTGGATTAGATCAAAGATCTACGGCCGTGGTTCATCGTCGTCTCCGACGAGAACCCGACGGTGCGGCGGCGGCAGTAGGGGGTCGGAGGGCTTACGGCGGCTCCAGCGAGGGATGGCAGTGTGCGTGATGACGTTGTGGACGACGGCGAGGCTCCTGGTAGCAGTGGCGTCGTCAGGGGCGGCCTCCTTCTCCGGCGATTGCTGCAGGGCTTCCGCGGCGGTGAGGCGTCGATTGGCCTTGCTCCGGCGACGATTGAGGTGGCTACTGGTGCTGGGCGAAGCGGTGGTGAGTGGTGGTCATGGTGGTGTGCTTGGATTGTCGAGGCCTCCTTTTATAGGCGAACGTGGGTGCTGGGGTGCTGCGGCAATGGCGACAAGGGCGCGGCCTCTCCGGGGGTCTAGAGGGCTAGGCGGCGACGCGGGCGTGTTCACGACGTCATGGCGAGGCTATGAGCGTGAACGGCGCGGCAAGGGGGTGCATAGGGTGGTCGGGTTCTTGCTCGTACTGGCGCGGCCGTGGCGGGCGCGCTCGTCCTCGCCGGCGTCCTTGGTCGCCAAGGCATGACGTCGGCGTGTCCGGCGAGCTCCGCGTGGCGAGGAGGGCGCGTGGTCGGGGTACGGCGAGGTACGGCGAACGCCGCGTGGCCGTGTCGCGCGCGTCCGTGCGCCAGTGACGTCGCCCATGCCGCTCGCGGCGTACCTGGGCGTACTGGGCGCGCGTCGTCCGGGCTCTGTCGGCGTCCTCGCGATCGACGGCGTACGGGCGATCTCGGCATGGCGGGGCTACGTGCTGGACATGGTGGCCGTGGCGATGGTGAAGAGAAAAGGGGGAGGTGTCGAGGGCGACATGGCCGGCATGGCCATGGCTGGCCATGATCTGGTCGTGTCCATGGCGTGCTCTGGCCTGGGCTAGGTAGGGTTGGGTCAGGGGAGTAGGGCTAGGTCAAGTGAGGGTCAAGGTTTGGCCAGGTTTGATCACATTTTGAATTTGGTGAATCTTACATATGTTTCAATGTCTCATCTTCACTTGATCATAGTTCTTGATTCAAAATGAATTTGGTATGGTGCCCTTTACAAAAGTTGTTCATCTTGTTGTGTACTTGGATGACATGCAAAGATTTGGATTTGTTTAGTTTAGAAATTTTGAAATAGAGAGGCTCAAAGTGGTGACCAGAATATAAAAGTCAGAAATGACCATTATCTCATGTGATCATATTTTAATTTTTGAATTTGGTTTAAATGGTATATCTTTGATTCTCCAAGTTGTAAATACTCTCTAATATCATATTACAAGTAGAGGTGAAGATTAAATGGGTCTAGGGTCAAATTTACAAAAATGACATAGACCATATGTTAGGGTTTTTAGGATTTTGTTAATATTTGATTTCTTTCTCTTTTTGATTTATTTGTTTGGTGATCATTATTGGTTCACTCTAAGGTTTTGGAGTTCATCACATTCATTAAGTAACAATCATCATGGCATATCACTCAAAATGCACAAGTCCTATGCAGGGTACTATATGCAAAGTAAAAGTTTTTGTTGGTTCTGAAATTTGGATAATTGGATTTGTTCTTCTTCCTTTATTTGAAATTTGGGATGTTACAAACCCTTCCCCCTTACAAAAGATCTCGTCCCGAGATCTAAAAGAAACAAGTCTAGGTACTAAAGAGATCTGGGTACTCCTTCTTCATATCTTCCTCCCGCTCCCAAGTGGCTTCATCTTCGGTATGATTGCTCCACTGTATCTTCAGAAACTTGATGCTTCGGGTGCGGGTGGTTCTGTATGCTTCTTCCAAGATGCGAATCGGCACTTCGCGGTATGTAAGGTCGTGATTGATATCCACCGAACGGTGATCGATGTTCTTGAATACCTCGGTCTTCTCTGGGACTTCTAAGCACTTCCGGAGGAGTGAGATGTGGAACACGTTGTGCACAGCCGCCATTTCTTCCGGTAGTTCTAGTTGATAGGAGACTTCTCCTCGGCGGCTGAGAACTTTGAAGGGTCCGACATACCGGGGTGCAAGCTTCCCTTTGAGTTGAAAACGCTGCATTCCTTTCAGGGGTGACACTTTGAGATAGACAAAATCTCCGATCTCAAAGGTCATCTCTCGGCGTCTCTTGTCGGCGTAACTCTTCTGTCGGGACTGAGCTGTCTTGAGGTACTCTCGGATCTTGTGCACCTTCTCTTCTGCTTCTCGAAGCACATCAGGTCCAAAGACTTGGCTTTCTCCGACTTCGGACCAATTCAGGGGGGTACGGCATTTCCTTCCGTACATGGCTTCGAAGGGGGCCATCTGTAAACTGGCTTGGTAGCTGTTGTTGTAAGAGAATTCTGCATATGGCAGACAGTCCTCCCACTTGGATCCATATTCCAGTACACATGCCCTCAGCATGTCCTCCAATATCTGGTTGACTCGTTCTGTCTGTCCATCAGTCTGCGGGTGATAGGCGGTGCTGAAATTCAGGCGGGTTCCTAGTCCTTCATGCACCTTCTGCCAGAATCTTGAGGTGAATTGTGAACCTCTATCTGACACTATTGACTTCGGGGTTCCGTGCAGAGCGACTATTCTAGAGATGTACAGCTCAGCTAACTTTGGGCCTTGGTAGGTGGTCTTGACAGCGATGAAATGGGCTACCTTGGTCAATCTATCAACAACTACCCATATCGAATCATTTCCTTTGCTGGATTTGGGTAAACCGGTAATAAAGTCCATTCCTACGGAGTCCCACTTCCATTCGGGAATCTGTAGGGGCTGCAACAGTCCTGCGGGTCGCTGATGTTCTGCCTTGACTCGCTGACAGATATCACACTTGGCGATGTAACTTCCGATCTCCCTCTTCATTCCATGCCACCAGAACTGTTCCTTCAAGTCCTGATACATCTTAGTACCTCCGGGGTGAATAGAGTATAAGGTGTCATGGGCTTCCTTCAGAATAACTTGCTTCAACTCTGAGTCTGACGGTACACACAGGCGTCCGTTGTACCAAAGGACTCCTTCTTCATCTATGGTGAATCCCGGTGCTTTTCCTGCAGCTATCTGGGTCTTGATTCCGTCAATGCTAGCATTTCCTTCTGAGCTTCCTTGATCTGACCAATCAAGGTGGGTTGCAGCTCCATGCTGGCTAGGAATCCTTCACTGACTAACTCCATTCTAAACTGCTCAAACTCCTGGTATAAGCTGGGTTGTTCCTCGGCTATCATTGAGTTCAACTGACATGGCAGTCTACTCAACGCATCCGCTACCACATTGGCCTTGCCGGGGTGATAGTGAATTTCCATATCATAGTCCTTGATCAATTCTAACCATCTTCGTTGCCTCATATTCAGCTCCTTCTGGGTGAAGATATACTTCAGGCTCTTGTGATCAGAATAGATCTCGCAGCGATTACCCATGAGGTAATGGCGCCACACCTTCAGTGCTAAAACTACGGCTGCGAGTTCGAGGTCATGGGTTGGATAGTTCTGCTCATGCTGCTTCAGTTGCCGGGACAAATAAGATATCACCTTTCCTTCCTGCATCAGCACACATCCAAGACCAATCTTGGATGCATCGCAGTAAACGTCAAAGGGTTTGGTGATATCCGGCATGATCAGGATTGGGGCTGTGGTCAGTCTAAGCTTGAGTTGTTGAAAACTCTCTTCACATTTGTCCGTCCATTCGAACTTCTTGTCCTTCTTCAACAATTGGGTCATTGGTCGAGCGATGCTCGAAAAGCCTTCTACAAACCTGCGGTAATATCCGGCTAATCCAAGAAAAGCGCGGACCTCGGTCTGGGTGGTTGGGGCTTTCCATTCTGCAACAGTCTTGATTTTGGCGGGGTCTACAGCAATTCCTCCTGCAGACAAGATATGTCCCAGGAATCCTACTTCCTTCAGCCAAAATTCACATTTGCTGAACTTAGCATACAACTTATGCTCTCTAAGGGTCTCCAGGACAGCTTCTAGGTGTTGCTCATGTTCTTCCTCGGACTTGGAGTAGATTAGGATGTCATCGATGAAAACGACAACAAACTTATCCAGAAAGTTCATGAAGATCTTATTCATGAGATTCATGAAATAAGCAGGGGCATTGGTCAATCCAAATGACATGACATTGTACTCGTACAATCCATATCTGGTGGTGAAGGCAGTTTTGGGAATGTCCGATGCACGAATCTTCAGCTGGTGGTATCCAGTCCTGAGGTCAATCTTCGAGAATACTACGGCACCGGTCAGCTGGTCAAACAGGTCTTCTATCTTTGGCAAGGGGTATTTGTTCTTGATGGTGACATCGTTAAGCTTACGATAGTCCGTACATAAACGACTGGCACCATCCTTCTTATCCACAAACAACACTGGGGATCTCCACGGTGACGCACTTGGTCGAATCAGACCTTTGGCTAACAGTTCATCCAGTTGCTTCTTCAGCTCCACGAGCTCTGCTGGGTTCATGCTATAGGCTCTCTGGGCTATAGGTCCGGTTCCGGGAATTAACTCGATGATGAACTCGATATCCCGATCTGGGGGCATACCGGGTAAACCATCCGGAAACACATCAGGGTATCGACAAACGACCCTGATCTGATCCAGGTTGGCTTGGCTACACTCTGGTTGCAGGTAAATTTTCTGGGTAGTCTTTCAGATACATGTTCTACTATGATACCGGTGCTACTGGTCATGGTGATGGCTTTCTTTGCACAGTCAATCATTCCATGATGCTTGGCCATCCAATCCATACCTAGCACTACCTCCAAACCTTTGGTTCCCAGAATTATCAGATTGGCATAGAATTCTACTTCATGTATTCTGATGGGTACATTTTTACAAAATTTTCTGGCTTTAGTGGTTGATCCGGGGATTTGAACTATCATGACATGTTTCAAACTGAGAGGTTGAATTTTACTTGTTGATGCAAAGTCTTCGGTGACAAAAGAATGAGATGCTCCGGAATCAAACAACACTCTGGCAGGTACTGAGTTGACAGGAAACATACCCAGTACAACGTCTGGTGCTTCCTGGGCTTCTTCAGCGTTCATGTGGAAGAGGCGGCCGTTGCGGTTATTGGGGTTGTTGGGGGCGAACTTCTTTCCGGTGGAGACGCGGCGTTGCTGCTGAGCAGGTGCAGCGGTGTTGCCGGCGAGCTTGGCAAGCCTCTTGGGGCACTCGTTGGAGTAGTGTCCCACTACACCACACTCATAACAAGTGATGGTGGACTTGTCCTTGGTGGCGACCGGAATGGCGTTGCTCCCAGTCCTTGGAGCGGTGTTGGTGTTGTTGTTATTGGTGTTGGGGGCTCGCATTGGCGCGCGGTTGAAGTTGTTGGTGTTGTTCTGGTAGTTGTGGTGGTTGTTGTGGTGGCCTCCTGGCCTGGGGTTTCCTCCACTCCGGTTCTGGAATCCGGGGCGTGAAGTCTGCATCTGGGGTTTGTTGTTTCTGGGGGCAAAACCTCCGCTTGAGCTGGGGCGATACTTTGGAGTATTGCTGGGCCCACTCTGGTGCATCATGCGGCGTTTGCGGTTCTCATTGGCTTGGTTCAACTTGCCCTCCATCTGGATGGCGGAGTCAACAAGGGCTTCAAGGTCTGCAAAGGGGATGTTGACTAGGACCGTCTGCATCTCATCATGCAGTCCATTCAGGAATCTCTCTTGCCTCTTCTCAGTAGTGTCAGTCTCATCGGGGGCGTACCTTGACAGGGTAAGGAACCTGTCGCGGTATTCTACCACCGTCATCCTTCCTTGCTTCAGTTCGCGGAATTCATCCCGCATCTTCTTGATGAGACCCGGGGGCACATGGTACTTGCTGAACTTGAGCTTGAAATCTGCCCAAGTCATGACTTGACCTCCGTTCATGGCACGGGTGCTGGTCCACCAGGCTCGGGCTGGTCCGGCAAGGTAGTGGGTTGCAAACAGGACCTTCTCATTGGCTTCGACTCCGGCGACCTCCAAGTTGTTCTCCATAGTCTGAAGCCAGTCGTCGGCGTCGAGGGGTTCTTCGGTCTTGCTAAACACCGGAGGGTTGGTGTTCTGGAAGTTCTTAAGTTTGGATCCGGGGTGATCATGATTCCCATGGCCTTGATGAGCAAGGTTTTGCAGTGCTGCTATGTTGGCTTGACGTTCAGCTCTTTCCGTCTCCCTGTCTTGAAGCAGGGTTTGCAGCAGTTGCATCATGGCATCATTGTTGTTGCGATTGGGAGGGGCCATCTGAATATATAGAAGATTATAAGATAAGAGGGAAATTCTATGGTTTATTTGAGGGTTTTAAATACTTGTAAAACTTGAATGCTTTAAATGACAAACACAAACATTCATTCATTCCACATAACACATTACAAACTAACATACCATTCTTCCCATGGTTTTAAGAACCATTTCTCAGACTACGATACAAGGGATAGGAAACACACTCATACCCAGGGTTTTAAGAACCCTTCATGCTACGATACACGGGACGGGATACAACTCACACCTACATACGTGATCAAGTGCGGCTACCCTCATCCTCTATGTCGATGGGAACGACATCATCAGGTCCTGGCTCCAGGAACGCGTAGTCCTCCTCCTCAGTGAACTCGTCCTCCTCGAAGTCGTCATCGTCACTCAGGAAGGCGTCTCCTCCTGAAGGTCGGCACCGGCCTCGTCTTCCTCCATCTCTCTCAGCTGATCCTCCTGAGCCTTGACAGTGGACTCAAGAGACGCTATCTGTGCGCGAAGGCGTGTAATGGTAACATCCTTCTTCGCACACTTCAGACGAAGCTTGTTGCGATCCTTGGACAGCTGCTTGATGGCATCGCCATGAGTGATCAGTGCAAGGTGAGTCCGGTTCGCGTACGCACGGAAGTTGTCTAACTCCTTCTGAGTGTTGTACAACATGTAATCCAGATGCTCAGCATGGTGCCTCAGCTGTGGGTGCGACTGCAGCGCCATAGGCACACCCATAGCATCACGCCTCACGAGGTGCGCGAAGCGGGACGCAAGTAGGCGCACCACGTTCTGTCCACAGAGGCGTGCAAGTGCCTCCTGAAGGCCACGTGCAAGACCATCGAGCCAGTTGCTCTCGCGGATGGAGAAGAGGATCCTCTCCGAGGTGGGAGGCTCCAGCTTGCCCCTCAAGTCGGCGGTGATGATCCACTGCAACTCGCCTCCGACCTGGTCGTTCATCTGGATCCCGTGGAACTCGGGGTGGGGGCGGCCAAGGAAGTCAGAGAGTGCGTTGAGGTCATGCTCAAAGATCAAGTCTCCACCATTCCCCAGCTGATAGAACTTGGTGTTGAGGGGTTCATTGGCTCCATCTGAAAGTGAAAAAGGATGGGTGTGTGAGAGAGTGAGCAAGTGTGACAAACTTTTAAGTAGATTCAAGTAAGAAAAAGCTTGATTTCACCAAATTTTGAACAAGCCTCAAAGACAAGAGTATGTATAAGTTTTCATAAATATTCACTTCATTTTGATATCAAAGATAGGTTTTTATGAACGCCCATTCTAACTAAGGTTTTCTAAGGTCAAACAATGGCTCTGATACCAACTTGTCAACACCCGGATTTTTAAGTCCGGATGCCTATTATATCATTCATCGCAATCCCAGGAATATTGTTGTTGCGAGATATAATAGTTAAGTATCACAGTCATCATTTATTACAACTCATAAAGTCTTACAACTTGAATCACATGATTCATATTACACAAATAGTTGATCTATTGATCAACGAACAAACACAAGTTCAAAGCGGAAGCGTAAAGATAAAGGGACTCTGTAGTCCACAGGCCAACGCTTGACGTCAGAAAGCTCCTAGTTGTCATAGGCGTCCTGCTGGTCATCCTCGCGATAGTTCTGTTCATCATCGTACTCTGGCCATTTGAATAGCCAGGGACAAAGCCGTAAGTACTTCAAGTACTTGCAAACTAATACCAATGTAAAATGCTAGCTCTTGGAGTTAAACTCTATTTTTACTTGCATAAGCCATATTTTAGTTCATAAGTAGTGGATCATGTTCTAACTAACTCAAGTGGGAACATTAGTGTCATTCCCACATATTGGTGGTAATTCCAACCAAGTCACCAGTCACCATTCACACAAAATCAAAATCTGACACTGGAAACTGTATGGCCTTTCCAACCGTCCGTAACCGTGGACACGGCTATTCGAATAGATTGACACTCTGCAGAGGTTGCACACTTGTGCCACAACATTTGATTTCATCCGTCGGAATATCTCCGAGTCACCGTAACACAGTACGCGGATCATCAACCCTAACCTTTCACTTACAAACCCTAGTATGAGCACCTCTCCCCATGAGCTTGGCCTCCCAGTGAAAACCAACTGTTAACCTGGGAACTGCACAGGGCTTGGCCGTATAATTCACCTCAATTCACATCAGTTCTCAACAACGGAGGCAGCCTCAGCATAACCCCTATGATGTGTGTTCAGAGGGAACTCATACTAAAATCTATAAACTTCCAGTTAAGCCCTACCCATAATCAGGTATTGTGGGGGTACTCAAAAATTGGAAAGGTATCGCATTCAAACCAATATCAGGTTTTCATCAAAAATCACTATCTTCTCTTGTTCATATTCAACCCAAAATCATTCCATGGAATGTTCACCATTCCAAGGTTTCAAATTCAAACTCTTTCATATGTTCCCATCTAGAGTAGTCAAGTTTTTAGTAGTTTAGCACTAGCACTAGTCATGAGGGGTGCTACATTGCTTTGCTATCTATAAGACTAACTTTGCTACTCTAGTAGTTTTATTCAACTATACCATTTGAAATCAACTCTTTGAAAAACACAACAAGTAAGACTTGTATGGTATAAATGTAGGATAAGATTGTATGAAGAAGATAAGAATCATGGTGCCTTGCCCAAGGAGGGCTTTGCACTTTGCAAGAGTATTAGCTTGCCTTGGTAGTTCTCTAGGTTTTCTTCTTCCTCTTCTTGGTAGAATTCTCCTTCCTCTTGGTAATCTCCGGTGCTAGCGTCTAAATTGGAATACGAGGTATAATCACTAATCATACTCAAAAGCTAGACTAACACATCATTACACCACACAAACTATGCTAAGCACACACATAAAATAATTAGGTGCATTGGTTTCTAGATTAAAAATAATTTCCTCTCATTACATATGTAATTACTAATTTCCATTTAGTTCTTGAGGAAGATAAATTCCTCTCATTGAAACTTTCTTAAGATTTAATTTCTCAAATAATCATACATGAATTCATATTGACCTAAGTCAAACATTCATTATCATTATTTGAGAAAATGATTTAAATGAGGTAAATCACCTCATACCATTTTATAATTCCTAAATATTTTAAATCTCCAAATATTCATATAGGAGTGTTTGGACCAGAGGTGCAAACATCTCATGAACTTATTTGGGACAAGATTTAAATGAAGGGAAATCCTCCATATGATTTTCATAATAATTTTGGGACAATATCACTTACTAAACTAGCCATAGTGTCCATTAATTAATCTAGGGCATGATCATTCAAAGTGACCACACCATTTTCTTGCAGAAACAATTAGTGCAAGTTAATTGTGAGCTATAGGAGTTGGAATTATTCAAATATCTATTTTGGTTGATTTTTAATAATTATTCTAAGGCAGAAAAGTCCCTGCCTTGTTTATTTTTCCATTTTAATTCTATAATAGATCTAGGGTTCAAACCAGTGGCATTGTGTAGATAATTTCCTAAGCTTTCTAAATATATAAAGTTTGTTAAATTTGGCCAAGCCAAACAGATTCTATGCATTTTCAAAGTTGGGTCCAGTATTGAATTCAAACTAAATTTATTAAACGGATTTGAATTAAAAAGGCCGGCGGGAAAACTAACTGGGCCAGATTCAAAAAAACGGCCCAAACCAGCCCAGTCTAGCCCAACCACGGTCCACAGACGCGCGGCGCGCTGACAGGGTGGGGTCCGCTCGTCAGCGACGTTTAACGCCGAAACGGTATGGGCGAGTGGGGCGTTGGATTAGATCAAAGATCTACGGCCGTGGTTCATCGTCGTCTCCGACGAGAACCCGACGGTGCGGCGGCGGCAGTAGGGGGTCGGAGGGCTTACGGCGGCTCCAGCGAGGGATGGCAGTGTGCGTGATGACGTTGTGGACGACGGCGAAGCTCCTGGTAGCAGTGGCGTCGTCAGGGGCGGCCTCCTTCTCCGGCGATTGCTGCAGGGCTTCCGCGGCGGTGAGGCGTCGATTGGCCTTGCTCCGGCGACGATTGAGGTGGCTACTGGTGCTGGGCGAAGCGGTGGTGAGTGGTGGTCATGGTGGTGTGCTTGGATTGTCGAGGGGAGGCCTCCTTTTATAGGCGAGCGTGGGTGCTGGGGTGCTGCGGCAATGGCGACAAGGGCGCGGCCTCTCCGGGGGTCTAGAGGGCTAGGCGGCGACGCGGGCGTGTTCACGACGTCATGGCGAGGCTATGAGCGTGAACGGCGCGGCAAGGGGGTGCATAGGGTGGTCGGGTTCTTGCTCGTACTGGCGCGGCCGTGGCGGGCGCGCTCGTCCTCGCCGGCGTCCTTGGTCGCCAAGGCATGACGTCGGCGTGTCCGGCGAGCTCCGCGTGGCGAGGAGGGTACCAGGGCGCGCGGAGATGGTCGGGGTAGGTACGGCGAACGCCGCGTGGCCGTGTCGCGCGCGTCCGTGCGCCAGTGACGTCGGCCATGCCGCTCGCGGCGTACCTGGAACGTACTGGGCGCGCGTCGTCCGGGCTCTGTCGGCGTCCTCGCGATCGACGGCGAGTACGGGCGATCTCAGCATGGCTGGGGCTACATGCTAGACATGGTGGCCGTGGCGATGGTGAAGAGAAAAAGGGGAGGTGTGTCGAGGGCGACATGGCCGGCATGGCCATGGCTGGCCATGATCTGGTCGTGTCCATGGCGTGCTCTGCCTGGTCTAGGTAGGGTTGGGTCGGGGAGTAGGGCTAGGTCAAGTGAGGGTCAAGGTTTGGCCAGGTTTGATCACATTTTGAATTTGGTGAATCTTACATATGTTTCAATGTCTCATCTTCACTTGATCATAGTTCTTGATTCAAAATGAATTTGGTATGGTGCCCTTGACAAAAGTTGTTCATCTTGTTGTGTACTTGGATGACATGCAAAGATTTGGATTTGTTTAGTTTAGAAATTTTGAAATAGAGAGGCTCAAAGTGGTGACCAGAATATAAAAGTCAGAAATGACCATTATCTCATGTGATCATATTTTAATTTTTGAATTTGGTTTAAATGGTATATCTTTGATTCTCCAAGTTGTAAATACTCTCTAATATCATATTACAAGTAGAGGTGAAGATTAAATGGGTCTAGGGTCAAATTTACAAAAATGACATAGACCATATGTTAGGGTTTTTAGGATTTTGTTAATATTTGATTTCTTTCTCTTTTTGATTTATTTGTTTGGTGATCATCATTTGATCACTCTAGTGGTTTTGGAGTTCATCACATACATTAAGTAACAATCATCATGGCATATCACTCAAAATGCACAAGTCCTATGCAGGGTACTATATGCAAAGTAAAAGTTTTTGT
This sequence comes from Lolium multiflorum, assembly GCA_030979885.1. Lineage (NCBI taxonomy): Eukaryota > Viridiplantae > Streptophyta > Magnoliopsida > Poales > Poaceae > Lolium > Lolium multiflorum. The sequence goes on from CM061748.1 coordinate 94,556,073, forward strand.
TGGTTCTGAAATTTGGATAATTGGATTTGTTCTTCTTCCTTTATTTGAAATTTGGGATGTTACAAACCCTTCCCCCTTAAAACTTGCTGCTGTCGCATCACACCTTCCTCTTGGGGTTCCCAACGGACGTGTACATCTACGCGCATCAAGCTCTTTTCTGGCGCCGTTGGGAGATCAAGACACTGGGAGTCTCCACTTCCAATCTCTTTACTTTGTTTTTGTTGCTTTACTTTTACTTTATTTACTGTCTTGTTTGCTCTATATCAAAAACACAAAAAAATTAGTTACTTGCATTTAATTTATTTTGTTATCATGTCTAGTCCTGTACTTGTTTTTATTTTCACTAGTTAGGCTTAATGGAAAACAACAACAAAATTAGAGATCTTTATAGTATTTATCTTGAGTTAGGACATGATGTGTTTGAAGAGAAAATTAAAAAACCCATGGAACTTTGTTTGCAAAATAGTTGTAGCAATGTTATTAGCATGAACTCTCACTACAAGAAAAGTTCTGATAGACAACGTCTCAAAATCGTCCGCTAAGGGGTATTTTTCGTCGCCTATGGGCCTAACCCGACGATATGGGTTCCGTTGTCGAAACTGCGTCAGGCAAAGTCCAACGACGATTTTTTCGGTCCGTCGCGCTTGGGCGCCCTTCCGCCACGGAAAATCGGACCGTTGCGGAAGTGTTTTCGGGAGCCCGTTGACTGCTGACGTCATGCAAACTGACACGTGGCAGACGCCGTTAACTGCCAGTTAACGGCGTTAACCGGCTGAAACCCCGTGGTAGATGGTAGGCCCACACGAGGCCTGCCACGTCTTAAGCGGGCCGGGCCAGATGACATAGTTTGACCGGTCAACTATATAGCTGGGCTGGTCCATTAGTTACGTGGGCCGGGCCTAACCTCTAAGGTTGACTGGTCAAAACTTAAATGGGCCGGCCCATTTAACATGTGGGGTCCACCTTACAGCAATGGGCCGGCCCAAGAAGCAAGTGGACCGGGCCAAAAACACAGGTGGGTCCCACTTTCTGTTAAAGGGCCGGCCCATTTAGTGTGTGGGGTCCACCGTATAGCAAGTGGGCCGGCCCAACAAGCTAGTGGGCCGGGCCAAAAACACAGTGGGTCCCACTTTCCATTAAAGGGTCGGCCCATTTCGTTTGTGGGGTCCACCATACAGCAAGTGGGCCGGCCCAACAAAATAGTGGGCCGGGCCAAAAACACTGGGTCCTTTCCTGTTAAAGGGCCAGCCCATTTAGTATGTGGGGTCCACCATATAGCAAGTGGGCTGGCCCAACAAGATAGTGGGCCGGGCCAAAAACACAGTGGGTCCCACTTTCCTAAAGGGCCGGCCCAATTAGTATGTGGGGTCCACCATATAGCAAGTGGGCCTAACAAGATAGGGCCGGGCCAAAAACGCAGGTGGGTCCCACTTTCCTCTTAAAGGGCCGGCCCATTTAGTATGTGGGACCACCATATAGCAAGTGGGCCGGCCCAACAATAGTGGGCCGGGCCAAAAACACATGTGGGTCCCACTTTCCTGTTAAAGGGCCGGCCCAACTAGTGTGGGGTCCACCATATAGCAAGTGGGCCGGCCCAACAAGATAGTGGGCCGGGCCAAAAACACAGGTGGGTCCCACTTTCCTCTTAAAGGGCCGGCCCATTTATTATGTGGGGTCCACAAAAAAGCAAATGGGCTGGCCCAACTAATTAGTGGGCCGGCCCAGTAGTTGGTGGGGTCCACCTTAAAGCAAGTGGGCCAGCCCAATTAGTGTGTGGGGTCCACCGTAAATCAAATGGGCTGGCCCAAGAAGTAAGTGGGCCAGCCCGTTTAGTTGCTGTTTATATGCCGGCATAATATGCGCTTTAGGATTTTGCGGGCAGGCACATATGTGATTTCGCTTAATTGGGCCGTTTAAGGGATGGGAATTCGTGATTTAGATACTGAGAATATTTACGCAGCATTGATTTCTGTCGGATAGCCTCACTTACCACAAGGACCAAAGAAAAAATGCGCGAAAGAACTATAAAAACTAACTAAATATTACATCAGCTGCAAGGCATTGAAAAAAATATTACAGAACCCAGAGAAATTGAATGGTAATTAAACCTAGCAATACAATGAAGCGATCCGGCAATCTTTTAAGTTGTCCATGCAGCACCTATATCTGAAACAAAGACATTACAAGTTAAGACAGCAACAATGGAAAGGCAAAGACACTACAATATTGTTTGGCAAAGAATTTGGAACTCATCATTTCGTCGTTATAACAAGATCATTGTAATGCGCACAATAAGCAAACAAAGAGTGCATGCCGCATACCAACAGCCAATATAACAGAGCATGTTAGAATGAAACAGCAGACTTACTACTGTCGAGTCCCATGCAAACCAACATGTTCAGGGAGTACAAAATTGGCATGAACAACATAGTAGCAGGCTATAAATTTTGTAACAACGACTGAGCAAGATGAAGTTATGATGGCTACATCTACAGAGCAGGGAATGTAAACCAAAAATAGAAGTTACGATGGCAAAAGCTAAAGAGGAGGGAATGTGAACCAACATGTGCCAAGTGAACTAAATAATACTCCTGAACTTATAGTGAAGGGGATGCAAATCAAGATGTTTCGGGATATAAACTTGTAATGAGCAACACATAGAGGATAGTTAATGCTTGAGCTTAGGATGGACCAGATACAGAATATAGTGGGATCACCTGTGAACTTGTATAAGAGGGAATGCAAACCAATATGTTCAGCTTTCCATATGTGAGCGTCATGCCAAGTCAGAGAAACAAGTCAATAATGCAGCTTTTGAAGAACAAGATGGCACGCAAAATTATTATCTAGTAGTATGACAAGTTTATTTGTACTACAGGCTAGATAGCAGAGTGATAGCATGCCAAACTAAGTCCTTACTTTGTTAGCTTACAATGAACTAGATACAAAACAATGGCATCACCTACAGGGAATGCAAGCCAACATGTTCATGGAGTAAAAAATTGGCACAAACAACATAGTAGCAGGCCATAATTTTTGTAACAACGACTGAGCAAGATAAAGTTATGATGGCTAGATCTACAGAGCAGGGAATGTAAACCAAATATAGAAGTTACGATGCCAAAAGCTATAGAGCAGGGAATGCGAACCAACATGTGCAATTACTTAAAATTGGCCATGAACTAAATTATAGCAGGATGTTACTATAATACCTACAGTATAATTTTTGTAACAACGACTGAGCAAGATAGAAGTTATGATGGCTACATCTACAGAGCAGGGAATGCAAACCAAAATGTTCAATCGCTTAAAGTTAGCAATGAAGTAGAAAATAGCAAGATGTTACGGTCATAGCTAGGAATGAACTAAAAGAGCTTCAGACAAACAAGCATCTGAACCCAGAACATGGCGCTAAAACAAGGGACTTACATTAGGAGAAGCACTCTGTGGGAGTCACAGCAGATCTTCCTGGGGTTGATAGATCCGGTGATGAAGTACGCTACATGTGCTACTTGGGGTTGGAGAGACGGCCATTACACTTCATGGTTACTCATCTCATCTGCAAAAACGTAACGGCGCGTCGTTAGCACAAACAGATTCCCCCAAGATTAAACAAGAACTTGCAGGCAAGCAATAGAAAAGCGACAGTAGAAGAGTTTAGATCATGCACGGCGCCGGTGAAGCAGATCCGGTTCATGCACAGCGGTGTCGGTGAGCAAGATCCGATGCGGTGGACGACGGATCCGGCGAAGCGGCTCCGGTGGGGTGGACGATACCGCAGCTGAAGCGACTGCGGTAGACTGCTGGATGAGTATATGGTTTCGAGGTTCGGCGGGGATGATCCAGTCCGGTTGATGACGGCGTCGATGAAGCGGCTCCGGCAGACAGCCGGATGACGAGGATCGCGAGGGCTCGGGTAGGCCAGGGAAGTCCGGCGGGGATGTTCCGGTGCGGTGGTCGTGGAGGTGGGAGAGAGAGGACTTGGGAAGTTCCGGTGGGTGGTCTCAGAGGAGAGAGTGAGGGAAATGAATTTTTTTTCGGGGAGTTTCGGAGCTAGGGAGGTGGTGATCGAAAAAAATGACGGGTAGACCCCCCACCAACCGACTTATGCATATGGACATTGTTGTCATCTTTACGAGGGTAGAATGGGAAGTTAGAGGCGTGTGAAATATTTGTATTTTTCGAGCGGGAAGTTTTGCCGCTGGAATGAGATTTCGAATTTGGCTATAGTCCAAGTAATACAAAAATATGAGACCGTACTAGTACGGTCAAGTGTCACATCAAGTCATCATCACGTTGAAAATCGGTTACCACGAGCATAATCATGATATATCTTGAAAATCAATTTTGAAAAGCCCTTCTGAAATATTTCGGGATTGGTACTAGGAGATTTTGCAGCTTGACTAAGTAATTTTTTTTCTTCGAAAAGGGGATATGACCCCAGCCTCTGCATCGTGGTGATGCACACGGCTTTTATTAATAATCCAGTCGCAACAAATGTATGTTTTTTTTTGCAAGGAGCAACAAAAGTATGTTGTACAGATGGTCCAAGTAATATATACTCGTGATTGTAATATAAGGCCAGGGGTAGACCGGAACCATATCCTCTAACGTAGAGATGACAAGTCAGGTAAGCACAGTGCTTAAGTAGTGCAAAACGTAGAAGAAAAATCAGGAAAATGTAACAAATACTGTACGTATTTACTGTAGCAACCACTGTATATTTTTACTGTATAAAAAATCGTATAAATATTTTAAAAAGATAGTCATAATTTTGATTGTTACTAATTATCGTAAATGCATATGGCTTACATATATTATGGAAGTTAATTTAGATCAAATTAGACTTAATCATGTAGATGTGGAGAAGGAAAATTAGAGAGGTGTAGCTTACCCGACTTGTCTATTGCACGTTAGAGGATCTACTTCCGGGGTAGACCATGCTACTTAGACTACTCATAGTGGGAGTAACTAAGGAGTATTAACATAGAGCTGGTTGTGGTAACTAGCTATGTTACCATAACACTTTTCAAGATAGAATGAGTCTACATACTAACTAAAACAATCATGCATGATAGTACTACATCTAAGTTACTATGCATTATGAAGGTAGTAACATAGAGTAGTGTCATATGCATGCGGAAATTCAATTTGGCTCCCGGGTGCATATGCTCCCTCTACCAAAAAATCATATTTTAAAATGTCGAAAAAAATTAGCAAAAAATTTACATGTACATATTCATAATATATGTTCGTTCGTCAAGTTTCACGAAAAACCAATATTTTTTGTGGTCTATGTAAAAAAGAGAAAACTTATCTTGTGAAAAGCATTATTTTTAGTACTGTGTTTTATCTTTTTACACACGTCACACGACAAGTCGCAACTTTTTAAGGGCGTAGCACGAGAAGATGTACATGCGAATTTTTTGTTTCATTTTTTTGAAATTCAAAATATGTGTAAGATGCATTTCAAAATGGAGGGAGCATATGCTCCTATGTTTCAAAACACCAGTCCCGCATGCGCATGACACTACTATACGGTCACATCAAGTCATAATCACAACCAAAATCAGTTCCCATGTACAAATATTTTGGATTTTATTGGCGGGAGATTGTAGCGCTTGACAGATATTTTCAATTTAGCTGGCGCTAAAAAAATACTGTACTAGCAAAATTGGTAGCTTACTGTAGTACTGCCTCCTTTCAGGGATACAAGGACAAGGACCAATCAACTAAAATAATGTATGAAAATGGTCACCAATGGGCCAACTAATAGTTATACTTTTCCCATGCAGCGCAATATAAAAAATACTACAAATCAGATTAAACCTTGATTAAATATTGGTGCATCCAATCCATTCAGTTTTCATTTAATCCACATCACCAAGGAAACAACCACCAGGTACATAACAAGTGCAGATAGAAGCACCAACAAAATAGTTCAGCATCACAAACCCTTTCACACAACCAAGGGACACCTTTGACTGTCAGTGTTCACTGTGGTATTCAGCATCTCCCACACTTTCTCAGGATGTTGCCCAGGTGGGCTTGACTTGCTTCTAATCCTGCAGTTATACGGTGGATGACTACTCTTTGTGCAGCCACTATTGCTCGTTCCTCTTTGAGTAGTTCCTCGAGAACATAAAAAGACAATGACTTGGACCTCAACCTGCGCTTGGGCTTTGACTTGGACTTGGACCTCGACAAATTAGTTGTGAACCCAGCATTACGCAGGAATGTGTTGTTGGCTATACCATGACATTGTAGTACCTTGGAAAATGAATTCAGACATTCTTCCTGGGTTTTTTCTATACCATCTTTCTTTGGTTTTGCCAGCTCCACTTTCATGTCAGACTGAGGAGTTTTCAGTTGTTACACATGTGTAAGAGAAGAGATTATAATGTGAAGACATGTGTATGAACTACCTCTAATAATCCTACAAACTGGCATGGCTGATTACCGCATATACATTTTAGTAAGAGCATGTTACATCATATTGACATGTCTTCTATTGCTAACACGTAATAGCAGGACTATAAAAATATGCATGGATCCATGTGTAGAATTCGTAATGTGCATGATATTGCTGAGAAGTATATAAGTGAATTGTACTAGCCCTTTCCAGCAGTTCAGACATTTGGTTGTGTTGGCTAGTGCATGAAGCTTGACAAATATGACAAGATATTTCTGAATACAATTGAAAACCATAACTGACATTAGTAGAGAATACTTACAATAACACTCTGTGCAAAATGTCCAGTCAAACCATTTCTGCTCGTCTGGCACACCTTGAATTGCTCAAGTAGACTCATCTCTCTGTCTGTACTCTCACAGTATGCTTGCCTTGCCTTCTGATATTTTCGCAAGAGAAAATATAAATTAGTTTCACAACCACGTCACATGCCGACATGCGACAATTGAAAGTTTTCAAAAAAAATATAAATAAAACAGAGACATCAATTTACGATGTATATTGTGCATCTATAAATTCTAAATGATTTACTAATTTAAATATAGTTGTACAGATAACATTCCTTACCATACAGTAGAGGTGTCCAATCAAGCTACGAGATCCTGTACGCTGTTGTAAACGTACATTATTACGAGCACGCATGTTACTTCGAGCGATGAACTACAAATGAAGACTTGTGAGACACATGCTTAAAAAGGAATCAGTAATGTGATCTTGTCTCACTGTCTTCACAGAACATACCAAATTCTTTTGAGCAGACCAATACTCAACAAGATCACACCATTGATCATCAGTCATCTGTAGTATAGGAGAGGTTGTTGGAATATCGCTAGGAGTCCTCCCAGCAAAGTATCTCATCTTTAGCCTATGGCGCTCCTGGCGCAACGCTGAAGAGAATATGCTCCTGATAACAGTGATTACATTCTTCATGTCATCATCAAACTCAAGACATGTCTGTTTACAACAATGGGAACCGTTCATGTGTTAGATAGCTAGCCAACAGAAAGCTAGAGGGAATGTGAACGAGCAACATGGTATTGTTTACGAAAATGACTTACATGTAACATGTGCAGTAAACCTTCAAAATGAGAAGGGGTGTTTACGTGTTGTTTCCATGATGGAAAGATAGGAATTTGAGTCCTGACAAAAACGCCTGTGATCGATGCTATATTAGATGATTCTTGTGGATCCAGTGGCCTTCTGATACCTGCTATAACTGATGTGATGGGAAATCTTGTTCCCATTCGGGCAATCTTATTTTTAAGTGATTTCAAAGTCGTTGGCCCCCTTCGTTTTCTTGGTCGTGGTGGAACTGCAAATTTAAGCATTACATCAAGCTATCAAGGTATTTATGTAACGGAGCATGTAAGGGAACACGTACCTAATTCGGCCCCACCATCATCTTTAAGGAAGAAGTTGTCTCTGGCAGGACTAAATGTCAGCGGGCGATCGTGATTAGTTAGGTGTTGAGAACCTGCTGTTGAAACTGGGTCTGCTGTGAATTGTTCTTGGGTAACTGGATTGGCAACAGGTGGCTGGGGAACATGTGGTTTGGTATTTGCTCCGTCTACAGCTTTTAGACCAACCGATGTGGGGTTAGGTCGAAGCTTTTTATGTTGGTGTTTCGCATTACAATATTTTTTTGCCTGGTCATCATTTTCAACTAGATTAGAGTGACTCTGAGTCTGAGACCTTGTTTTTACTCTGTTCACTGCATTTGTTTGTGATCTGACATGACCAGCTTGAACCCTTTTTATTTTTAGGTGAGCTGTCAGATATTGATCTTCCTGTTGAACTATGTTCTTCACCTTGTTGGTATTTGAAACGTCCTTACGTGAAGTCCCTGATGCCTGCCAGAGATAAACGGTACTTCAATCAACAAAATCATATACATGCTTGATACGATTATGGAACATAAGAACAGCAAGCCAAGACATGATGAAACATATGTTATTATTATGTGTTAACTGAGCAGATGATAATGCTATAACTTGGGCTGGGTTGGACAGATACATCACAGTTATTGAAGATGCAACAATAATGCCAATGAAAAGAGCGAGCAATCACCTTGGGTGGTGGAGTAGGGTGCTTGACAAGGGCATCCTCTTTACTCAGGTCTCCCTCAGACTCTTGTTCAGTAGGATCAAGTTCTGAATAAGAAAATGATTGTTATCGATGGAGACAGGAGAGGTGTTTGATTGTTCACTGGTGATGCCTATATTTTCTCTCCGGCCCTCTTTGTACTCTACTACAGTATCTTTAGCATGCATTAGAAAAAAATGCTAACGAGATTTATCATGGAACTTTGAGTAGAGCAGTAGAAGGGCAAATTAGTAGTAGCAAGTAGATGATAGCTCAAAAAGGAATAAAGCGTAGATCAAAAATAAATGATTTCCCTGTGCATGCCAATTGATGATTACAAGATTTATAAACATGCAGTTTAATAATGTCGACTAATCACTCTGCAGGCTTGACTTCTACTACAGTCATACCAGATAGCACCAAACAGATTGTAGGAAAAGTAAACTTGAAACCCCAGATCGCACGAAACTGATGTTCGGAAATGAAATGCATAACGGAAGCGGCTAAACACCAACCTTCGCATGGGGAGTGGACGGCTTTACGCTTTGGTTTCGCGCGGTGGACCGGTTGGGCGCGGGGTCTACCCATTTCACCGTGCGGTAGACCAGGGAGTCGGGAAGCAGATCCGACGCAGCGGCGGAGGTGGACGGCGTCCCTGAGCAGGATCCGGCGCGGTGGGCGTCGGCTACGGTGGAGCACAAATGGTGCGGTGTGCGCCTTCGTAGGGGAAGCGGCTCCGGCTTGCTTGACAACGTCTTCTCGGACACTACAGCGTCTGGTCAGGAGGCTGTGGTGGCGAGGTGGGACGGTGGTGCACTGCCGTCGTCGGGCGAGATACTCCGATTCGGTGTGTGACGCGTGAGAGATGTGGGATTCGGCGCCTGTGCCGGTGGTATGTTTTAATGGCTGGGGTGAGATTGGCCTTGGCCAAGAGAAGAACCGCTGGGGACGTTTTTGATGAAAGGATAAGATCGGAAATTCGAACATTTGAAAATTGGAGGCGGCAACCCGAGCTATTTTCGCCGCTGTTTTGGCGCTTCGTTGAAATGGTTTGGTGGATGCGCGAAAAAAAAAATGGACGCGGTCCGACCCCATCAATGTCTCATTTGTAAGCATGGGCGGTACGGCAGCCATCCTACCTTGATTTTTAGTGAATATCCATCCATTCATATATATGTGTTTTTTTCTGAATATTTGAGTACTTAAAACGGACTTCATATGACAAAGTTGCGCCTATTTTAGTGAACACTGCGTGGAGCCGATTTCGAAAACAAAACATGGACTAGGTACCAAAAAACATATATAGACTCGTTCTCCGCATTAAAAAGATTGATGTATCATGGATCTTAGTATATGTAAAATAACCTTGAGCTATTCATTATCATACGCGTAGAATTGAAGACTTCAGATATTTCTTTATATTTGAAAGAAACGCCATGTTTCATCCGACAACATTTATCATCTCATTGAGTTGGCGCTGATTTTATATGTGGTGACGAAAACAACTGAGGCTCCTTTGATTTATAGGATTTAGATCCTACGGGAATTATTCTACACTATTGGTTATATTCAAAGGGAACATATCCCATATGAATCTTGTACTACAAATCCTATATGAACAAAACATTAGGTCATCCCTCATGGAAAAATCCCTTTGGTACAATCAAAGAAACTCATATTCCCATAGGATTCAAATAGACAAGATGTACATACGTTTTTCCTATCCTATGACTTAAAGGACTCCTGAAATGGCTCGACAACAAAGATCATAAATTCCGAGTTGTGCATCGAGCAAAAGATATTGAAAAAATTCTTGATCGATCCAATTACAAAATGATTTTCAAAAGAACTAAAGTTTTGCCATTACATAATTGGTATGTATATAGGTTCTACTTATAATAAAATATGTTTTGGTTTATTGGGATTGCGTTAGAATTACATGCATCACAATGTCTCGGGACTATTTCGGTATTTACCTCTTCTTTTAGAGTTCGCCCTATCTAAGATTATTTCCGACATTCGCCAATGTTTGCAAGGAATGGCATGCAGTCGATTCCCACCCTGTTTCAGAAAAAAATGAAGAAAAAAAAGTGAACTTGTGGCTATAAAATGATAAGCTTGAATTTTGATATGTTTTTTTTAAAAAAAACTAACTTCAAAATATGGCCTACCATTTTATATAAAAAACCATGGGTCTTAACAAAAATGCCCAAGGTAAAATGTGCATTAACATTTTGGGGAAAGGTGCAATAAGATTTCATTTTATTGTGGGAAACAAATTGTTGTTGTTTTTTTGCCTTTTCTGAATAGCTAAAAAGGTGTCATCTTTTTTCCATACATTCCATAATGTCATAGAACATAAGCATCCGGTGTCCAGATATAGCAACAATTCAGTATAAGACAATACTAACATAGTTTCCATAAAGTACTGCTAACACATAAGAAAACAAAAGATCTAGATGATGACCCAAGAAACATCCTTGTATATAATAACAATCTATTGACCATATGGCGGCTTTTGCATCACCCTATCAAAATCATCTGCCTTCAAGCACGAGAGCAGAATGTCGACACGTGCTTCAACATGTTCCAAGATCCTCTTGATGATCTCATGGATATCTGCATCAGCCGAATAGGAATCAAAGTTGTCAGCCACTAGCTTCTGATAGAAAGAAACATCAGTGTTGAAGGCGTCGATCTTAGGAGTCCCCACATTTCATTACTTGCAAGACCAAGATGATCAAATTCCCTTTACTTCATAAGAATGTCTGGATCGCTGACACGATCGAAATCTTTGCTAGTACCCTCCTTTGGCCGAATTCAAATTTGCATCAGATCTTGGTGCCCATGCCTTTGGTACATGCGGGTAATTTTTTGCCAATATGTCGTGCATTGCACATAGCGTCCTACTGTACAGGGGTATTTCTACATATCTTCTTCCAAATATAATTTAATTTATTTCGGGTTGGATTCAATTTGTTTCAAAATTGTCTGATATACCATTTGTATTGGTAGGAGATGCAGCTTTGAATTTTAATCATTGTTTCTAGGTGCCACACTTGCAGGGTACAGTCAAAGATTTTATCCAATGTTTCATGTCTTGACAAATCCTTTTCGTAATGGAAGTTGAGACCCCCAGCCTCTGCATCAAAATGATGCACATGGAATTTTTTAGTATGGTATTCAACAAAATATGATAAGATGCAAAAATCAAACCTTGGACAAATATGACACATGCTCACTTGGGTAGAAAGCCAATCAAACTGATACAAATTACATTGCAGAGTCCTTGCATGTTAAACTATATATTGCCAAACACCACATATATTAAGGGATACATATTAATTTCGATACTACTACTTTTACGATAGAAGATTTGTAACTACAAACGTTGTGGGTTGTGGCTGCCCTCCTCAATCTACTCACTTGTCTCATCGGCAACCGTCTCCACCTCTCTACATGCACATATGGGTACAACTTCTTCACGCCCGAAGAAGATTACTTGTTTCCTGTCATGCTCCGCCACTTGTAGTAGGTGTGCTCCTTTTTCAGAGATGAATTCTCTTTTAGGATGGAGATGTTCTCCTTTTTCAGAGATGAGTTCTCTTTTAGGATGGAGATGTTCTCCTTCGTTAGAGACCCGTTCTGATTTACCATGGAGAGGTTCTCCTTCGATAGAGATGAGTTCTCCTTTGATAGAGATGAGTGCTCATTCAAGAGTACGGCATACTCATTCCATAGCTTCATAGCACGGTTTACCAGATGTGCGTTCACATCTCGGAGCTTGGACGCATGGTCAATCAACTCGCGCGACTCATCCAGGAGCGACCGCCGGATTACTTGCAGAGACGCTTCATGTTGTCGTCCTTCATTAGATGGTAGATTCACAGAGCGACCCTGTGTGACACATGATATTATACTAATAAAGTGCAAGAGTGTAACTTCAATAGTAAAAATATGGGTGTGTCTATGTCTCAGTCAACTGAGAATTTCTTAAGTCTCAGTCACGTCAGAAAAGTGCAACGGGTCGGTTGCACTTTTCTAGTAGAAAAGTTCAATTGCACTTTTTTGACAGAAAAGTGCAACTCAAGTGTATTTTTGTGAGTGACTGAGACTTAAGGAATTCTCAGTTGACTGAGACATAGCAAAACCGTAAAAATATAGTACTCCGAAAGTTTGCAGGACTTAAACTTCAATACTCATAGTAATATGTACAAGACTAACTTCAATAGTAATTGTAATATGTATAAATTTCAATTGCAATACTGTAGTAATATGAGTACTCCGGAGCTTGGAGTAATAAAGTTTCAAACTAAGAACGAAACATGAACTAATAAAGTTTGCCCTATGCATCAATCGATGGAGAGGCTGGATCTCAAGTTCGAAAGGGGGAAAAAGACTGCAGTGAAGTTTCAAGTTTGCATTGAAGTTCGAAAGTGGTAATGCAGCTAGTATTAGTGCAGTAGAAATCCCTTGTGCCTTGTTTGGTTGACGTGTTTTCACATGGTTCAGTGAGTAATATCTGGGTCTTTCTTAATAAGAACACATTTTATCTGTTTGGCAGAAGAGTATTGGACAGGATCAGAGTCGCGGGGATCCTCAGGAAACACTTCCGCGCACGTCGGGTGGACGTGGAACCGCAACACCTCTATGCTCTCGCGTTTCTGGTCGTTCCGCATACGTGCTCCGATTGCTGCTTCTCCTTCCAGGCATCCACCCCGTTCCAGCATGGATCAGGCTGAGGGATTGATTCCAATGCAAAATTACAAGTCCTGAGGCCTGCTGGCATGGATTACGTGAATAGAAATTGGACGCTTCACTAATAAGGCCCGAGGAACCCCTCAAAAAAAAACTAATAATGCCCCAGGACAGGCTATCTCTCAGGTTGTCCTGATCTGCCGCAAATACTCACGCCAAAACATGGTGAATGAAGTATTTTGCATCAAATCCCCTCCGAATAATACTCAGTAGGGGGCTAACTAGTTTTAAACCAATGATTAAACTACATTAACCACTGACCTCGAAGCTCTCCTCCTTGGAGAGGACCGACTCCCCGGCGACGGCGAGGTTGTCTTGCAGCTGCAGCAGGACTGTCACGTCTGAGCCCACGGAGAGGTCGTTGATCCGCTGCCGCTTGGTGGGCACATCAGACTCAACGGCGAGGCCGCCATGCGCCTGCTGCAGCAGCTGTAGGGGGGCGTGCGAGTTGGCGGCGAGGTCCTGTAGTTGCTGCTGGGGGATTACGACGGTGGGCCGCACACCTAACAGGCCCCCTTGTCCACTCGTGGGATTCATCGCCGGAAGATGGGGGTGCAGGGAGGCGCTAATACAGAGGTTGTGGATGGTACAGCCGCCGACGAGCACTGTACAGGTTGGGGCTATAGGATTTTGAAGATGAATGGGGAGAGGCGGCAGGGGCCTATATAAATCGAGAGGAGTGAGGTAGCGAGAAGTGAAGTGAATGGGGAGAGGCGGCAGGGGCCTATAAATCGAGAGGGCTATAGGTTGGGACATGATTTTTACGCAATATTTAAATCTAGATTTAAGCCGCATGTCACCAGGTGACATGCGAAAGGTGCATGTCACCTGATCTCTATCCGTGAAGGACGTCCCACAGGTCACTCGCAACACTGTACATGGTGTACTGTAGGGACGCGAAACAGTATTGTTCACTGTTCGTAGTGTTTTTCATTTTTCTGATTTTTTTGAATTTTATGCCCATTTGAATCTTTTGGTCAAATCCTAGGTTTGACAAAGATTTAAACAAGTTTAAAATATATGAAAAGGTAAGCATGGATCCTTCTTAGTCACTCTAAAATGAAGCTTTTGGGATGTTCTTGAAATTTCCATGCTTGACTTCATAAGACAGAGTTTAGGGTTAGGGGTAGATATATACATGATTTGTTTGGTTTGAATATGTCTAGACCTTGTTTATCAACTTTAATTCTTACTATATGACATAAGAAAACTATTTGCTTTGGTTTTTCATTTTTCTGATTTTTTTGAATTTTGATGCCCATTTGAATCTTGTCAAATCCTAGGTTTGACCAAGATAATTTAAACAAGTTTAAAACATGGAAATGAAAAGGGAAGCATGTATCCTTCTTAGTCACTCTAAAATGAAGTTTTTGGGAGGTTTTTGAAATTTCCATGTCTGAAACCCAAAACCACTTCTCTTCATGCTTGACTTCATAAGACAGAGTTTAGGGGTTAGGGGGTAGATACATGGTTTGTCTAGTTTGAAACTTTGAATATGTCTAGACCTTGTTTATCAACTTGAATATGCTTACTATATGACATAAGAAGACTATGTACTTTGGTTTTTCATTTTTCTGATTTTTTTAATTTTCTGCGCATTTGAATCTTGGTCAAATCCTAAATTTGACCAAGATTTAGACAAGTTTAACACGTGAAAACGAATAAGTAAGCCTGGATCCTTCTTAGTCACTCTAAAATGAAGCCTTTGGGAGGTTCTTGAAATTTCCATGTTTGAAACCCAAAACCACTTCTCTTCATGATTGACTTCATAAGATCGACAGATTAGTTTAGGGTTAGGGGTAGATATATACATGATTTTTCTGGTTTTAATATGTCTAGACCTTGTTTATCAACTTGAATGCTTACTATATGACATAAGAAAACTATTTGCTTTTGTTTTCATTTTTCTGATTTTTTTTGAATTTTGATGCCCATTTGAATCTTGTCAAATCCTAGGTCGTTTGACCAAGATAATTTAAACAAGTTTAAAACATGAATATGAAAAGGGAAGCATGTATACTTCTTAGTCACTCTAAAATGAAGTTTTTGGGAGGTTTTTGAAAATTCCATGTTTGAAACCCAAAACCACTTCTCTTCATGCCTGACTTCATAAGATAGAGTTTAGGGGTCAGGGGGTGTAGATACATTTGGTTTGTCTAGTTTGAATATGTCTAGACCTTGTTTAACAACTTTAATGCTAACTATATGACATAAGAAGACTATGTGCTTTGGTTTTTCATTTTTCTGATTTTTTTGAATATTGTGCCCACCCATTTGTATCTTCATGAAATCCTAGGTTTGACCAAGATAATTTAAACAATTTTAAAACATGAAAATGAAAAGGGAAGCCTGGATCCTTCTTAGTAACTCTAAAATGAAGCTTTTGGGAGGTTCTTGAAATTTCCATGTTTGAAACCCAAAACCACTTCTCTTCATGATTGACTGAGTTTAATTAGGGTTTTAGGGGTAGATATATATATACATGATTTTTCTGGTTTTTCATTCTTTTGATTTTTTTCTGAATTTTTAGGGCCATTTGAATCTTGGTCAAATCCTTGGTTTGACCAAGATTGAAACAAGTTTAAAACATGAAAATGAAAAGGGAAGTCTGTATCCTTCTTAGTCAATCTAAAATGAAGCTTTTGGGATGTTCTTGAAATTTCAATGTTTGAAACCCAAAACGACTTCCCTTCATGCTAGACTTCATAAGATCGAAAGGGGGTATATACACGATTTGTCTGGTTTGGATATATCTAGACCTTGTTTATCAACTTGATTGCTTACGATATGACATAAGAAGACTATGTGATTTGGTTTTCCATTTTTCTGATTTTTTTAATTTTTTGCCCACCCATTTGTATCTTCGTCAAATCCTAGGTTTGACCAAGATAATTAAAACAAGTTTTATAAAACATGAAAATGAAAAGGGAAGCATGTATCCTTCTTAGGCACTCTAAAATGAAGCTTTTGGGAGTTTTTTGAAATTTCCATGTTTGAAACCCAAAACCACATCTCTTCACATGCTTGACTTCATAAGACAGAGTTTAGGGGTTAGGGGTATAGATACATGATTTGTCTGGTTTGAATATGTCTAGACATTGTTTATCAACTTTAATGCTTACTATATGACATAAGAAAAATAATGTCATGTAAATGAGTTAACTTGGATTTCCTACCCTTGAATCCATAGGAAACTTTGTTCTAATGCACTATAATAATCAACCGAGTTTTTACACCAACAGGTCTGTCACTTACGTGTGGTGCCCACGCGTGAGGTCCACACTTCAGTGAGCACAAGTCACGTGCAATAGGTACGCAAACTCCCAGCCATCTTCTTTGTCAAGAGAAGACGCATCAGGATGCGTATTGGAAGTCTGTGGGTCCTTCTGGATCCTTCGGTTGTCCCTCTCACAAAAAAAAACAAATCTCTCTCATTCTCGGCCTCGCTCGACTCGCTCGCTCACACAAAGTCAACATCATCACCCGAAAAAGGGGAGACACCATAATTCTCTCCCTTCTTCTCTCCTTCCTCCGAGTGATCCCTCTTCCTCCGAGTTTCACTCGACGGGCAAACACACTTGTGCTGCATAGTAATAATAAAAAGGTATAGAAAAATCAACCTACGAATCTATAATTAAATAGGTTAGTAATAATAAAAATGTAGAAAAATCAACCTACGAATCTATAATTAAATAGGTTAAACTAGGGTTTTGCCCACTACTACAGATCAAGGTTCAAACCTTGTTTATCAACTTGAATATGCTTACTATATGACATAAGAAGACTATGTACTTTGGTTTTCATTTTTCTGATTTTTTAAATTTTCTGCGCATTTGAATCTTGGTCAAATCCTAGGTTTGACCAAGATTAGACAAGTTTAACACGTGAAAACGAATAAGTAAGCCTGGATCCTTCTTAGTCACTCTAAAATGAAGCATTTTGGGATGTTCTTGAAATTTCCATGTTTGAAACCCAAAACGACCTCTCTTCATGCTACACTTCATAAGATCGACCGAGTTTAGGGTTAGGGGTAGATACATGATTTGTATGGTTTGAATATGTCCAAACCTTGTTAATTTATCAACTTGAATGCTTACTATATGACATAAGAAGACTATATGCTTTTGTTTTTCATTTTTCTGATTTTTTTTTGAATTTTATGCCCATATATTTGAATCTTGGTCAAATCATATGTTTGACAAAGATTTAAACAAGTTTAAATTGTGAAAATGAAAAGGTAAGCATGGATCCTTATTAGTCACACTCTAAATTAAATCTTTTGGGAGGTTCTTGAAATTTCCATGTTTGAAACCCAAAACCACTTCTCTTCATGATTGACTTCATAAGAAAGAGTTTAGGGTTTTAGGGGTAGATATATACATGATTTTTCTGGTTTGAATATGTCTAGACCTGGTTTATCAGTTGAATGCTTACTATACATATGACATATATAAGAATGCTATGTGCTTTGGTTTTTCATTCTCTTTTGATTTTTTTTCTAAATTTTTATGCCCATTTGAATCTTGGTCAAAATCTTTGGTTTGACAAGGATTTAAACAAGTTTAAAACATGAAAATGAAAAAGGGAAGTCTGTATATCCTTCTTTTAGTAACTCTAAAATGGAAGCTTTTGGGATGTTCTTGAAATTTCCATGTTTGAAACCGAAAACGACTTCCCTTCATGCTAGACTTCATAAGATCGACAGGGGGTAGATACATGATTTGTCTGGTTTGGATATATCTAGACCTTGTTAATTTATCAACTTGAATGCTTACGATATGACATAAGAAGACAATGTGATTTGGTTTTTCAATTTTCTGATTTTTTTGAATATTGTGCCCACCCATTTGTATCTTCATGAAATCCTAGGTTTTACCAAGATAATTTAAACAAGTTTAAAACATGAAAACGAAAAGGGAAACATGTAACCTTCTAGTCACTCTAAAATGAAGTTTTTGGGAGGTTTTTGAAATTTCCATGTTTGAAACCCAAAACCACTTCTCTTCATGCTTGACTTCATAAGACAAAGTTTAGGGTTAGGGGTATAGATACATGATTTGTATGGTTTGAATATGTCCAAACCTTGTTTATCAACTTGAATATGCTTACTATATGACATAAGAAGACTATGTACTTTGGTTTTTCATTTTTCTGATCTTTTTTTAATTTTCTGCACATTTGAATCATATCTTGGTCAAATCCTAGGTTTGACCAAGATTTAGACAAGTTTAACACGTGAAAACGAATAAGTAAGCCTGGATCCTTCTTAGTCACTCTAAAATGAAGCTTTTGGGAGGTTCTTGAAATTTCCATGTTTGAAACCCAAAACCACTTCTCTTCATGATTGACTGAGTTTAATTATATAGGATTTTAGGGGTAGATATATACATGATTTTTCTGGTTTGAATATATATGTCTAGACCTTGTTTATCAACTTGAATGCTTACTATACATATGACATATCTAAGAATGCTATGTGCTTTGGTTTTTCATTCTTTTGATTTTTTTCTGAATTTTTAGGGCCATTTGAATCTTGGTCAAATCATTGGTTTGACCAAGATTTAAACAAGTTTAAAACATGAAAATGAAAAGGGAAGTCTGTATCCTTCTTAGTCACTCTAAAATGAAGCTTTTGGGATGTTCTTGAAATTTCAATGTTTGAAACCCAAAACGACTTCCCTTCATGCTAGACTTCATAAGATCGAAAGGGGCTAGATACATGATTTGTCTGGTTTGGATATATCTAGACCTTGTTTATCAACTTGATTGCTTACGATATGACATAAGAAGACTATGTGATTTGGTTTTTCATTTTTCTGATTTTTTTGAACATTGTGCCCACCCATTTGTATCTTCATGAAATCCTAGGTTTGACCAAGCTAATTTAAACAAGTTTAAAACATGAAAATGAAAAGGGAAGCATGTAACCTTCTCAGTCACTCTAAAATGAAGTTTTTGGGAGGTTTTTGAAATTTCCATGTTTGAAACCCAAAACCACTTCTCTTCATGCTTGACTTCATAAGACAAAGTTTAGGGTTAGGGGGTATATATAGATACATGATTTGTATGGTTTGAATATGTCCAAACCTTTTGTTTATCAACTTGAATATGCTTACTATATGACATAAGAAGACTATGTACTTTGGTTTTTCATTTTTCTGATTTTTTTAATTTTCTGCGCATTTGAATCATATCTTGGTCAAATCCTAGGTTTGACCAAGATTTAGACAAGTTTAACACGTGAAAACGAATAAGTAAGCCTGGATCCTTCTTAGTCACTCTAAAATGAAGCTTTTGGGAGGTTCTTGAAATTTCCATGTTTGAAACCCAAAACCACTTCTCTTCATGATTGACTGAGTTTAATTATATAGGGTTTTAGGGGTAGATATATACATGATTTTTCTGGTTTGAATATATATGTCTAGAGACCTTGTTTATCAACTTGAATGCTTACTATACATATGACATATCTAAGAATGCTATGTGCTTTGGTTTTTCATTCTTTTGATTTTTTTCTGAATTTTTAGGGCCATTTGAATCTTGGTCAAATCCTTGGTTTGACCAAGATTTAAACAAGTTTAAAACATGAAAATGAAAAGGGAAGTCTGTATCCTTCTTAGTCACTCTAAAATGAAGCTTAATTTTGGGATGTTCTTGAAATTTCAATGTTTGAAACCCAAAACGACTTCCCTTCATGCTAGACTTCATAAGATCGAAAGGGGGTAGATACACGATTTGTCTGGTTTGGATATATCTAGACCTTGTTTATCAACTTGATTGCTTACGATATGACATAAGAAGACTATGTGATTTGGTTTTCCATTTTTCTGATTTTTTTGAACATTGTGCCCACCCATTTGTATCTTCGTCAAATCCTAGGTTTGACCAAGATAATTAAAACAAGTTTTATAAAACATGAAAATGAAAAGGGAAGCATGTATCCTTCTTAGGCACTCTAAAATGAAGCTTTTGGGAGTTTTTTGAAATTTCCATGTTTGAAACCCAAAACCACATCTCTTCACATGCTTGACTTCATAAGACAGAGTTTAGGGGTTAGGGGTATAGATACATGATTTGTCTGGTTTGAATATGTCTAGACATTGTTTATCAACTTTAATGCTTACTATATGACATAAGAAAAATAATGTCATGTAAATGAGTTAACTTGGATTTCCTACCCTTGAATCCATAGGAAACTTTGTTCTAATGCACTATAATAATCAACCGAGTTTTTACACCAACAGGTCTGTCACTTACGTGTGGTGCCCACGCGTGAGGTCCCACACTTCAGTGAGCACAAGTCACGTGCAATAGGTACGCAAACTCCCAGCCATCTTCTTTGTCAAGAGAAGACGCATCAGGATGCGTATTGGAAGTCTGTGGGTCCTTCTGGATCCTTCGGTTGTCCCTCTCACAAAAAAACAAATCTCTCTCATTCTCGGCCTCTCTCGACTCGCTCGCTCGCTCGCTCGCTCGCACCTCCTGCGCACTGACAAACCCTGCACAAAAGTCAACATCATCACCCGAAAAAGGGGAGACACCATAATTCTCTCCCTTCTTCTCTCCTTCCTCCGAGTGATCCCTCTTCCTCCGAGTTTCACTCGACGGGCAAACACACTTGTGCTGCATAGTAATAATAAAAAGGTATAGAAAAATCAACCTACGAATCTATAATTAAATAGGTTAGTAATAATAAAAATGTAGAAAAATCAACCTACGAATCTATAATTAAATAGGTTAAACTAGGGTTTTGCCCACTACTACAGATCAAGGTTCAAACCTTGTTTATCAACTTGAATATGCTTACTATATGACATAAGAAGACTATGTACTTTGGTTTTCATTTTTCTGATTTTTTAAATTTTCTGCGCATTTGAATCTTGGTCAAATCCTAGGTTTGACCAAGATTAGACAAGTTTAACACGTGAAAACGAATAAGTAAGCCTGGATCCTTCTTAGTCACTCTAAAATGAAGCATTTTGGGATGTTCTTGAAATTTCCATGTTTGAAACCCAAAACGACCTCTCTTCATGCTACACTTCATAAGATCGACCGAGTTTAGGGTTAGGGGTAGATACATGATTTGTATGGTTTGAATATGTCCAAACCTTGTTAATTTATCAACTTGAATGCTTACTATATGACATAAGAAGACTATATGCTTTTGTTTTTCATTTTTCTGATTTTTTTTGAATTTTATGCCCATATATTTGAATCTTGGTCAAATCATATGTTTGACAAAGATTTAAACAAGTTTAAATTGTGAAAATGAAAAGGTAAGCATGGATCCTTATTAGTCACACTCTAAATTAAATCTTTTGGGAGGTTCTTGAAATTTCCATGTTTGAAACCCAAAACCACTTCTCTTCATGATTGACTTCATAAGAAAGAGTTTAGGGTTTTAGGGGTAGATATATACATGATTTTTCTGGTTTGAATATGTCTAGACCTGGTTTATCAACTTGAATGCTTACTATACATATGACATATATAAGAATGCTATGTGCTTTGGTTTTTCATTCTCTTTTGATTTTTTTTCTAAATTTTTATGCCCATTTGAATCTTGGTCAAAATCTTTGGTTTGACAAGGATTTAAACAAGTTTAAAACATGAAAATGAAAAAGGGAAGTCTGTATATCCTTCTTTTAGTAACTCTAAAATGGAAGCTTTTGGGATGTTCTTGAAATTTCCATGTTTGAAACCGAAAACGACTTCCCTTCATGCTAGACTTCATAAGATCGACAGGGGGTAGATACATGATTTGTCTGGTTTGGATATATCTAGACCTTGTTAATTTATCAACTTGAATGCTTACGATATGACATAAGAAGACAATGTGATTTGGTTTTTCAATTTTCTGATTTTTTTGAATATTGTGCCCACCCATTTGTATCTTCATGAAATCCTAGGTTTTACCAAGATAATTTAAACAAGTTTAAAACATGAAAACGAAAAGGGAAACATGTAACCTTCTCAGTCACTCTAAAATGAAGTTTTTGGGAGGTTTTTGAAATTTCCATGTTTGAAACCCAAAACCACTTCTCTTCATGCTTGACTTCATAAGACAAAGTTTAGGGTTAGGGGGTAGATACATGATTTGTATGGTTTGAATATGTCCAAACCTTGTTTATCAACTTGAATATGCTTACTATATGACATAAGAAGACTATGTACTTTGGTTTTTCATTTTTCTGATTTTTTTAATTTTCTGCACATTTGAATCATATCTTGGTCAAATCCTAGGTTTGACCAAGATTTAGACAAGTTTAACACGTGAAAACGAATAAGTAAGCCTGGATCCTTCTTAGTCACTCTAAAATGAAGCTTTTGGGAGGTTCTTGAAATTTCCATGTTTGAAACCCAAAACCACTTCTCTTCATGATTGACTGAGTTTAATTATATAGGATTTTAGGGGTAGATATATACATGATTTTTCTGGTTTGAATATATATGTCTAGACCTTGTTTATCAACTTGAATGCTTACTATACATATGACATATCTAAGAATGCTATGTGCTTTGGTTTTTCATTCTTTTGATTTTTTTCTGAATTTTTAGGGCCATTTGAATCTTGGTCAAATCATTGGTTTGACCAAGATTTAAACAAGTTTAAAACATGAAAATGAAAAGGGAAGTCTGTATCCTTCTTAGTCACTCTAAAATGAAGCTTTTGGGATGTTCTTGAAATTTCAATGTTTGAAACCCAAAACGACTTCCCTTCATGCTAGACTTCATAAGATCGAAAGGGGCTAGATACATGATTTGTCTGGTTTGGATATATCTAGACCTTGTTTATCAACTTGATTGCTTACGATATGACATAAGAAGACTATGTGATTTGGTTTTTCATTTTTCTGATTTTTTTGAACATTGTGCCCACCCATTTGTATCTTCATGAAATCCTAGGTTTGACCAAGCTAATTTAAACAAGTTTAAAACATGAAAATGAAAAGGGAAGCATGTAACCTTCTCAGTCACTCTAAAATGAAGTTTTTGGGAGGTTTTTGAAATTTCCATGTTTGAAACCCAAAACCACTTCTCTTCATGCTTGACTTCATAAGACAAAGTTTAGGGTTAGGGGGTATATATAGATACATGATTTGTATGGTTTGAATATGTCCAAACCTTTTGTTTATCAACTTGAATATGCTTACTATATGACATAAGAAGACTATGTACTTTGGTTTTTCATTTTTCTGATTTTTTTAATTTTCTGCGCATTTGAATCATATCTTGGTCAAATCCTAGGTTTGACCAAGATTTAGACAAGTTTAACACGTGAAAACGAATAAGTAAGCCTGGATCCTTCTTAGTCACTCTAAAATGAAGCTTTTGGGAGGTTCTTGAAATTTCCATGTTTGAAACCCAAAACCACTTCTCTTCATGATTGACTGAGTTTAATTATATAGGGTTTTAGGGGTAGATATATACATGATTTTTCTGGTTTGAATATATATGTCTAGAGACCTTGTTTATCAACTTGAATGCTTACTATACATATGACATATCTAAGAATGCTATGTGCTTTGGTTTTTCATTCTTTTGATTTTTTTCTGAATTTTTAGGGCCATTTGAATCTTGGTCAAATCCTTGGTTTGACCAAGATTTAAACAAGTTTAAAACATGAAAATGAAAAGGGAAGTCTGTATCCTTCTTAGTCACTCTAAAATGAAGCTTAATTTTGGGATGTTCTTGAAATTTCAATGTTTGAAACCCAAAACGACTTCCCTTCATGCTAGACTTCATAAGATCGAAAGGGGGTAGATACACGATTTGTCTGGTTTGGATATATCTAGACCTTGTTTATCAACTTGATTGCTTACGATATGACATAAGAAGACTATGTGATTTGGTTTTCCATTTTTCTGATTTTTTTGAACATTTTGCCCACCCATTTGTATCTTCGTCAAATCCTAGGTTTGACCAAGATAATTAAAACAAGTTTTATAAAACATGAAAATGAAAAGGGAAGCATGTATCCTTCTTAGGCACTCTAAAATGAAGCTTTTGGGAGTTTTTGAAATTTCCATGTTTGAAACCCAAAACCACATCTCTTCACATGCTTGACTTCATAAGACAGAGTTTAGGGGTTAGGGGTATAGATACATGATTTGTCTGGTTTGAATATGTCTAGACATTGTTTATCAACTTTAATGCTTACTATATGACATAAGAAAAATAATGTCATGTAAATGAGTTAACTTGGATTTCCTACCCTTGAATCCATAGGAAACTTTGTTCTAATGCACTATAATAATCAACCGAGTTTTTACACCAACAGGTCTGTCACTTACGTGTGGTGCCCACGCGTGAGGTCCCACACTTCAGTGAGCACAAGTCACGTGCAATAGGTACGCAAACTCCCAGCCATCTTCTTTGTCAAGAGAAGACGCATCAGGATGCGTATTGGAAGTCTGTGGGTCCTTCTGGATCCTTCGGTTGTCCCTCTCACAAAAAAAAACAAATCTCTCTCATTCTCGGCCTCTCTCGACTCGCTCGCTCGCTCGCTCGCTCGCACCTCCTGCTCACTGACAAACCCTGCACAAAAGTCAACATCATCACCCGAAAAAGGGGAGACACCATAATTCTCTCCCTTCTTCTCTCCTTCCTCCGAGTGATCCCTCTTCCTCCGAGTTTCACTCGACGGGCAAACACACTTGTGCTGCATAGTAATAATAAAAAGGTATAGAAAAATCAACCTACGAATCTATAATTAAATAGGTTAGTAATAATAAAAATGTAGAAAAATCAACCTACGAATCTATAATTAAATAGGTTAAACTAGGGTTTTGCCCACTACTACAGATCAAGGTTCAAACCTTGTTTATCAACTTGAATATGCTTACTATATGACATAAGAAGACTATGTACTTTGGTTTTCATTTTTCTGATTTTTTAAATTTTCTGCGCATTTGAATCTTGGTCAAATCCTAGGTTTGACCAAGATTAGACAAGTTTAACACGTGAAAACGAATAAGTAAGCCTGGATCCTTCTTAGTCACTCTAAAATGAAGCATTTTGGGATGTTCTTGAAATTTCCATGTTTGAAACCCAAAACGACCTCTCTTCATGCTACACTTCATAAGATCGACCGAGTTTAGGGTTAGGGGTAGATACATGATTTGTATGGTTTGAATATGTCCAAACCTTGTTAATTTATCAACTTGAATGCTTACTATATGACATAAGAAGACTATATGCTTTTGTTTTTCATTTTTCTGATTTTTTTTTGAATTTTATGCCCATATATTTGAATCTTGGTCAAATCATATGTTTGACAAAGATTTAAACAAGTTTAAATTGTGAAAATGAAAAGGTAAGCATGGATCCTTATTAGTCACACTCTAAATTAAATCTTTTGGGAGGTTCTTGAAATTTCCATGTTTGAAACCCAAAACCACTTCTCTTCATGATTGACTTCATAAGAAAGAGTTTAGGGTTTTAGGGGTAGATATATACATGATTTTTCTGGTTTGAATATGTCTAGACCTGGTTTATCAACTTGAATGCTTACTATACATATGACATATATAAGAATGCTATGTGCTTTGGTTTTTCATTCTCTTTTGATTTTTTTTCTAAATTTTTATGCCCATTTGAATCTTGGTCAAAATCTTTGGTTTGACAAGGATTTAAACAAGTTTAAAACATGAAAATGAAAAAGGGAAGTCTGTATATCCTTCTTTTAGTAACTCTAAAATGGAAGCTTTTGGGATGTTCTTGAAATTTCCATGTTTGAAACCGAAAACGACTTCCCTTCATGCTAGACTTCATAAGATCGACAGGGGGTAGATACATGATTTGTCTGGTTTGGATATATCTAGACCTTGTTAATTTATCAACTTGAATGCTTACCATATATATGACATAAGAAGACAATGTGATTTGGTTTTTCAATTTTCTGATTTTTTTGAATATTGTGCCCACCCATTTGTATCTTCATGAAATCCTAGGTTTTACCAAGATAATTTAAACAAGTTTAAAACATGAAAACGAAAAGGGAAACATGTAACCTTCTCAGTCACTCTAAAATGAAGTTTTTGGGAGGTTTTTGAAATTTCCATGTTTGAAACCCAAAACCACTTCTCTTCATGCTTGACTTCATAAGACAAAGTTTAGGGTTAGGGGTATAGATACATGATTTGTATGGTTTGAATATGTCCAAACCTTGTTTATCAACTTGAATATGCTTACTATATGACATAAGAAGACTATGTACTTTGGTTTTTCATTTTTCTGATTTTTTTAATTTTCTGCACATTTGAATCATATCTTGGTCAAATCCTAGGTTTGACCAAGATTTAGACAAGTTTAACACGTGAAAATGAATAAGTAAGCCTGGATCCTTCTTAGTCACTCTAAAATGAAGCTTTTGGGAGGTTCTTGAAATTTCCATGTTTGAAACCCAAAACCACTTCTCTTCATGATTGACTGAGTTTAATTATATAGGGTTTTAGGGGTAGATATATACATGATTTTTCTGGTTTGAATATATATGTCTAGAGACCTTGTTTATCAACTTGAATGCTTACTATACATATGACATATCTAAGAATGCTATGTGCTTTGGTTTTTCATTCTTTTGATTTTTTTCTGAATTTTTAGGGCCATTTGAATCTTGGTCAAATCATTGGTTTGACCAAGATTTAAACAAGTTTAAAACATGAAAATGAAAAGGGAAGTCTGTATCCTTCTTAGTCACTCTAAAATGAAGCTTTTGGGATGTTCTTGAAATTTCAATGTTTGAAACCCAAAACGACTTCCCTTCATGCTAGACTTCATAAGATCGAAAGGGGGTAGATACATGATTTGTCTGGTTTGGATATATCTAGACCTTGTTTATCAACTTGATTGCTTACGATATGACATAAGAAGACTATGTGATTTGGTTTTTCATTTTTCTGATTTTTTTGAACATTGTGCCCACCCATTTGTATCTTCATGAAATCCTAGGTTTGACCAAGCTAATTTAAACAAGTTTAAAACATGAAAATGAAAAGGGAAGCATGTAACCTTCTCAGTCACTCTAAAATGAAGTTTTTGGGAGGTTTTTGAAATTTCCATGTTTGAAACCCAAAACCACTTCTCTTCATGCTTGACTTCATAAGACAAAGTTTAGGGTTAGGGGGTATATATAGATACATGATTTGTATGGTTTGAATATGTCCAAACCTTTTGTTTATCAACTTGAATATGCTTACTATATGACATAAGAAGACTATGTACTTTGGTTTTTCATTTTTCTGATTTTTTTAATTTTCTGCGCATTTGAATCATATCTTGGTCAAATCCTAGGTTTGACCAAGATTTAGACAAGTTTAACACGTGAAAACGAATAAGTAAGCCTGGATCCTTCTTAGTCACTCTAAAATGAAGCTTTTGGGAGGTTCTTGAAATTTCCATGTTTGAAACCCAAAACCACTTCTCTTCATGATTGACTGAGTTTAATTATATAGGGTTTTAGGGGTAGATATATACATGATTTTTCTGGTTTGAATATATATGTCTAGAGACCTTGTTTATCAACTTGAATGCTTACTATACATATGACATATCTAAGAATGCTATGTGCTTTGGTTTTTCATTCTTTTGATTTTTTTCTGAATTTTTAGGGCCATTTGAATCTTGGTCAAATCATTGGTTTGACCAAGATTTAAACAAGTTTAAAACATGAAAATGAAAAGGGAAGTCTGTATCCTTCTTAGTCACTCTAAAATGAAGCTTAATTTTGGGATGTTCTTGAAATTTCAATGTTTGAAACCCAAAACGACTTCCCTTCATGCTAGACTTCATAAGATCGAAAGGGGGTAGATACACGATTTGTCTGGTTTGGATATATCTAGACCTTGTTTATCAACTTGATTGCTTACGATATGACATAAGAAGACTATGTGATTTGGTTTTTCATTTTTCTGATTTTTTTGAACATTGTGCCCACCCATTTGTATCTTCGTCAAATCCTAGGTTTGACCAAGATAATTAAAACAAGTTTTATAAAACATGAAAATGAAAAGGGAAGCATGTATCCTTCTTAGGCACTCTAAAATGAAGCTTTTGGGAGTTTTTTGAAATTTCCATGTTTGAAACCCAAAACCACATCTGTTCACATGCTTGACTTCATAAGACAGAGTTTAGGGGTTAGGGGTATAGATACATGATTTGTCTGGTTTGAATATGTCTAGACATTGTTTATCAACTTTAATGCTTACTATATGACATAAGAAAAATAATGTCATGTAAATGAGTTAACTTGGATTTCCTACCCTTGAATCCATAGGAAACTTTGTTCTAATGCACTATAATAATCAACCGAGTTTTTACACCAACAGGTCTGTCACTTACGTGTGGTGCCCACGCGTGAGGTCCCACACTTCAGTGAGCACAAGTCACGTGCAATAGGTACGCAAACTCCCAGCCATCTTCTTTGTCAAGAGAAGACGCATCAGGATGCGTATTGGAAGTCTGTGGGTCCTTCTGGATCCTTCGGTTGTCCCTCTCACAAAAAAAACAAATCTCTCTCATTCTCGGCCTCTCTCGACTCGCTCGCTCGCTCGCTCGCACCTCCTGCTCACTGACAAACCCTGCACAAAAGTCAACATCATCACCCGAAAAAGGGGAGACACCATAATTCTCTCCCTTCTTCTCTCCTTCCTCCGAGTGATCCCTCTTCCTCCGAGTTTCACTCGACGGGCAAACACACTTGTGCTGCATAGTAATAATAAAAAGGTATAGAAAAATCAACCTACGAATCTATAATTAAATAGGTTAGTAATAATAAAAATGTAGAAAAATCAACCTACGAATCTATAATTAAATAGGTTAAACTAGGGTTTTGCCCACTACTACAGATCAAGGTTCAAACCTTGTTTATCAACTTGAATATGCTTACTATATGACATAAGAAGACTATGTACTTTGGTTTTCATTTTTCTGATTTTTTAAATTTTCTGCGCATTTGAATCTTGGTCAAATCCTAGGTTTGACCAAGATTAGACAAGTTTAACACGTGAAAACGAATAAGTAAGCCTGGATCCTTCTTAGTCACTCTAAAATGAAGCATTTTGGGATGTTCTTGAAATTTCCATGTTTGAAACCCAAAACGACCTCTCTTCATGCTACACTTCATAAGATCGACCGAGTTTAGGGTTAGGGGTAGATACATGATTTGTATGGTTTGAATATGTCCAAACCTTGTTAATTTATCAACTTGAATGCTTACTATATGACATAAGAAGACTATATGCTTTTGTTTTTCATTTTTCTGATTTTTTTTTGAATTTTATGCCCATATATTTGAATCTTGGTCAAATCATATGTTTGACAAAGATTTAAACAAGTTTAAATTGTGAAAATGAAAAGGTAAGCATGGATCCTTATTAGTCACACTCTAAATTAAATCTTTTGGGAGGTTCTTGAAATTTCCATGTTTGAAACCCAAAACCACTTCTCTTCATGATTGACTTCATAAGAAAGAGTTTAGGGTTTTAGGGGTAGATATATACATGATTTTTCTGGTTTGAATATGTCTAGACCTGGTTTATCAACTTGAATGCTTACTATACATATGACATATATAAGAATGCTATGTGCTTTGGTTTTTCATTCTCTTTTGATTTTTTTTCTAAATTTTTATGCCCATTTGAATCTTGGTCAAAATCTTTGGTTTGACAAGGATTTAAACAAGTTTAAAACATGAAAATGAAAAAGGGAAGTCTGTATATCCTTCTTAGTAACTCTAAAATGGAAGCTTTTGGGATGTTCTTGAAATTTCCATGTTTGAAACCGAAAACGACTTCCCTTCATGCTAGACTTCATAAGATCGACAGGGGGTAGATACATGATTTGTCTGGTTTGGATATATCTAGACCTTGTTAATTTATCAACTTGAATGCTTACCATATGACATAAGAAGACAATGTGATTTGGTTTTTCAATTTTCTGATTTTTTTGAATATTGTGCCCACCCATTTGTATCTTCATGAAATCCTAGGTTTTACCAAGATAATTTAAACAAGTTTAAAACATGAAAACGAAAAGGGAAACATGTAACCTTCTCAGTCACTCTAAAATGAAGTTTTTGGGAGGTTTTTGAAATTTCCATGTTTGCAACCCAAAACCACTTCTCTTCATGCTTGACTTCATAAGACAAAGTTTAGGGTTAGGGGTATAGATACATGATTTGTATGGTTTGAATATGTCCAAACCTTGTTTATCAACTTGAATATGCTTACTATATGACATAAGAAGACTATGTACTTTGGTTTTTCATTTTTCTGATTTTTTTAATTTTCTGCACATTTGAATCATATCTTGGTCAAATCCTAGGTTTGACCAAGATTTAGACAAGTTTAACACGTGAAAACGAATAAGTAAGCCTGGATCCTTCTTAGTCACTCTAAAATGAAGCTTTTGGGAGGTTCTTGAAATTTCCATGTTTGAAACCCAAAACCACTTCTCTTCATGATTGACTGAGTTTAATTATATAGGGTTTTAGGGGTAGATATATACATGATTTTTCTGGTTTGAATATATATGTCTAGAGACCTTGTTTATCAACTTGAATGCTTACTATACATATGACATATCTAAGAATGCTATGTGCTTTGGTTTTTCATTCTTTTGATTTTTTTTCTGAATTTTTAGGGCCATTTGAATCTTGGTCAAATCATTGGTTTGGCCAAGATTTAAACAAGTTTAAAACATGAAAATGAAAAGGGAAGTCTATATCCTTCTTAGTCACTCTAAAATGAAGCTTTTGGGATGTTCTTGAAATTTCAATGTTTGAAACCCAAAACGACTTCCCTTCATGCTAGACTTCATAAGATCGAAAGGGGGTAGATACATGATTTGTCTGGTTTGGATATATCTAGACCTTGTTTATCAACTTGATTGCTTACGATATGACATAAGAAGACTATGTGATTTGGTTTTTCATTTTTCTGATTTTTTTGAACATTGTGCCCACCCATTTGTATCTTCATGAAATCCTAGGTTTGACCAAGCTAATTTAAACAAGTTTAAAACATGAAAATGAAAAGGGAAGCATGTAACCTTCTCAGTCACTCTAAAGTGAAGTTTTTGGGAGGTTTTTGAAATTTCCATGTTTGAAACCCAAAACCACTTCTCTTCATGCTTGACTTCATAAGACAAAGTTTAGGGTTAGGGGGTATATATAGATACATGATTTGTATGGTTTGAATATGTCCAAACCTTTTGTTTATCAACTTGAATATGCTTACTATATGACATAAGAAGACTATGTACTTTGGTTTTTCATTTTTCTGATTTTTTTAATTTTCTTTTGAATCATATCTTGGTCAAATCCTAGGTTTTACCAAGATTTAGACAAGTTTAACACGTGAAAACGAATAAGTAAGCCTGGATCCTTCTTATTCACTCTAAAATGAAGCTTTTGGGAGGTTCTTGAAATTTCCATGTTTGAAACCCAAAACCACTTCTCTTCATGATTGACTGAGTTTAATTAGGGTTTTAGGGGTAGATATATACATGATTTTTCTGGTTTGAATATATATGTCTAGACCTTGTTTATCAACTTGAATGCTTACTATACATATGACATAAGAATGCTATGTGCTTTGGTTTTTCATTCTTTTGATTTTTTCTGAATTTTTAGGGCCATTTGAATCTTGGTCAAATCCTTGGTTTGACCAAGATTTAAACAAGTTTAAAACATGAAAATGAAAAGGGAAGTCTGTATCCTTCTTAGTCACTCTAAAATGAAGCTTTTGGGATGTTCTTGAAATTTCAATGTTTGAAACCCAAAACGACTTCCCTTCATGCTAGACTTCATAAGATCGAAAGGGGGTAGATACACGATTTGTCTGGTTTGGATATATCTAGACCTTGTTTATCAACTTGATTGCTTACGATATGACATAAGAAGACTATGTGATTTGGTTTTCCATTTTTCTGATTTTTTTAATTTTTTGCCCACCCATTTGTATCTTCGTCAAATCCTAGGTTTGACCAAGATAATTAAAACAAGTTTTATAAAACATGAAAATGAAAAGGGAAGCATGTAACCTTCTTAGTCACTCTAAAATGAAGTTTTTGGGAGGTTTTTGAAATTTCCATGTTTGAAACCCAAAACCACTTCTCTTCATGCTTGACTTCATAAGACAAAGTTTAGGGTTAGGGGGTATATATAGATACATGATTTGTATGGTTTGAATATGTCCAAACCTTTTGTTTATCAACTTGAATATGCTTACTATATGACATAAGAAGACTATGTACTTTGGTTTTTCATTTTTCTGATTTTTTTTAATTTTCTGCGCATTTGAATCATATCTTGGTCAAATCCTAGGTTTGACCAAGATTTAGACAAGTTTAACACGTGAAAACGAATAAGTAAGCCCGG
Organism: Lolium multiflorum; assembly: GCA_030979885.1. Lineage (NCBI taxonomy): Eukaryota > Viridiplantae > Streptophyta > Magnoliopsida > Poales > Poaceae > Lolium > Lolium multiflorum. Next base: position 94,588,766 of record CM061748.1, read on the forward strand.
ATCCTTCTTAGTCACTCAAAATGAAGCTTTTGGGAGGTTCTTGAAATTTCCATGTTTGAAACCCAAAACCACTTCTCTTCATGATTGACTGAGTTTAATTATATAGGGTTTTAGGGGTAGATATATACATGATTTTTCTGGTTTGAATATATATGTCTAGAGACCTTGTTTATCAACTTGAATGCTTACTATACATATGACATATCTAAGAATGCTATGTGCTTTGGTTTTTCATTCTTTTGATTTTTTTTTAAATTTTTAGGGCCATTTGAATCTTGGTCAAATCATTGGTTTGACCAAGATTTAAACAAGTTTAAAACATGAAAATGAAAAGGGAAGTCTGTATCCTTCTTAGTCACTCTAAAATGAAGCTTAATTTTGGGATGTTCTTGAAATTTCAATGTTTGAAACCCAAAACGACTTCTTCATGCTAGACTTCATAAGATCGAAAGGGGGTAGATACACGATTTGTCTGGTTTGGATATATCTAGACCTTGTTTATCAACTTGATTGCTTACGATATGACATAAGAAGACTATGTGATTTGGTTTTTCATTTTTCTGATTTTTTTGAACATTGTGCCCACCCATTTGTATCTTCGTCAAATCCTAGGTTTGACCAAGATAATTAAAACAAGTTTTATAAAACATGAAAATGAAAAGGGAAGCATGTATCCTTCTTAGGCACTCTAAAATGAAGCTTTTGGGAGTTTTTTGAAATTTCCATGTTTGAAACCCAAAACCACATCTCTTCACATGCTTGACTTCATAAGACAGAGTTTAGGGGTTAGGGGTATAGATACATGATTTGTCTGGTTTGAATATGTTTAGACATTGTTTATCAACTTTAATGCTTACTATATGACATAAGAAAAATAATGTCATGTAAATGAGTTAACTTGGATTTCCTACCCTTGAATCCATAGGAAACTTTGTTCTAATGCACTATAATAATCAACCGAGTTTTTACACCAACAGGTCTGTCACTTACGTGTGGTGCCCACGCGTGAGGTCCCACACTTCAGTGAGCACAAGTCACGTGCAATAGGTACGCAAACTCCCAGCCATCTTCTTTGTCAAGAGAAGACGCATCAGATGCGTATTGGAAGTCTGTGGGTCCTTCTGGATCCTTCGGTTGTCCCTCTCACAAAAACAAATCTCTCATTCTCGGCCTCTCTCGACTCGCTCGCCCTCGCACCTCCTGCGCACTGACAAACCCTGCACAAAAGTCAACATCATCACCCGAAAAGGGGAGACACCATAATTCTCTCCCTTCTTCTCTCCTTCCTCCGAGTGATCCCTCTTCCTCCGAGTTTCACTCGACGGGCAAACACACTTGTGCTGCATAGTAATAATAAAAAGGTATAGAAAAATCAACCTACGAATCTATAATTAAATAGGTTAGTAATAATAAAAATGTAGAAAAATCAACCTACGAATCTATAATTAAATAGGTTAAACTAGGGTTTTGCCCACTACTACAGATCAAGGTTCAAACCTTGTTTATCAACTTGAATATGCTTACTATATGACATAAGAAGACTATGTACTTTGGTTTTCATTTTTCTGATTTTTTAAATTTTCTGCGCATTTGAATCTTGGTCAAATCCTAGGTTTGACCAAGATTAGACAAGTTTAACACGTGAAAACGAATAAGTAAGCCTGGATCCTTCTTAGTCACTCTAAAATGAAGCATTTTGGGATGTTCTTGAAATTTCCATGTTTGAAACCCAAAACGACCTCTCTTCATGCTACACTTCATAAGATCGACCGAGTTTAGGGTTAGGGGTAGATACATGATTTGTATGGTTTGAATATGTCCAAACCTTGTTAATTTATCAACTTGAATGCTTACTATATGACATAAGAAGACTATATGCTTTTGTTTTTCATTTTTCTGATTTTTTTTTGAATTTTATGCCCATATATTTGAATCTTGGTCAAATCATATGTTTGACAAAGATTTAAACAAGTTTAAATTGTGAAAATGAAAAGGTAAGCATGGATCCTTATTAGTCACACTCTAAATTAAATCTTTTGGGAGGTTCTTGAAATTTCCATGTTTGAAACCCAAAACCACTTCTCTTCATGATTGACTTCATAAGAAAGAGTTTAGGGTTTTAGGGGTAGATATATACATGATTTTTCTGGTTTGAATATGTCTAGACCTGGTTTATCAACTTGAATGCTTACTATACATATGACATATATAAGAATGCTATGTGCTTTGGTTTTTCATTCTCTTTTGATTTTTTTTCTAAATTTTTATGCCCATTTGAATCTTGGTCAAAATCTTTGGTTTGACAAGGATTTAAACAAGTTTAAAACATGAAAATGAAAAAGGGAAGTCTGTATATCCTTCTTTTAGTAACTCTAAAATGGAAGCTTTTGGGATGTTCTTGAAATTTCCATGTTTGAAACCGAAAACGACTTCCCTTCATGCTAGACTTCATAAGATCGACAGGGGGTAACGTAGATACATGATTTGTCTGGTTTGGATATATCTAGACCTTGTTAATTTATCAACTTGAATGCTTACCATATGACATAAGAAGACAATGTGATTTGGTTTTTCAATTTTCTGATTTTTTTGAATATTGTGCCCACCCATTTGTATCTTCATGAAATCCTAGGTTTTACCAAGATAATTTAAACAAGTTTAAAACATGAAAACGAAAAGGGAAACATGTAACCTTCTCAGTCACTCTAAAATGAAGTTTTTGGGAGGTTTTTGAAATTTCCATGTTTGCAACCCAAAACCACTTCTCTTCATGCTTGACTTCATAAGACAAAGTTTAGGGTTAGGGGTAGATACATGGTTTGTATGGTTTGAATATGTCCAAACCTTGTTTATCAACTTGAATATGCTTACTATATGACATAAGAAGACTATGTACTTTGGTTTTTCATTTTTCTGATTTTTTTAATTTTCTGCACATTTGAATCATATCTTGGTCAAATCCTAGGTTTGACCAAGATTTAGACAAGTTTAACACGTGAAAACGAATAAGTAAGCCTGGATCCTTCTTAGTCACTCTAAAATGAAGCTTTTGGGAGGTTCTTGAAATTTCCATGTTTGAAACCCAAAACCACTTCTCTTCATGATTGACTGAGTTTAATTATATAGGGTTTTAGGGGTAGATATATACATGATTTTTCTGGTTTGAATATATATGTCTAGAGACCTTGTTTATCAACTTGAATGCTTACTATACATATGACATATCTAAGAATGCTATGTGCTTTGGTTTTTCATTCTTTTGATTTTTTTTCTGAATTTTTAGGGCCATTTGAATCTTGGTCAAATCATTGGTTTGGCCAAGATTTAAACAAGTTTAAAACATGAAAATGAAAAGGGAAGTCTATATCCTTCTTAGTCACTCTAAAATGAAGCTTTTGGGATGTTCTTGAAATTTCAATGTTTGAAACCCAAAACGACTTCCCTTCATGCTAGACTTCATAAGATCGAAAGGGGGTAGATACATGATTTGTCTGGTTTGGATATATCTAGACCTTGTTTATCAACTTGATTGCTTACGATATGACATAAGAAGACTATGTGATTTGGTTTTTCATTTTTCTGATTTTTTTGAACATTGTGCCCACCCATTTGTATCTTCATGAAATCCTAGGTTTGACCAAGCTAATTTAAACAAGTTTAAAACATGAAAATGAAAAGGGAAGCATGTAACCTTCTCAGTCACTCTAAAATGAAGTTTTTGGGAGGTTTTTGAAATTTCCATGTTTGAAACCCAAAACCACTTCTCTTCATGCTTGACTTCATAAGACAAAGTTTAGGGTTAGGGGGTATATATAGATACATGATTTGTATGGTTTGAATATGTCCAAACCTTTTGTTTATCAACTTGAATATGCTTACTATATGACATAAGAAGACTATGTACTTTGGTTTTTCATTTTTCTGATTTTTTTAATTTTCTGCGCATTTGAATCATATCTTGGTCAAATCCTAGGTTTTACCAAGATTTAGACAAGTTTAACACGTGAAAACGAATAAGTAAGCCTGGATCCTTCTTATTCACTCTAAAATGAAGCTTTTGGGAGGTTCTTGAAATTTCCATGTTTGAAACCCAAAACCACTTCTCTTCATGATTGACTGAGTTTAATTAGGGTTTTAGGGGTAGATATATACATGATTTTTCTGGTTTGAATATATATGTCTAGACCTTGTTTATCAACTTGAATGCTTACTATACATATGACATAAGAATGCTATGTGCTTTGGTTTTTCATTCTTTTGATTTTTTTCTGAATTTTTAGGGCCATTTGAATCTTGGTCAAATCCTTGGTTTGACCAAGATTTAAACAAGTTTAAAACATGAAAATGAAAAGGGAAGTCTGTATCCTTCTTAGTCACTCTAAAATGAAGCTTTTGGGATGTTCTTGAAATTTCAATGTTTGAAACCCAAAACGACTTCCCTTCATGCTAGACTTCATAAGATCGAAAGGGGGTAGATACACGATTTGTCTGGTTTGGATATATCTAGACCTTGTTTATCAACTTGATTGCTTACGATATGACATAAGAAGACTATGTGATTTGGTTTTCCATTTTTCTGATTTTTTTAATTTTTTGCCCACCCATTTGTATCTTCGTCAAATCCTAGGTTTGACCAAGATAATTAAAACAAGTTTTATAAAACATGAAAATGAAAAGGGAAGCATGTATCCTTCTTAGGCACTCTAAAATGAAGCTTTTGGGAGGTTTTTGAAATTTACATGTTTGAAACCCAAAACCACATCTCTTCACATGCTTGACTTCATAAGACAGAGTTTAGGGGTTAGGGGTATAGATACATGATTTGTCTGGTTTGAATGTGTCTAGACATTGTTTATCAACTTTAATGCTTACTATATGACATAAGAAAAATAATGTCATGTAAATGAGTTAACTTGGATTTCCTACCCTTGAATCCATAGGAAACTTTGTTCTAATGCACTATAATAATCAACCGAGTTTTTACACCAACAGGTCTGTCACTTACGTGTGGTGCCCACGCGTGAGGTCCCACACTTCAGTGAGCACAAGTCACGTGCAATAGGTACGCAAACTCCCAGCCATCTTCTTTGTCAAGAGAAGACGCATCGGATGCGTATTGGAAGTCTGTGGGTCCTTCTGGATCCTTCGGTTGTCCCTCTCACAAAAAAAAACAAATCTCTCTCATTCTCGGCCTCGCTCGACTCGCTCGCTCGCTCGCACCTCCTGCTCACTGACAAACCCTGCACAAAAGTCAACATCATCACCCGAAAAAGGGGAGACACCATAATTCTCTCCCTTCTTCTCTCCTTCCGAGTGATCCCTCTTCCTCCGAGTTTCACTCGACGGGCAAACACACTTTTTTTAATTTTCTGCCCATTTGAATCTTGGTCAAATCCTAGGTTTGACCAAGATTTAAACAAGTTTAAAACATGAAAATAAAATGGTAAGCATGGATCCTTCTTAGTCTCCCGAAAATGAAGTTTTTTTTTTGAAATTTCCATGTTTGAAACCAAAAACCACTTCTCTTCATGCTTGACTTCATAAGACATAGTTTAGGGTTAGGGGTAGATATATACATGATTTTTCTGGTTTGAATATGTCTAGACCTTGTTTATCAACTTGAATGCTAGCTTACTATATATGACATAAGAATGCTATGTGCTTTGGTTTTTCATTCTTTTGATTTTTTTCTGAATTTTTATGCCCATTTGAATCTTGGTCAAATCCTAGGTTTGACCAAGATTTAAACAAGTTTAAAACATGAAAATGAGAAGGGAAGCATGTATCCTTCTTAGTCACTCTAATTAAAATGAAGATTTTGGGAGGTTTTTGAAATTTCCATGTTTGAAACCAAAAACCACGTCTCTTCATGCTTGACTTCATAAGATATATAGAGTTTAATTAGGGGTTAGGGGTATAGATACATGATTTGTTTGGTTTGAATATGTCTAGACCTTGTTTAACAACTTGAATGCTTACTATATGCCATAAGAAGACTATTACTTTGGTTTTTAATTTTTTTGATTTTTTAAAATTTTCTGCCAATTTGAATCTTGGTCAAATCATAGGTTTGACAAAGATTTAAACAAGTTTAAATTGTGAAAATGAAAAGGTAAGCATGGATCCTTATTAGTCACTCTAAATTAAATCTTTTGGGAGGTTCTTGAAATTTCCATGTTTGAAACCCAAAACCACTTCTCTTCATGATTGACTTCATAAGAAAGAGTTTAGGGTTTTAGGGGTAGGTATATACATGATTTTTCTGGTTTGAATATGTCTAGACCTGGTTTATCAACTTGAATGCTTACTATACATATGACATATATAAGAATGCTATGTGCTTTGGTTTTTCATTCTTTTGATTTTTTTCTGAATTTTTAGGGCCATTTGAATCTTGGTCAAATCCTTGGTTTGACCAAGATTTAAACAAGTTTAAAACATGAAAATGAAAAGGGAAGTCTGTATCCTTCTTAGTCACTCTAAAATGAAGCTTTTGGGATGTTCTTGAAATTTCAATGTTTGAAACCCAAAACGACTTCCCTTCATGCTAGACTTCATAAGATCGAAAGGGGGTAGATACACGATTTGTCTGGTTTGGATATATCTAGACCTTGTTTATCAACTTGATTGCTTACGATATGACATAAGAAGACTATGTGATTTGGTTTTCCATTTTTCTGATTTTTTTATTTTTTGCCCACCCATTTGTATCTTCGTCAAATCCTAGGTTTGACCAAGATAATTAAAACAAGTTTTATAAAACATGAAAATGAAAAGGGAAGCATGTATCCTTCTTAGGCACTCTAAAATGAAGCTTTTGGGAGGTTTTTGAAATTTACATGTTTGAAACCCAAAACCACATCTCTTCACATGCTTGACTTCATAAGACAGAGTTTAGGGGTTAGGGGTATAGATACATGATTTGTCTGGTTTGAATGTGTCTAGACATTGTTTATCAACTTTAATGCTTACTATATGACATAAGAAAAATAATGTCATGTAAATGAGTTAACTTGGATTTCCTACCCTTGAATCCATAGGAAACTTTGTTCTAATGCACTATAATAATCAACCGAGTTTTTACACCAACAGGTCTGTCACTTACGTGTGGTGCCCACGCGTGAGGTCCCACACTTCAGTGAGCACAAGTCACGTGCAATAGGTACGCAAACTCCCAGCCATCTTCTTTGTCAAGAGAAGACGCATCGGATGCGTATTGGAAGTCTGTGGGTCCTTCTGGATCCTTCGGTTGTCCCTCTCACAAAAAAACAAATCTCTCTCATTCTCGGCCTCGCTCGACTCGCTCGCTCGCTCGCTCGCACCTCCTGCTCACTGACAAACCCTGCACAAAAGTCAACATCATCACCCGAAAAAGGGGAGACACCATAATTCTCTCCCTTCTTCTCTCCTTCCGAGTGATCCCTCTTCCTCCGAGTTTCACTCGACGGGCAAACACACTTTTTTTAATTTTCTGCCCATTTGAATCTTGGTCAAATCCTAGGTTTGACCAAGATTTAAACAAGTTTAAAACATGAAAATAAAATGGTAAGCATGGATCCTTCTTAGTCTCCCGAAAATGAAGTTTTTTTTTTGAAATTTCCATGTTTGAAACCAAAAACCACTTCTCTTCATGCTTGACTTCATAAGACATAGTTTAGGGTTAGGGGTAGATATATACATGATTTTTCTGGTTTGAATATGTCTAGACCTTGTTTATCAACTTGAATGCTAGCTTACTATATATGACATAAGAATGCTATGTGCTTTGGTTTTTCATTCTTTTGATTTTTTTCTGAATTTTTATGCCCATTTGAATCTTGGTCGAATCCTAGGTTTGACCAAGATTTAAACAAGTTTAAAACATGAAAATGAGAAGGGAAGCATGTATCCTTCTTAGTCACTCTAATTAAAATGAAGATTTTGGGAGGTTTTTGAAATTTCCATGTTTGAAACCAAAAACCACGTCTCTTCATGCTTGACTTCATAAGATATATAGAGTTTAATTAGGGGTTAGGGGTATAGATACATGATTTGTTTGGTTTGAATATGTCTAGACCTTGTTTAACAACTTGAATGCTTACTATATGCCATAAGAAGACTATTACTTTGGTTTTTATTTTTTTTGATTTTTTAAAATTTTCTGCCAATTTGAATCTTGGTCAAATCATAGGTTTGACAAAGATTTAAACAAGTTTAAATTGTGAAAATGAAAAGGTAAGCATGGATCCTTATTAGTCACTCTAAATTAAATCTTTTGGGAGGTTCTTGAAATTTCCATGTTTGAAACCCAAAACCACTTCTCTTCATGATTGACTTCATAAGAAAGAGTTTAGGGTTTTAGGGGTAGGTATATACATGATTTTTCTGGTTTGAATATGTCTAGACCTGGTTTATCAACTTGAATGCTTACTATACATATGACATATATAAGAATGCTATGTGCTTTGGTTTTTCATTCTTTTGATTTTTTTCTGAATTTTTATGCCCATTTGAATCTTGGTCGAATCCTAGGTTTGACCAAGATTTAAACAAGTTTAAAACATGAAAATGAAAAGGGAAGCATGTAACCTTCTCAGTCACTCTAAAATGAAGTTTTTGGGAGGTTTTTGAAATTTCCATGTTTGAAACCCAAAACCACGTCTCTTCATGCTTGACTTCATAATTAGACAAAGTTTAGGGTTAGGGGGTATATATAGATACATGATTTGTATGGTTTGAATATGTCCAAACCTTGTTTATCAACTTGAATATGCTTACTATATGACATAAGAAGACTATGTACTTTGGTTTTTCATTTTTCTGATTTTTTTATTTTTCTGCGCATTTGAATCATATCTTGGTCAAATCCTAGGTTTGACCAAGATTTAGACAAGTTTAACACGTGAAAACGAATAAGTAAGCCCGGATCCTTCTTAGTCACTCTAAAATGAAGGTTTTGGGAGGTTCTTGAAATTTCCATGTTTGAAACCCAAAACCACTTCTCTTCATGATTGACTGAGTTTAATTAGGGTTTTAGGGGTAGATATATACATGATTTTTCTGGTTTGAATATATATGTCTAGACCTTGTTTATCAACTTGAATGCTAGCTTACTATATATGACATAAGAATGCTATGTGCTTTGGTTTTTCATTCTTTTGATTTTTTCTGAATTTTTATGCCCATTTGAATCTTGGTCGAATCCTAGGTTTGACCAAGATTTAAACAAGTTTAAAACATGAAAATGAGAAGGGAAGCATGTATCCTTCTTAGTCACTCTAATTAAAATGAAGATTTTGGGAGGTTTTTGAAATTTCCATGTTTGAAACCAAAAACCACGTCTCTTCATGCTTGACTTCATAAGATATATAGAGTTTAATTAGGGGTTATTAGGGGTATAGATACATGATTTGTTTGGTTTAAATATGTCTAGACCTTGTTTAACAACTTGAATGCTTACTATATGCCATAAGAAGACTATGTACTTTGGTTTTTAATTTTTTTGATTTTTTAAACTTTTCTGCCAATTTGTATCTTGGTCAAATCCTAGGTTTGACCAAGATTTAAACAAGTTTAAGACGTGAAAATAAAATGGTAAGCATGGATCCTTCTTAGTCTCCCTAAAATGAAGCTTTTGGTTTTTTTTTTAAATTTCCAGGTTTGAAACCCAAAACCACTTCTCTTCATGCTTGACTTCATAAGACAAAGTTTAGGGTTTTAGGGGTAGATATATACATGATTTTTCTGGTTTGAATATGTCTAGCCCTTGTTTATCAACTTGAATGCTTACTATACATATGACATAAGAATGCTATGTGCTTTGGTTTTTCATTCTCTTTTGATTTTTTTCTAAATTTTTAGGCCCATTTGAATCTTGGTCAAATCCTTGGTTTGACCAAGATTTAAACAAGTTTAAAACATGAAAATAAAAAAGGAAGTCTGTATCCTTCTTAGTCACTCTAAAATGGAAGCTTTTGGGATGTTCTTGAAATTACCATGTTTGAAACCGAAAACGACTTCCCTTCATGCTAGACTTCATAAGATCGACAGGGGGTAGATACATGATTTGTCTGGTTTGGATATATCTAGACCTTGTTAATTTATCAACTTGAATGCTTACGATATGACATAAGAAGACAATGTGATTTGGTTTTTCATTTTTCTGATTTTTTTGAATATTGTACGTGCCCACCCATTTGTATCTTCATCAAATCCTAGGTTTGACCAGGATTTAAACAAGTTTAAAACATGAAATGAAAAGATAAGCCTGGATCCTTCTTAGTCACTCTAAAATGAAGCTTTCGGGAGGTTCTTGAAATTTCCATGTTTGAAACCCAAAACCACTTCTCTTCATGATTGACTTCATAAGACAGAGTTTAGGGTTTTAGGGGTAGATATATACATGATTTTTCTGGTTTGAATATATATGTCTAGACCTTGTTTATCAACTTGAATGCTTACTATATATATGACATAAGAATGCTATATATGTGCTTTGGTTGTTCATTCTTTTGATTTTTTCTGATTTTTTAGGCCCATTTGAATCTTGGTCAAATCCTAGGTTTGACCATGATTTAAACAAGTTTAAAACATGAAAATGAAAAGGTAAGCATGGATCCTTCTTAGTCACTCTAAAATGAAGCTTTTGGGATGTTCTTGAAATTTCCATGTTTGAAACCCAAAACGACTTCGATCTCTTTATGCTAGATTTCATAAGACTGAGTTTTAGGGGTTAGGGGGTAGATACATGATTTGTCTAGTTTGAATATGTACATAGTACTCCCTCTATAGGAACTTGGAGAAAGCAACTGTTGTGCCACACAATTTTGTTGTTTTCCTATTTTTCTTTCATGAAGCTTTACGATGTGGTTCGTGTGTGGGGATCAAGCTCGTAATCTCGTTTCAATTACACAACCAACTACTCTGCTCATCCTTGCATGTAATTAACCAATATAGGAATTTGATTCCACGGAACTTTTTCAGTACATAAGTCTCCTCCTTAACTCCTCTAGTCTCTACCAAGCCGGCCGCCTCGCTACTTCCCTAGCTTCCTCCCTACAGCACACCTCGCCCCCGTACGCGAGCTAGGTCCAGCCGGAGATGGGGCACAGCCGCCCCCGCTGGAAGAATGCTCAGAGGAAGTCCGGGCAGGAGGACAAGGGTGACGCCATCCCGGATGAACTTCTCGGGCTGGTGTTCCTGCGCCTCACCTCGCCTCTGGATCTCGTCCGCGCCGCGTTCGCCTGCAGGAGCTGGCGCAAGGTCATCGCGGCGGAGGACTTCCGTGTCCTCTCCGCTCGCCACGGCGCGCCATCCTCCATAGTCGCCGGCCACTACCACATCAGCTTCTCCCATTGTCACTATCGGCCGTCTGGCTTGCTGCCCCACTTCGTTCCCTCTTCCTCGTCATGTTGGGCCGGGGTCGCCGCAAATAATCTCGCGCTCGACTTCCTCCCACGGGCGCCAAACGGCGACCTCAGTTTGGAGCTCGCCGACTCTCGGGGCGGCCTCCTACTCCTTGCGGACTTCGACCACACCGAACACGGAAAGCCTTTCGAGCAGCCTTCACGTCTCGTCGTCTGCGATCCCCTGGCAGGTCAGTACGTGACGGTCCCTCCACCCCCTGCTGTTTCGCACACAACATTCGTAAGCTTGTTCCTGGGCGCCGCCCTCCATGGCGAGGACGCTGCGGCGCGCATCAGTCTGTCAAATTACAGGGTGACGTGCCTGATCTATCATGACGGCATCTGCAAGACCTGCGTGTTCTCGCCTGGCCCTGGTGGCCACGCTTGGACCTCCTCCGGCGCCATCGTGCCTCTCCACGCCACGCACACAGGCCGGTCGGATATCCTCTTTGTGGGGTGCAACGCCCGTTTCTTCCAGTGGTACGTGTTCGGTGGGCTCGGAAACTTCATTCTTGCTCTCGACAGAGAATCCGGCGAGCTCTCACGCTTCGAGAGAGCTCGAGACGAGGACTGGCTTCACACCGTGCCGATTGAGATGCTGGGCGGGCCCTCGCGCGTGCTGAATTGGTACGTGCTAGAGCTTCCGTGGCCACCTACCTTCCGAGCTTGCTTATCCTAGGATTCTGGCTTCCTGGGTTGGATTAGTGTCGGCCATGGTGTCGTCGACATGGTCTGGAGGTTGAAGACGAAGGGCATCTCAAGGATTTTGTTGTAATTTCGTTTTTTTTCAGGTGTTTTGTACTATTTGATGTTTCTCTTAATGCCAGAGGGTTTATTTGCACTAGTCATACTTGACATAGCTGTACGTTTTGAAGATTAACTTGTTCATCATGATCCGAACTTCTCATACTCTTAATGCCAGAGGGTTTATTTGCACTAGTCATACTTGACATAACTTCGAACTTGTTTTGAGTAATACGTAGTATGGTATACTAGAATAGGAGGAGTAACACTTTTCGCATTTGGGCCAAATATAAAGTACTACCTCCATTTCAAGGAATAAGGCGCACGCGTACTCCAAGACGTATCTTTTGGTCAGATTACCTTGACCATTGAATTGACAAGACAACACACAGAGCATTGGGGCGTGCTCGATGGTGCTAGCTGCGGCTATACAGACATGTGATAGGCATCGCGGAAGCGTCGCAAATAGAAAACAAATCATATTTTTTGGGGGAGGATGTTTTGGCTCCTGGTTTGCGTATGCTCCCTTTAGTTTGAACTGCAACATCTATATATTTTGAAATGTAAAAAAAATCCAAACAAAAAATTAATCTTTTCATCTTCACATGCTAAGAGCGCATAAAGTCTTTCCATAAAAAACTAAATTGTCGTTTGGGCTATGTAAAAAAGATAAAATTTATTGCTAAAAATAAAGCTGTTTACATCAACCACAAAAAATATCGGCTTTTCACGAAACTACACGAACACACATAGATTATCGAGAAGTACATGCGGATTTTTTTGTTAGAATTTTTTGAAAATTAAAAATATGTTTTTTTGGGTCGAGGTAGCATATCCGCCCAATAGCCGAATTAAATTTCCGATTTTTTTGGACTGACAATTTCATCGGGAAGACATGGATGCGCGCAGACGGCGTGCAAGGCAAGGCATCGATTTGACCGGACGTACTTAGGGCAGGTCAGGCTGCCAGCGTACTTATTCCGGCCAGGTGAGGTACTAGAACTCAAAGTCCTCCTCAGCGTCTCTCCTCTCTCTCTGTCTTTATTGAGTGTACTAGCGCGCAGGGACTCAAAGTCAGGGAAATGTTTGAGATGCAAAGTAAGAGAATATTTACCAGTATAATTGGTTGATTAGAAGATTAAGTGGTGAAATCACAACAGATTGGAGCAGTACATGGTGGAAACCGCAAAATATCCTTCCAAATGGTGTTTTTGTGCAACATACGAAGTATGAGGTGGTGGAACTTGAGGCCAGTGACTTTACTTACTCCAAAATGCAACTTTACGTACATGAGCCATCGGATCAAGATCCAACGGACACAGTTGATCCAGAATTTGTAGTCACATTTTAAGTTGCTCGAAAAAAATCGAAAACATTACAGTAAGATATATATCTTTCTTAAGTATTCTGGTAAAGTTTTACTTCATTTGAAAATTGAGTTTAATTTTAAGTTTAAAATTTGGATCAACCATGTGCGTTGGATCTTGATCGAATGACTCACGTACAAGTCGCCAGTGAAGTTACTGGATCTCGTTCCTTGGTGGAATCTGCAATTCCCTCCCATATATATACTATACAAGTCGAAGACTACGACCCTCTATCCCTATCTCCTTCACATTTAGAATCGTTGGGCATGGAGGTCCCCCCTGGTAGCTTTAGATCGAGCTTTTGTCGACGATGCTAATTTGAGAAGACTGCTCACCTACGGTTTGTGCTCTCAATCCGCACAACCTCCATTTTGGCGGGTTAGTACTTTCTTCACTAGGTTCATCAAGATGTATTTTAATTTGGGCTAACAGTCGTGTTAATTTCCTTGTATTAAGCAGTGCTGTTCGTGCAAGAAGGTTGCATGCGACAGCTGCGCTAGGAACCTGCCCGGTGGCGCGTGCCCGGGATGCCAGGGCGTCTTCCAAGGTGAAAGTCCTCCATCTGAAAGCATGTACTTTTCCCGTGAATGTGTTATGGAAAAGAATGTGGTGAGAAGAACGTTCATCTGCGGTTTGTGCTCTCAAATCGCACGACGTCCACTATAACGGGTTAGTACTTTCTTCACTAGGTTCCACCCAACTATATTTTTCTTTGGGCCAACAGTCATGTAAATTTCCTTGTATTAAGCAGTGCATTCGCATGGGGGAGGGACATCACATTGCATGCGGAAGCTGCTTAAGAAACCTACCCAGTCTCGTGTGCCCGAACTGCGACGGCATCTACGAAGAGGATGAGGATTTAAGTAGATTTGCCTCCTTGTTGAAGGTGGATTGCAGCAACGATGGTTGCGACATGAGCGGCGACTTGCTCGAATACTTTCAACATGAGGTGACGTGCCCGCATGCGCCAACGAGACGGTAGGTGGTTGATCTTGCCGGTCTCGATGGAGAAGATGATCGCGCTTTGAGGCTAATCTGAGCTCGGTGGAGAAGGACCGGATGGAGTTTCCTTTTCTAGAACTAGAGTTCTTTTTGTACTTTTGGATGTCTTGTCTGTAGTTTCCTTTTACTTGGAGGGTCCTCCTAGCTTAATTGCAGTCTGTAATCCCACCGTCATCATAATATAAAAGCAGTGTCGCGAGGTCCTTCGGGACATTTCTGTGTTCAAAAAATGTATGATTTTAGACATGTCGTCTATTTATGTGTGCGATGTTGTATCATCTATTACCGTGATTAGTTTGAACGTGTCCATGTCCTAGAACAAAACTTCGGCATGATGTACTTGTATGTTTAATTGAATTCGACCAAGTATAATGTGGAACCGATCATTGCGAGCATATGGAGATTGCGAACCGGTAATTGACAGGTGGTACATGCTCTATCTTAGTCTTGTTTATCTAATGGTAATTGCAATTTATGCGGTACTGAAATAATTAGTTTTAGTTATAAACAGGGACTCTTCGGACGGGGGCTCCTTTTCAAACAAGACCGGGGAGATTTATGAAGTGCTAGAAGGGAACAAATTACTACATGAGTGTTTTGCGTGAAATGGTTAAAATTTGTAGTGGCAGATTGCCGCCAATGCAATTTTTCATGTGGTTGATATGGTAGGATGGACATTTCAAAATTTCACGAATTATTTCGGTTTGTGACCATATATTAAATTAGTTCTGGGCTCATTTCCATATAATTTGAAATTTCAACGCGAAGTACACGAAGTACAATTAAAAAAGGGGAAACTATATATACGTGATGTGCACTAAATGTGTGGTACCCCCCAAAAAATGACCAAACATATGCGTTGCATCCAAGTACGTAACACCCATATGGCAAACGAAAGCATTGAGTAGTTGTTTGTGATGTAAGTAATCTACATATATATCAAAATACCAAACATGGCACACCAAAATATTTTTTAGAAGAACTTACCAGATTTTGGCACCATGCATGTTGGAGTTTTTTTTTGACAGAATCCATCTTGGAGTTCGCATGGCTCTCTTCCGAAGTGAGAGGTGAGTTGGTTAATGCTAGAACCATGGCAAACTTCCGAATGTTAGTAATTTATCATGGATTCATCATTTGTGATGAAATACCTAGGAACAATGCCAAACATGACCTACCTATGTTCTTGAGAATATTCCCTTTCACCGATTTTGGCACCATGTGTGTTTTTAAGTACGTTTGCATGCCTTCTTGATTGGTTATTAAAATACCATGTCAAACTGTCGATACATGGAAAATTCCTTTGCTACAATCAAATAAACTTCGGGCTCCTTTTATTCAAAGGAATATGGAGGGCGTAGGAATATGAAAGGTGCATGATTGGAATGTTATGCCAAGTTGAATCCTATAGGAACATGATGTGTCTTTGATTGTGGCAAAGGAACTTTTCCATGAGGTATTAGCTAATGGTTTTTTTCCTATAAGATTTGCACTACAAGATTCCTATATGAATAGTTCCTATGAATCAAATGACTTGTATAGGAATTTTTCCCATAAGAACCGAATCCAACATAATTCCTATGACAATCATATGAATCAAAGGAGCACGATTCCCATAGGATTGAAGTAGACATGACATCGCAATTCTATGATTTTCCTTTTCCTATACTTTCCATTTCCTATGAACCAAAGGAGGCCTAACTAGTTGGCCATACTGAAACAATTGCCAAATAAATGCCGTGCATCCTATGGCCCCCGTGAGTTTGACCTAAATTTGAAATCATGGTAAAAGGTGCTTAAAATAGGCAAATAAAAGCATGTAGTCAATTTTTTTTAGGATGTAGTACTACCTAGGGAAAATACCAAACATGCCATAATGCAAACTGTGTTTTAGAGAGTAGCCCTTCAAAAAAGTTGGCATCCACTTGTTGATTTTGCCATCGACATGACAAAATAACTGATCAGATGACCAAGTGGTAAAAATTGCAACAGATTAGACCACCACATGGTGGAAACTGCTAAAAATCATGAAAACTGCGAAGAAAAAGTTAAAGTGGTGGTTTGTGCAGCATATGGAGGATTGAGTAGTACAAGTTGGATGTGCACTACCGTGTGCCCGTGGTAATGTTCGCCTATTATGATGATGGCAAGAAAAAATGATGTTTTCTCTGCTGAAACTGTCCCGAGCTGATTTGACGAGACAAAATACAGCTACACGGCGTGCAAGGGACGGCTATACAGTACATTAGCTTCTTCTCGGGTCACACGCCTGCACCACAGGTGCAGTAAGTGCAGCAGAGACCAGAGAGAGAAGGAACGCCCGTATTATATTTGATTTCAATTCATATTGTTTTTTTCCTTGCCTCTCCGTCTTCTTCACCGCCATCTTCTCGGTGTTTTCAAGAGTGATTATCAAGTGGAGAGACAATTGCATTGGGAAAGTCTCTCCACTTGATAATCTCTGTTGAAAAACTCGCACGTCTTGTGAAATGTGAAGGCTGCACGCGTGGGGAAGGGAGACGCAAACGCCGCACCGCATAGTATACTACCTTTCTCTCCTCAGGCACCCCGGCTGGCCGCCCGCCGCAATAGTTCCATGCATAGCGCTTGCCGTCTCCTCCAAAAACCCCCAGCGCACTTGCATCCGCCATCCACCTAAATCCACCGCCGAGTACCTTTCTGTCCTCACCACCGCCGCTGCGCCTATTCCCCTGTCCAGCAGACGACTGCGGCGTTGCGTGTGTCGCCGCCGTGTCAGATGGAGGCGGAGCCGCTCAACTCCCGAAGGCGGGTCGAGCCAGATCGGGAAGAGCCTCCGTCGAGCCTCGACCTCATCAGCCGCCTCCCCGACGAGATGCTGCACATCATCATCTCCCTCCTGCCCATGATATCCGCTGTAAGGACAACATTGCTCTCCAAACGGTGGCGCCACCTCTGGCGCTCCGTCCCACTTAACCTCCTCGTCGGCGACAACGACCTCATCAGCCGCCTACCGGACCAGATTCTCCACATCATCATCTCCCACCTGCCCACTGTATCCGCTGTAAGCACAACCTTGGTCTCCAAACGGTGGCGCCACCTCTGGCACTCCGTCCCACTTAACCTCGAGATCGACGACGAACTCGCCAAGCAAAACCACAAACGCATCGCCGCGGTCTCCAGTATCCTCGCCGCTCACCCTGGCCCCGCCAGAAGCGTGTCAATCGACCCCTTCAGAACCACTTGCAAGGTCGACACCACGCTCGACAGCTGGTTCCGGTCCAGCACCCTATCTTGCGTCGAGAACCTCAGATTCGATGCTGGAACTGTGATGCGCTCCTTCCCGCTGTCCGCGTTCCGCTGCGCGCCCACGCTGCGCATTGTCAGCATTTCTACTTGCTATTTGCCCGAGATTCATGCCAACTCCATGCTTCTTTTCCCCCAACTCAAAAGGCTCTTGCTCTATGACGTCTACATCTGTAAGGCGACGAACATCGACCGCCTGTTCACCCGCTGTATTGTGCTCGAGGCACTTCACCTTGAGGGGGTCCACGGGTTCACCCAACTCAACATTCAAATGCCAAATCTTCGTACAATTAGTGTGGCTAGCTATTGGAAACGCAACACCACCGAACTTATTCAGTTAGACACGGTGCAAATTATGGATGCATCTTGCCTCGAGAGATTGGTCATATGCGTTGATGATGTTCCACTACTAATCCAGGTCGCCAACGCACCAAAGTTGATGGTGTTGGGCTTTGCGTCGTACCCTGGCTGCCAACTTGTTATTGGACGCATAAACTTTTTGGTAGAACAGCCTTCTTCTTGTTGAATTAACTCACATTTTTGTTATTTTTTTTGACATATGTACCATTGTCCTGTAGAGGATGATGCCCATAAGCTTGGAAAATTCTCTGTGCACAGTGAAGAACTTGGTTCTAAAATCTGACGGCCCTCGTCTGGATCAACTACTTGCATTTCTTAGATGCTTTCCCTGCACGGAGAAGCTATATATCCAGGTAAATTCGTTGTTGTTAACTGTTTACCACTATGAGCAAAAACTGTAGAGTTACATGGAGTTAACCTGTTATTACTTATTAGCCTAGATCAGTTGAACAATTGTACTAGAAGAACATCCACAATGGAGTTATATTATGTTGGTTCAAAACTAAACTTCTTGTCATACAATGTGTTGTATCTTGTGCATCTGTGAAGTTTCATATAAACACATGATAATATGTGATCTGTGTAAAAAAGAGAAGACATATGTAAATAGTGTGACTTACTATTTACACATCATTTGTTCTTTTTTTGTGTAGATCACATATTATCATATTTTTGGATGAAACTTCACAGAAGCACATGATAGAACACAATGTATGTCCAGACTTTTAGTTTACATTTTTTTTTGGAAACTTGGAAGTGTCAAAAGAAAAATGGGGTGCACCCGCAACTAGTTGCGGATTGGAGTTTCCCATGTTGGTAACCTTTCCCCAACTTTACAATGACAATAACAGATGTAAAAAAGTGCATCTATCAAATTGGAACGTGTCAGGGGATTATGTTGTTCCACGGTCCTCAATTAACACATGATTCAACTCACCTGAGATATTCATTAGTTGATAGCTATGAAGTACTTTGTTATTGTACTGACTACTTAATTTGACTTCTTTGCAGTTTTATAGAACCGGCAATAAGGTTCATGTGCTGCATAATGAGCCAGCCTGTCCCATTGAATGCCTTGATCTCCACCTCAAAGAAATTTCGATTTCTGACTACCGAGGAAGGAGAAATGATGTTATTGTCTCCAGGTTCTTTATACAGAACACTAGAATGCTCAAAGTAATGAATTTTGGTGTAAGATATCATCACAAGGAGATCTGGTGGGATACCCAGTTCAAGCAGCTAGACCTGAAGAACACCGCTTATAGAGATGTTGATTTTCAGTTTGGATATTTACCATCCTTAGATAAGTTCAGCTCGGACGGTGTTCTTAGCTGGTTGGTACATGACTTGTCAGTGGCTGATCCCTTTGCTAGAGGGATAGATGCAAGAGAAGGGCCAATTTCTGCATAGTGTTAGTTTAACTCCCTATATTTTGTACTGGTCTGAACTGTTAAGATTCATGCACTAGCCACTTGAACCAAAAGTTCGAACTGATGGAAAGGGCTAGGCAATCTACTTATACACTTCACAACACCCCCACTCGCGTGTGACGGGAGAAGAGAGAGTCAACACGTGAAAGAAGAAGAGCACACCGAAATAGGGCATCAGCGGTGGCTAAAGAGGGGGCAACAGCAATTTTTAGGCTTAATTGCGAAAACCATGTGAAAGCCAGGATTTGAACTCGAGACCTGGGGCTCTGATACCATGTTGTGAATGAGCAACTCCTAGCCCTTTCCATCAGTTCGGACTTTTGGTTCAAGTGGCTAGTGCATGGTCTAATATATTTTATCACTCTGTTAATGTAGTTCAGACTTGATGTTATTCTTGTGAACATGGTCTAATATTCTAATGCTTTCGCGATGTATGTACTACTAGTGATATTTACAGAAGCTAGCAATTGGTTGACAAAATTTACTAAAAAAAGCCTGTAACGCATGTTCACATTCAGTTCGTCAATGCTAGTGTTCACAGAGGAAAGGTTTATTGTTCACAGAGGCTGACATGTGGGGCCCATGAGCCAGCAGAGTCCTCAACGTTTCAAAGGCGGCAGGGAATCAAAAAAAAATGAAGTAGCCACAAATTAGGGTAAAAAATAACTCCAAGAAAGGAAACTTCTTTTGTAAATAGAGGACGACATGCGGGTCCCATTTTGCACGGGATCGAAAGAAAAAAGGCAAGTGACCAAATATCAGGAGCCAAAAATAATCCACGAAAAGAAACTTTTATTGTACATAGAGGATGACATGTGGGTCCCATTTTGCAATAGCGGTCTCATAGTTTCCAGGCGGCACAGGATCAAAAGAAAAAGGAAGTAGCCAGAAATCAGGGTGTCAAAAAATCCATGAAAAGAAAGATTTCAATTGGGCTGCATCTGGACATCTGGGCCTTCGAACTATCGTGCTGGAAGCCTTTTGACTCGTACAATTTAAGCCCACTCCAAAACAGGAAAGTCCTATGCTTGGCAAAAACAAAAAGCAAGGAGATTCAACATATAAGTTTGTTTATGTAAAAACAAAGATTTAATTTATCCCTTTGAAATAGCTCAGAGCGAAATACACTGTTTATTGTCTGCAAAATAATCAAGATATCACATGTTTCTTGTACGGGGAGGCTGACATCGGGACCCATGAGCCAGCAGCGTCGTCAACGTTTTAAAGGCGGCAGGGGATCGAAAGAAAAAATAAACCAAAAATCAGTTGGTAAAAATCCAAGAAAATAAACATTTATCGTTCTAAGAGGATGACATGCGGGACCCTTGAGGCAGCAGCATCCTCAACCTTTGCATAAAGAGGATTTGCAGTACGGGGAGGCTGACATTGGGGACCCATGAGCCAGCAGCGTCGTCAACGTTTTCAAGGCGGCAGGAGATCGAAAGAAAAAATAAGCCAAAAATCAGTTGGTAAACAAAACCAAGAAAAGAAACAATTACCTTTCTGAGGGGATGACATGCGGGACCCATGAGGCAGCAGCATCCTCAACTATTCTAAGGCGGCAGGGGATCAAAAGAAAAAGGAAATAGCCGAAAATCAGAGGGTAAAAAATAAATCCAACAAAGGAAACTTTTAGGATTTGCTAAGAAACAGTCGACTTATTCTTTTTTGGCCATCAGTCGAATTTCTGTCCAACCAATTAGGCATCGCGATTGTGGACTTGCACGTGTTTCTCTGAGCCACTGTGTACCGTACTTAGCCATCTGCTATAGCTGCACACGTTTGTGTCGGGAGGTTTTGGATGTAAAACGCGTGCATGACTAAGTCAGCGGATAGATATTTACTGAACTTTTTGTGTAAATTTGTATATGACGAATTACAGTCCATTACACTGGTATTTACATGATTTGGAACATGTAAAATTAGGCAAACAAGTCTGTAATTTTACTTTCAAATCATGTAGACGATTTTCTTTCAGTTTCCCCATCTCACAGTTTACAGTCCATTACAACTATGTTTACATAATACAAAACATGTAATTTTCGCCAAACAACGTTTTAAGGTCTTTAAATCATGTATTATGGATTTTTTTTCTGTTTGCAACTTGTTTGTCTGTTGCTAATTATAGGGATTTAGCCCACATACAAGGCTTGGTAAAATTCTTTTTTTATGGGCTTGACTGATTTTTGCCTATGCCATGTGCCGTCTTATAATTTGAAGAAAAACTGACTTACGCTGAATTGAAAATCAGTCAGCTGACAAATAGACATCCCCAACTTTTATTGTTCATAGAGGATGACATGCGGCACCCATGAGCCAGCAGCCTCAACGTTTCAAAGTCGGCATGAGATCGAAAGAAAAAGGCAAGTGACCAAATATCAGGAGCCAAAGATAATCCAAGAAAAGAAACTTTATTGTACATAGAGGATGACATGCGGGTCCCATTTAGCAGCAGCGGTATCAACGTTTGAGAGGCGGCAGGCGATCGAAAGAAAAAGGCAAGTGACCAAATATGAGGTGCCAAAAAAATCCAAGAAAAGAAAGTTTTATAGTACATAGAGGATGACATGCGGGTCCCATTTAGCATCAGCGGTATCACCGTTTGAGAAGCAGGGGATCAAAAGAAAAAAAGGAAATAACCAGAAATTAATTAGGGGTCAAAAATAAATCCACCAAAGGAAACTTTTATTGTTCATAGAGGATGACATGTGGGACCGACCTGCCAACAGCGTCCTCATCGTTTCAAAGGGGGCAGGGGATCAAAAGAAAAAGGCAAATAGCCAGAAATTAGGGGTAAAAAATAACTCCAAGAAAGGAAACTTTTATTGTTCGTAGAGGATGACATGCGGGACCCATGAGCCAGCAGAATCCTCAACGTTTCAAAGGCGGCAGGTGATCAAAAGAAAAAGGCAAGTGACCAAATATCAGGAGCCAAAAATAATCCAAGATTTATTGTACATAGAGGATGACATGCGGGTCCCATTTTGCAGCAGCGGTCTCAATGTTTCAAATGCGTCTTGAGATCAAAAGAAAAAGAAAGTAGCTAGAAATTAGGGGCTCAAAATAATCCAAGAAAAGAAAGTTGATGGACATAGAGGATGACATGAGGGTCCCATTTAGCAGCAGGTTCCTCAACGTTTCAAACGTGGCATGAGATCGAAAGAAAAAGGCAAGTGACCAAATATCAAGAGCCAAAAATAGTCCAAGAAAAGAAACTTGAATGTACATAGAGGATGACATGCGGGTCCCATATAGCAGCAGCTGTATCAACGTTTGAGAGGCGGCAGGCGATCGAAAGAAAAAGGCAAGTGACCAAATATGAGGTGCCAAAAAAAATCCAAGAAAAGAAAGTTTTATAGTACATAGTGGATGACATGCGGGTCCCTTGAGCCAGCAGCTTACTCAACGTTTCAAAGGGGGCAGGGGATCAAAAGAAAAAGGCAAGCCAAAAATCAGAGGGTGAAAAAAAATCCAACAAAGGAAAGTTTTATAGCACATAGAGGATGACATGCGGGTCCCATGAGCCAGCAGGTTCCTCAACGTTTCAAACGTGGCATGAGATCGAAAGAAAAAGGCAAGTGACCAAATATCAGGAGCCAAAAATAATCAAAGAAAAGAAAGTTTTCAACGTTTCAAAGGCGGCAGGGATCAAAAGAAAAAGGAAGTAGCCAGAAATTAGGGGGCAAAAATAACTCCAAGAAAGGAAACTTTTATTGTTCGTAGAGGATGACATGGGGGACCCATGAGCCAGCAGCTTACTCAACGTTTCAAAGGTGGCATGAGATCGAAAGAAAAAAACGCAAGTGACCAAATATGAGGTGCCAAAAATAATCAAAGATTTATTGTACATAGAGGATGACATGCGGGTCCCATTTTGCAGCAGCGGTCTCAATGTTTGAAATGCGGCTTGAGATCAAAAGAAAAAGAAAGTAGCTAGAAAGTAGGGGGTCAAAAAAATCCAAGAAAAGAAAGTTGATGGACATAGAGGTTGACATGCGGGTCCCATGTGCCAGCAGCTTACTCAACGTTTCAAAGGGGCCAGGGGATCAAAAGTAAAAGGCAAGTGACGAAATATCAGGAGCCAAAAATCAAAGGGTGAAAAAAATCCAAGAAAACAAACTTTTATAGCACATAGAGGATGACATGCGGGTCCCATGAGCCAGCAGGTTCCTCAACGTTTCAAACGTGGCATGAGATCGAAAGAAAAAGGCAAGTGACGAAATATCAGGAGCCAAAAATAATTCAAGAAAAGAAACTTGATTGTACATAGAGGATGACATGCGGGTCCCATGTGTAAGCAGCTTACTCAACGTTTCCAAGGCGGCAGGGCATCAAAAGAAAAAGGAAATAGACAAAAATCAGAGAGTGAAAAAAAACCATAGAAAATAAACTTTTATAGCACATAGAGGATGACATGCGGGTCCCACGAGCCAGCAGGTTCCTCAAAGTTTCAAACGTGGCATGAGATCGAAAGAAAAAAGGCAAGTGACCAAATATCAGGAGCCAAAAATAATCCAAGAAAAGAAAGTTTATTGTACGTAGAGGATGACATGCGGGTCCCATTTTGCAGCAGCGGTATCACCGTTTGAGAGGCTGCACGGGATCGAAAGAAAAAGGCAAGTGACCAAATATCGGAGCCAAAAATAATCCAAGAAAAGAAATTTTATTGTACGTAGAGGATGACATGCGGGTCCCATTTTGCAGCAGCGGTCTCAACGTTTCCAAGGCGGCACAGGACCAAAAGAAAAATGAAGTAGCCAGAAATCAGGGAAAAAAATCCAAGAAGAAAGATTTCAATTGGGCTGCATCTGGACATCTGGGCTTTCGAACTATCCTGCTTGGCCTTTTGACTCGTACAATTTCAGCCCACTCCAAAACAGGAAAGTTCCGAATTTTCTAAAAAAACAGGAAAGTCCTATGCTTCGCAAAGACAAAAAAACAAGGAGATTCAACATATAAGTTTGTTTATGTAAAAATAAAGATTTAATTATCCGTTTGAAATAGCTCAGAGCGCAATACATTGTTTATTGTCTGCAAAATAATCAAGATATCATATGTTTCTTGTACGGGGAGGCTGACATCGGGGACCCATGAGCCAACAGCGTCGTCAACGTTTTAAAGGCGGCAGGGGATGGAAAGAAAAAATAAACCAAAAATCTGTTGGTAAAAAATCCAAGAAAAGAAACATTTTCGTTCTGAGAGGATGACATGCGGGACCCATGAGGCAGCAGCATCCTCAGCGTTTATTGTTCATAGAGGTTGACATGTGGGACCCGTGAGCCAGCGGCGTCCTCAACGTTTTAAAGGCTGCAGGTGATCGAAAGAAAAAATAAGCCAAAAATCGTTTGGTCACAAAATCCAAGAAAATAAACATTTACCGTTCTGAGAGGATGACATGCGGGACCCATGAGGCAGCAGCATCCTCAACGATTCCAAGGCGGCAAATATCCAGAAATTAATGAGGGGTTCAAAATAAATCCATCAAAGGAAACTTTTATTGTTCATAGAGGATGACATGTGGGACCGACCTGCCAACAGCGTCCTCATCGTTTCAAAGGGGGCAGGAGATCAAAAGAAAAAGGCAAATAGCCAGAAATTAGGGGTAAAAAATAACTCCAAGAAAGGAAACTTTTATTGTTCGTAGAGGATGACATGCGGGACCCATGAGCCAGCAGCTTACTCAACGTTTCAAAGGCGGCATGAGATCGAAAGAAAAAGGCAAGTGACAAAATATCAGGAGCCAAAGATAATCCAAGAAAAGAAACTTTATTGTACGTAGAGGATGACATGCGGGTCCCATTTAGCAGCAGCGGTCTCAACGTTTCAAATGCGGCTTGAGATCAAAAGAAAAAGAAAGTTGATTGTACATAGAGGATGACATGCGGGTCCCATGAGTCAGCAGCTTACCATACGTTTCCAAGGCGGCAGGGGATCAAAAGAAAAAGGAAATAGCCAAAAATCAGAGGGTGAAAAAAATAAAGAAAATAAACTTTTATAGTACATAGAGGATGACATGCGGGTCCCATGAGCCAGCAGGTTCCTCAACGTTTCAAACTTGGCATGAGATCGAAAGAAAAAGGCAAGTGACCAAATATGAGGAGCCAAAAATAATTCAAGAAAAGAAAGTTTTATAGTACATAGAGGATGACATGGGTCCCATTTAGCAGCAGCGGTATCAGCGTTTGAGAGGCGGCATCAAAAGAAAAAAGAAATTGCCAAAAATCAGATGGTGAAAAAAACCAAGAAAATGAACTTTTATAGTACATAGAGGATGACATGCGGGTCCCATGAGCCAGCAGGTTCCTCAACGTTTCAAACGTGGCATGAGATCGAAAGAAAAAGGCAAGTGAAAAAATATCAGGAGCCAAAAATAATTCAAGAAAAGAAAGTTTTATAGTACATAGAGGATGACATGCGGGTCCCATTTAGCAGCAGCGGTATCACCGTTTGAGAGGCGGCAGGGGATCGAAAGAAAAAGGCAAGTGAAAAAATATGAGGAGCCAAAATAATTCAAGAAAAGAAAGTTTTATAGTACATAGAGGATGACATGCGGGTCCCATTTAGCAGCAGCGGTATCACCGTTTGAGAGGCAGCAGGGATCGAAAGAAAAAGTCAAGTGACCAAATATGAGGTGCCAAAAAAATCCAAGAAAAGAAAGTTTTATAGTACATAGAGGATGACATGCGGGTCCCATTTAGCAGCAGCGGTATCAACGTTTGAGAGGCGGCAGGGGATCAAAAGAAAAAGGCAAGTGACCAAATATGAGGTGCCAAAAAATCCAGGAAAAGAAAGTTTTATAGTACATAGAGGATGACATGCGGGTCCCATTTAGCAGCGGTATCACCGTTTGAGAGGCAGCAGGGATCGAAAGAAAAAGTCAAGTGACGAAATATGAGGTGCCAAAAAAATCCAAGAAAAGAAAGTTTTATAGTACATAGAGGATGACATGCGGGTCCCATTTAGCAGCAGCGGTATCACCGTTTGAGAGGCGGCAGGGGATCGAAAGAAAAAGGCAAGTGAAAAAATATGAGGAGCCAAAAATAATTCAAGAAAAGAAAGTTTTATAGTACATAGAGGATGACATGCGGGTCCCATTAGCAGCAGCGGTATCACCGTTTGAGAGGCGGCAGGGGATCGAAAGAAAAAGGCAAGTGACCAAATTTGAGGTGCCAAAAATAATCCATGAAAAGAAAGTTTTATAGTACATAGAGGATGACATGCGGGTCCCAGTTAGCAGCAGCGGTATCACCGTTTGAGAGGCGGCAGGGGATCGAAAGAAAAAGGCAAGTGACCAAATTTGAGGTGCCAAAAATAATCCAGGAAAAGAAAGTTTTATAGTACATAGAGGATGACATGCGGGTCCCAGTTAGCAGCAGTCACCGTTTGAGAGGCGGCAGGGGATCGAAAGAAAAAGGCAAGTGACCAAATTTGAGGTGCCAAAAATAATCCATGAAAAGAAAGTTTTATAGTACATAGAGGATGACATGGGTCCCGATGAGCGGTATCACCGTTTGAGAGGCGGCAGGGATCGAAAGAAAAAGGCAAGTGACCAAATTTGAGGTGCCAAAAACCCAAGAAAAGAAAGTTGATTGCACATAGAGGATGACATGCGGGTCCCATTTAGCAGCAGCGGTCTCAACGTTTCCAAGGCGGCAAGGGATCAAAAGAAAAAGGAAGTAGCCAGAAATCAGGGGGTCAAAAAAATCCAAGAATAGAAAGAATTTTGGTTCATAGAGGATGACATGCGGGACCCATGATCCTGCATCGTAAACGGCTCGTTGAACGAGATGGCGCGATGTAGAAAAAAACAATGCCAGAGAGGCTGCCATCTGGGCCCTACATCCCTCGGCGGTGCGGATTTGCGTTGACTCGGCCGGCGAACCCGAGATTTCGAGATGCACCACGTCCCGGGCCACCATACGCCACGTTTTGGCCGCTTTCGTCGGGCTAGGTGGCCTCAAAAACGAGAAAAAAAAGTTTTGACATGCACCACGGAGGGACCAAAATCGTCGGCCATGGTACACCAGCAACCACGGCGCGACTTCAACT